>CM037874.1:11102501-11702501 GCA_021292105.1 Anadara kagoshimensis | reverse complement strand
CAGTTGACGTATCGCTGGTCATACATATTATGTTCCGACACTGTTCGCCATCACGGTACCAAAGCAGCGTCACGGCAAAAAATTACCTACTGGTGTCAGTCATGTCATTAAACCGCACAAATATGGTCAAGTTTTCTTTCTTTTTCAAGCATGCCGGCCCCTTGTCGGAGTGTACGGCTTTCGATACATCTCGTTACGTTGTATGCTTGTCTTATAATTTTCTATCTAGGTCTTGACAGCTCTTAACGATATAAATATATATATATATATATATATATATATATATAATATATATATATATATATATATATATATATATATATGCCCAGTTTTGTGAATTCATCCGCAACACAGATTTTTACGCATTGTCTCAAAAACACAAGTAGTAAATTAATACCGTTAATTATTTTTTTTATACATCTATGTATGCCACCATAAGGATCATTGTGACCATGCGTGATGGTCATACATCGTTTACAGGACATGCTATACATAATTGAAATATATTAATATCGTGAATCTCTTATGATTATATTGATATAATATTAAATCAATTAAGTCAACATTTAATATCTATAAACAGTACAGACCTGTCGAAAGTTTAACATTGAGCTAACTAAAAGGAGCCGATGTCCAGCTGCCCACTGACTGACATATTGATAGCTAGTGATCGAAAAACTGCCTAGACGAAATACAAAGCAGCTGCCAAAAAGCTGTCGAGATATTGCTGTAATAAGCTGTCGTTTTGTCACTAATTCCTTTACCTATTTTACAACTTTCGACAAGTCCGTACTGTATGTGCCTTAGTATTGATTCTGAATCTGCGAAATAATGTTATATTCGAAAGTATCGTGATTATATAGTAGTTAAGCTGGATAACAAAAAAATCTTGAATTTGTAAAAGTCGTGAAGGCAATAAGAGATTCTAGTAATTGGGTAAGTATGCATCTTTTTGAAGATGGATTTACTTAATACAATATAAAGGCTTAAAAGTATATATTGTTTCAGTCAGTTATATTATCGTTGAATACAATTCCTTATCAGTAACGACCGTTTTTGGATACAATTCCTTATCAGTAATGATAAAACAATAAATGATTAAACCATTTTTTTATGATGTTGAAAAGATACCCAAAGTACCAATGAAAATATATTTTACCAAAGTTAGCTAAGGAAATACTTTGCATGAAGAAGTATGCCTTAGATTTTTTAACAAACAGCAAACTTGAAGGCTGGTTGAAGAATAATAACAAAATAATATCAAGTGATAAACAATATAGAAGTCATTACGTTGTGAATTAAAATCCGCAGCCAGTTATACAAATGAAAAACAAAGAAACTGTACTTCCGGTTATCATATCTAATGTGTTCTGTATTTCAAATGATTCTCCATAAAATGAATATTATAACATCGATAACACGTGACACAGTTGATTGATTGATTGATTGATTGATTGATTGACAAGTTTTACGTCCGGTTAAATCGAGATATAAACAGCTATAAGTGAAGTGACAGAATTTTTTACCGATACCGCACGCTTAGGACAATGTGAGGGTTCTTTAACGTGATACGCCTGCAGTGACACGGAACAGTAGTTTGTTGTAATGTCTTTTTATGAAGGACAACGGCGAAAGAACAATTACTACCAATTTTCAAGTCTTGGTTCAGACCACTCACTGTCGGGGTTCGAACGAATGACCTCCTACATAAGAAGCTAGCACTGTGTCAACTGAGCTGCCATAGTGTTTACACATTTAATGTATTTTTGTTAACCTTTTTGTATAGAAGTTTTGTAAAAAGCACTGGTACAAGGAATTGTAGTAAAACAAGAAAACGATGAAACGCCAGACATTGATGGGAAAACAGATTGTGTTCTTGTTACTACAACTGATGTTAACACATTGTGATGGTTTCTGTTCCAGTTTTAACCCAGTCTTCGGTAACCATTTTAAAGTGAAGTTTATATGAGTGTAGATAATACGTAGTGGTTAAATGTCACTATCAACGACTGACATATCACTTAAATTATTTAACTGCAGAAAGATAGGATGAATTTTGTCTAGTCAAACAGAGTTTTGTTATTGATTAATTGATTGATTGATTGAATAGGTTTTACCACCCTGTCAAAAATATTTCATTTATATCGAGATGTCACCAGCTATTAGTGAAGTGGTATATATTTTTACTTTTACCAGGACAATGTGCGGGGAAGATTCTTTAACGTGCCACTCATGTCGTGACAAGTAGTATCTGTTTTAAGGTCTCTGTCGAAAGACCCGTGACTTTCATTTCTGAATTCCAAGTGCTAGACGAAAGAACAGTCACTGCCTATTTTCAAGACTTTGTCAGACCCCCGTCGAGGTTTAAATCCATGACAGCCAACATTCGTAGCAGCAATTTTTGAAATTAACAAGAAATACATAGTTTGATAGTAAAATGCATGCATAGGAAATCCCTTGCTTTTATTTTTTCAGAATATGACTTCATTACTTAAATGCATTATAGGAATTCGAGGATGTCTTTTTGAGGCATTCCGGGTTCGAAACAAGGGATTCTGTGAAATCAACAGAAAATATACCGTAAATCGGGTTATTTTTGCGTGGTGCAAATTTTGCGGATTTTTTAAAAAATGCGTATGTTATTTTTTGCGTGTTTAATTTTTGCGGATTTAAGATTTTTAATACAAATTTACTGAAACCGTTAAAATGGTTTATTACTGATTATAACATCCAACACATCGATCTGGGTGAAGACGACAATCTCAGCCAATCAGAATTCAGTTTATAAATACATTCTGTATGGTCCGAGTACATGTATACTTCCTGTGTCGGTTGAGTAAACATAGTCGGCTGGTAGTAAAGTGTCATCCAAGCTGATGTTAATTGATAATTAAACTTTAATTTGTATTAAAAATCTTAAATTGCGAATTTTTTCATCCGCAAAATCGCCAAAAATAAAACCACAGCAAAAAAAATCCCGATTTACGGTAACTGTTTGATTATCGTAAAATATGAAATTTTTCTTGCTTTTGTATTTTCAGAATTTGACTTTATTACTTAAAATGCATAATTATAAATTCATGATATTATTCATAGGACTTCGGGGATGTCATTTTGAGGGTCATTTCATACCACTTAATTCGAAATTACGGATTGGATGTATAGATTGCAATTGCGATATGTATGGGGAATGGCTTGCTGTAGGTAAGGGTATTTGGTATGTTAAGATTATAATATAACTTCACTAATAGTAGTTGGTTTTACATCATAAAGATTATCGTTTATTCTAAGCAAGGTTAATGTGGTCCCAGTTTGAATTTTACTTCTTTGATGGTTCTATTACTTGATGTTTCTATGCTGCTTCTCGATTCGATATTTCCAACATTAAGAATTCCTATATTCTAGGTAAGATTTATATGGTCCCAGGTTATTATTTACTTCTTTGCTTGTTTATACATCTTGTTGTTTCGTTCTGCTTCTAGATTCGATATTTCCAACAATAAGAATTCCTATCTTATAGACAAGATTTATGTAGTTTTGTTTTCACTTCTTTGCTTGTTTCTTTATCTTGTTGTCTTGTGCTGATTCTCGATTATATGTCTATGTTTCCAAAATTAAGAATTCCTTTCTTCTATGCAAGATTTATATTGTCCCAGTTTGGTATCAATTTCTTTGTTTGTTTCTTTATCTTGTTGTTTTGTGCTGCATCTCAATTCGATATTTCCAACAAAAAGAATGCCTTTCTTTCTAACAGGCAAAGTCAATGTGGTTCCAGTTTGGTTTTCAACTTCTTTGCTTGTTTCTACATCTTGTTGTTTCATGCTGCTTCTAAATTCGATATTTCAAACATAAATAATTCTTTTCCTCTAGGTAATAGTTTAGTTTTAACTTCTTTGTTTGTTTCTATATCTTGTTGTTTTGTGCTGCTTCTCGATTCGATATTTCCAACATTAAACATTCTTTATTGCTAGGCAAGATTGATGTAGTCCCAGTTTTGTTTTCCACTTCTTTACTTGCTTCTATATCTCGCTGTTTCGTGTTGCTTCTCGATAATATATTTACAACATTAAGAATTCCTATCTTATAGAAAAAACTTATGTGGTCCCAGTTTGGTATTAAATTCTTAGCTTGCCTCTATGTCTGGTTGTTTCGTTCTGCTTCTCGACTTTCAAAATTTCTTTCATTCTTCAAGGCAAGATTTATGTAGTCCCAGTTTGGTTTTCACTTCTTTGCTTGTTTCTTTATCTCGTTGTTTTGTGCTGATTCTCGATTCTATGTTTCCAACATTAAGAATTCCTTTTTTATGCAAGATTTATATTGTCCAAGTTTGGTATCAAGTCCTTTGTTTGTTTCCATATCTTGTTGTTTTGTGCTGCATCTCGATTCGATATTTCTAACATTAAGAATTATTTTCTTCAAGGCATGATTTATGTGGTCGGAGTTTGGTTTTCACTTCTTTGCTTAATTATATTACTTAATTTTTCATGCTGCTTCTCGATTCGATATTTCCAACATTAAAAATGTCCTATTTTTAGGCAAGATTGCTGTGGTGGTTCCAGTTTGGTTTTCACTTCTTTGCTTGTTTCTATTTCTTGTTGTGGAGTGTTGCACCGCGATTCGATATTTCCAACATAAAGAATTCCTTTCGTTCCTCTAGGCAAGATTAATGTGGTTTCAGTTTGGTATCATTTTCTTTGCTTGTTTTTATATCTTGTTGTTTCATGCTGCTTCTAATTCGATATTTCAAACATAAAGAATTCCTTTCTTCTAGGCAAGATTTATATGGTCCCGGTTAAGTTTTAACTTCTTTGTTCGTTTCTATATCTTGCTATTTTGAGCTGCATGCTTCCTTTCTTCTAGACACGATTTATGAGGTCCAGTTTTGGTTATGACTTGCTTGTTTCTATTTCTTTTTGTTTTGTGCTGTTACTCTATTCGATATTGCCAAGTACATATTTCTGAGATTTCAATTTTTTGTCTTCTTTTATACTAACTGAGGTAGTAGTAGGAGGGGAGGTAAATAAAATTCATAGAACGGGCTATATATTGCCGCAACAAACCATACATTTTATTATTATTTTTCAATATAGTCCCCATTTAACCCCAATGCACTTAGCCCACTTTTCTTTCAGACTGTCCATACTTTTTAAATAGGAATCTTCGGTTTGGTCCTGAAACCATGCCTCTGTGACAGCCTTAAGTCCATCATCATCAGGAAATCTGATTCCCCGTAAATGGGATTTCAACTTTCTAAATAGGAAATAATCACTGGGTGCCAAATCGAGACTGTAGGGTGGGTGATTAAATTGTTCGAACTTGCATTCACGAATCGCTGCTTGTGCAATCCTTGACTTGTGCACAGGAGCATTGTCGTGAAGAAGCAATACCCCTCGGCTCAACTTTCCCCTACTTTTTAAATTAATAGCAGCTTTCGGCTGCTTCATTAGATCAGCATAGTAAGCCCCAGTGAAAGAGACCAGCAGGTTTATAATTGATTAACAGAACACCCTTAGAATCCCAAAACACAATGGCCATGACTTTGCCAGCTGATGGTTGGGTTTTAAATTTCTTTGGTGGCGATGAGCCAGGGTGCTTCCATTGTATGGACTCTTTTGTGGTTTCTGTGTCCCAATGATGAATCAATGTTTCATCACCAGTTACTAAACATAAATGGAAGCTCTCCGGGTTATCATTATAAATGCCAAGAAGTTCCCGACTTGACAGGAGTCTTTGGAAGATCCTGCACATTAAGGTTTCTGGGGACCCATCTTGCGGATACTTTTGACATCCCAAGATGCTCGTGGATAACCGTGTATACACCTTCATGTGAAATGTCACACTCCCTAGCTATGTCATCAATCCTAATTCGACGATCATTCATGATGAGGGTCTCCACAGACGTGACAATTTCCTTTGTGATGGCATCAGCTGGCCGACCTAACCGTGGGTCATCCTTCAGTGAGGTGCGCCCACGTTTAAATTCAGCTGACCATTTTGCCACTGTGGAATAGACAGGACCACTGTCACCGTACACCTCGGCCATTGCCGGTGAATTTCTTTGGCATTTGATCCCTCTACTGTGAGGAACTTTATTACTGCTCTAAACTCAACATTTTTATTTTCTACCATTGCTTGATGGTCACCAACTTTGAATGCTTTTGAGAATTACACAAATATATTGTGACAAATAAACTTGATATGTTAAAAATGGCGGAATGTTGTGTTGTCTAAATAAGTAAAGAAAATGTGTGTTACGCTTGGCTGAATACGCTGTTCTATGAACTTTCTGACTTCCCCTAGTATATGGAATCATTTTTTTATCAAACGTATATTCAAACAGGCTGGAGCAAATCAACGATACACCGCTTCGCGATGTATGTGACTTGTCTCAGACTGCTTTAACGGTTCATACATTGGTGAAACTATTTAAAAAAAAACGAAGGTCAATCCTTAAATATAATAATTTTATTTCTTCAGTATAAAATGATTGTTATATATTCATACAATGAATCTGTTATCGCCTTGTGATGTATATGATTCACCCCAGCCTGTTTTAACAGTTCATAAATTGATGAATGATTGAAAAACAAACCCAAATCCTTAAATATGATAATTTCCTTTCTTCAGTATTTAGTATTTATTTTATATATATGATATGGCTGTAGTGTTGCGAAGTTTTGTTCAATTTTAAACAATTTAAGTTAGAGGTTTTGGTAACAATCGATATACAGTTCAACCTGCTTTAAAGCCACCTCTATATAAGGGCCACCTGCTTATAAAGGCCAGTAGAATTTTATCCCAATTGTTTTTTACTCATATTTTTTGAACCTGTTTATAAAGGCCACCTGCCCATAAAGGCCACTTTTACTTGTTCGTTTGAGTGACCTTTATAGGCGGGGTTGTCTGTATATATTGAGGTATTTTTTCATTTGCAGTACTGGTGGAAGAATGACTGTTCCAGATACATGTATGGTATTATATGACGGGTGTTCCCCAAGGGCTGTTTTACGGAGTGATCCACAGAAACCGTGTGATGGACCTGTTGGGATCTTCGGTTGATGTGTGCAAGATTTATTTGATCGTTACCATAGATATTTTTATTATTTATACGGACAAACAACATTGACCCGTTCGCTTGACCTCCCATTTTGAATATTTACATAGGATTATCAATCCAATACATTCACTATAGTATTTTGTAAAATTCATTTGTCCATCTTTGTTTCTCATGCCAACATCAAAGTTTGGTTGGGTCATTTTGGAACAGGAAGAGTATGATTTTGGGTTACACGTGTATATATAATATATGTATGCTTAATTAGATTGTGATATTTTCTTGATTTTGTTTGTAAGGTTTTTTCTATATCATAACTTGATTAAATAATAATTCATAATAACAAATTTTGTATCATAAAATAAATAGCAAGTTTCAAAAAGCAAATTCGTCGAAAAAATAATTTTAATATGTTAAATAAATTATTGAGTTGCCGTCATATTGAAGAGAGCCTACTATCTATAGTTTCCATGAAATCCATGCGATTGAAACTTAAAATCCATCAATAACACCACCCCGGTACACTCCATCACACCAGTAGGTCATTGGTTGCCGTGACGCTGCTTTGGTACCATGATGGCGACCAGTGTATTTTTTTATTTTTATAAAAAATGATATTTTTGTATACAAAATTATTTTAGATATTAATGGACATCAATTTATATAAAATAATTTTGGATACAGAGACATCATACTTATCAACAATACTGTGATGACGACTATAAAACTTATTTTGGTCTTTGATAAGTGTCGACTTATAATATACTTGAGTATGCATTTTATTTGTAAACAGAGTTCATTCTATAATGTCTTTAGTGATAATTGAATAAATCCAGTGGTGATACAGTTGACGTATATTATGTTCCGACACTGTTCGCCATCACGGTACCAAAGCAGCGTCACGGCAAAAAATTACCGCACTAAACCGCACAAATATGGTCAAGTTTTCTTTCTTTTTCAAGCATGCCGGCCCCTTGTCGGAGTGTTCGGCTTTCGATACATTTTGTTACGTTGTATGCTTGTCTTATAATTTTCTATCTAGGTCTTGACAGCTCTTAACGATATATATATATATATATGCCCAGTTTTGTGAATTCATCCGCAACACAGATTTTTACGCATTGTCTCAAAAACACAAGTAGTAAATTAATACCGTTAATTATTTTTTATACATCTATGTATGCCACCATAAGGATCATTGTGACCATGGGTGATGGTCATACATCGTTTACAGGACATGCTATACATAATTGAAATATATTAATATCGTGAATCTCTTATGATTATATTGATATAATATTAAATCAATTAAGTCAACATTTAATATCCATATAAACAGTACAGACCTGTCGACAGTTTAACATTGAGCTAACTAAAAGGAGCCGATGTCCAGCTGCCCACTGACTGACATATTGATAGCTAGTGATCGAAAAACTGCCTAGACGAAATACAAAGCAGCTGCCAAAAAGCTGTCGAGATATTGCTGTAATAAGCTGTCGTTTTGTCACTAATTCCTTTACCTATTTTACAACTTTCGACAAGTCTGTACTGTATGTGCCCTAGTATTGATTCTGAATCTGCGAAATAATGTTATATTCCACAGTATCGTGATTATATAGTAGTTAATCTGGATAACAAAAAAATCTTGAATTTGTAAAAGTCGTGAAGGCAATAAGAGATTCTAGTAATTGGGTAAGTATGCATCTTTTTGAAGATGGATTTACTTAATACAATATAAAGGCTTAAAAGTATATATTGTTTCAGTCAGTTATATTATCGTTGAATTACAAATTCTACCAGCACTAGACGACCGTTTTGGAATACAATTCCTTATCAGTAATGATAAAACAATAAATGATTAAACCATTTTTTATGATGTTGAAAAGATACCCAAAGTACCAATGAAAATATATTTTACCAAAGTTAGCTAAGGAAATACTTTGCATGAAGAAGTATGCCTTAGATTTTTTAACAAACAGCAAACTTGAAGGCTGGTTGAAGAATAATAACAAAATAATATCAAGTGATAAACAATATAGAAGTCATTACGTTGTGAATTAAAATCCGCAGCCAGTTATACAAATGAAAAACAAAGAAACTGTACTTCCGGTTATCATATCTAATGTGTTCTGTATTTCAAATGATTCTCCATAAAATGAATATTATAACATCGATAACACGTGACACAGTTGATTGATTGATTGATTGATTGATTGACAAGTTTTACGTCCGGTTAAATCGAGATATAAACAGCTATAAGTGAAGTGACAGAATTTTTTACCGATACCGCACGCTTAGGACAATGTGAGGGTTCTTTAACGTGATACGCCTGCAGTGACACGGAACAGTAGTTTGTTGTAATGTCTTTTTATGAAGGACAACGGCGAAAGAACAATTACTACCAATTTTCAAGTCTTGGTTCAGACCACTCACTGTCGGGGTTCGAACGAATGACCTCCTACATAAGAAGCTAGCACTGTGTCAACTGAGCTGCCATAGTGTTTACACATTTAATGTATTTTTGTTAACCTTTTTGTATAGAAGTTTTGTAAAAAGCACTGGTACAAGGAATTGTAGTAAAACAAGAAAACGATGAAACGCCAGACATTGATGGGAAAACAGATTGTGTTCTTGTTACTACAACTGATGTTAACACATTGTGATGGTTTCTGTTCCAGTTTTAACCCAGTCTTCGGTAACCATTATTAAAGTGAAGTTTATATGAATGTGAATGATAATACGTAGTGGTTAAATGTCACTATCAACGACTGACATATCACTTAAATTATATTTAACTGCAGAAAGATAGGAGATGAATTTTGTCTAGTCAAACAGAGTTTTGTTATTGATTAATTGATTGATTGATTGATTGATTGAATAGGTTTTACCACCCTGTCAAAAATATTTCATTTATATCGAGATGTCACCAGCTATTAGTGAAGTGGTATATATTTTTACTTTTACCAGGACAATGTGCGGGGAAGATTCTTTAACGTGCCACTCATGTCGTGACAAGTAGTATCTGTTTTAAGGTCTCTGTCGAAAGACCCCGTGACTTTCATTTCTGAATTCCAAGTGCTAGACGAAAGAACAGTCACTGCCTATTTTCAAGACTTTGTCAGACCCCCGTCGAGGTTTAAATCCATGACAGCCAACATTCGTAGCAGCAATTTTTGTGAAATTAACAAGAAATACATAGTTTGATAGTAAAATGCATGCATAGGAAATCCCTTGCTTTTATTTTTTCAGAATATGACTTCATTACTTAAATGCATTATAGGAATTCGAGGATGTCTTTTTGAGGCATTCCGGGTTCGAAACAAGGGATTCTGTGAAATCAACAGAAAATATACCGTAAATCGGGTTATTTTTGCGTGGTGCAAATTTTGCGGATTTTTTAAAAAATGCGTATGTTATTTTTTGCGTGTTTAATTTTTGCGGATTTAAGATTTTTAATACAAATTTACTGAAACCGTTAAAATGGTTTATTACTGATTATAACATCCAACACATCGATCTGGGTGAAGACGACAATCTCAGCCAATCAGAATTCAGTTTATAAATACATTCTGTATGGTCCGAGTACATGTATACTTCCTGTGTCGGTTGAGTAAACATAGTCGGCTGGTAGTAAAGTGTCATCCAAGCTGATGTTAATTGATAATTAAACTTTAATTTGTATTAAAAATCTTAAAAATTGCGAATTTTTTCATCCGCAAAATCGCCAAAAATAAAACCACAGCAAAAAAATCCCGATTTACGGTAACTGTTTGATTATCGTAAAATATGAAATTTTTCTTGCTTTTGTATTTTCAGAATTTGACTTTATTACTTAAAATGCATAATTATAAATTCATGATATTATTCATAGGACTTCGGGGATGTCATTTTGAGGGTCATTTCATACCACTTAATTCGAAATTACGGATTGGATGTATAGATTGCAATTGCGATATGTATGGAGGAATGGCTTGCTGTAGGTAAGGGTATTTGGTATGTTAAGATTATAATATAACTTCACTAATAGTAGTTGGTTTTACATCATAAAGATTATCTTTTATTCTAAGCATGGTTAATGTGGTCCCAGTTTGAATTTTACTTCTTTGATGGTTCTATTACTTGATGTTTCTATGCTGCTTCTCGATCGATTCGATATTTCCAACATTAAGAATTCCTATATTCTAGGTAAGATTTATATGGTCCCAGGTTATTATTTACTTCTTTGCTTGTTTATACATCTTGTTGTTTCGTTCTGCTTCTAGATTCGATATTTCCAACAATAAGAATTCCTATCTTATAGACAAGATTTATGTAGTTTTGTTTTCACTTCTTTGCTTGTTTCTTTATCTTGTTGTCTTGTGCTGATTCTCGATTATATGTCTATGTTTCCAAAATTAAGAATTCCTTTTCTATGCAAGATTTATATTGTCCTAGTTTGGTATCAATGTCTTTGTTTGTTTCTTTATCTTGTTGTTTTGTGCTGCATCTCAATTCGATATTTCCAACAAAAAGAATGCCTTTCTTTCTAACAGGCAAAGTCAATGTGGTTCCAGTTTGGTTTTCAACTTCTTTGCTTGTTTCTACATCTTGTTGTTTCATGCTGCTTCTAAATTCGATATTTCAAACATAAATAATTCTTTTCCTCTAGGTAATAGTTTAGTTTTAACTTCTTTGTTTGTTTCTATATCTTGTTGTTTTGTGCTGCTTCTCGATTCGATATTTCCAACATTAAACATTCTTTATTGCTAGGCAAGATTGATGTAGTCCCAGTTTTGTTTTCCACTTCTTTACTTGCTTCTATATCTTGCTGTTTCGTGTTGCTTCTCGATAATATATTTACAACATTAAGAATTCCTATCTTATAGAAAAAACTTATGTGGTCCCAGTTTGGTATTAACTTCTTAGCTTGCCTCTATGTCTGGTTGTTTCGTTCTGCTTCTCGACTTTCAAAATTTCTTTCATTCTTCAAGGCAAGATTTATGTAGTCCCAGTTTGGTTTTCACTTCTTTGCTTGTTTCTTTATCTCGTTGTTTTGTGCTGATTCTCGATTCTATGTTTCCAACATTAAGAATTCCTTTTTTATGCAAGATTTTTATTGTCCAAGTTTGGTATCAAGTCCTTTGTTTGTTTCCATATCTTGTTGTTTTGTGCTGCATCTCGATTCGATATTTCTAACATTAAGAATTATTTTCTTCAAGGCATGATTTATGTGGTCGGAGTTTGGTTTTCACTTCTTTGCTTAATTATATTACTTAATTTTTCATGCTGCTTCTCGATTCGATATTTCCAACATTAAAAATGTCCTATTTTTAGGCAAGATTGCTGTGGTGGTTCCAGTTTGGTTTTCACTTCTTTGCTTGTTTCTATTTCTTGTTGTGTAGTGTTGCACCGCGATTCGATATTTCCAACATAAAGAATTCCTTTCGTTCCTCTAGGCAAGATTAATGTGGTTTCAGTTTGGTATCATTTTCTTTGCTTGTTTTTATATCTTGTTGTTTCATGCTGCTTCTCAATTCGATATTTCAAACATAAAGAATTCCTTTCTTCTAGGCAAGATTTATATGGTCCCGGTTAAGTTTTAACTTCTTTGTTCGTTTCTATATCTTGCTATTTTGAGCTGCATGCTTCCTTTCTTCTAGACACGATTTATAAGGTCCAAGTTTTGGTTATGACTTGCTTGTTTCTATTTCTTTTTGTTTTGTGCTGTTACTCTATTCGATATTGCCAAGTACATATTTCTGAGATTTCAATTTTTTGTCGTCTTTTATACTAACTGAGGTAAAAGCAGGGGCGGATCCAGGAATGTTTGAAAGTGGGGGTTGAAAATTATATCAATGCTAGGTGCGAGCGCCGAAGGCGCGAGCTTCCAGAGACGAGGGGTCTAAGTCAGAGCCAGAACAACACGTACTTAGTATACAGAAATGGGTTGTTATATTAACATATGGGGTCAAATCAGTCAATAGCTCTCTCTCTCTCTCTCTCTCTCTCTCTTTCTCATTTTTAATTTTTTTCAAAGGAGGGGTTGCAACCCCCGCAACCCCCCCCTTAAATCCGCCACTGGGTAAAAGTATATGGAATCAAATTATTCTTATCAAACGTATCAACGATACACCACTTCGCGATGTATGTGACTTGTCTCAGCCTGCTTTAACGGTTCATACATTGATGAAACTATTAAATAAACGAAGGTCAATCCTTAAATATAATAATTTCATTTCTTCAGTATAGAATGATTGTTATATATTCATACAATGAATGTGTTATCACTTTGTGGTGTATATGATTTACCCCAGCTTGTTTAACAGTTCATACATTGATGAATGATTGAAAAACAAACCCAAATCCTTAAATATGATAATTTCCTTTCTTCAGTATTTAGTATGTATTATTTATTTATTTAGTTGAATCTCGTTATCTCGAACTCGGATATCTCGAACTACCGGATATCTCGAACTTTTTTAAAAAGTCCGAACAGAGTTGTTCTTTATTAAACCAAAATCACTCCGGTTATCTCGAACTCGGATATCTCGAATTATCGGATATGTCGAACAATATTTTCGTCCCCTTGAATGAAAATGCTAGGAAAATTACACTCGTTAACTCGAACAAAAAATTTAGGAAAATTAAATTTCTTAACTCGAACAAAAAATTTAGGAAAATTAAATTTGTTAACTCGAACACAAAATTTTGGAAAATCAAATTTGTCAACGCCTACAAATTTTTTGGTAGAAAAAACACATTCCGACATTAATAAAATATTTGACTGTCGGCCTCGTGTTGATTTTAAAATGACAACATTTCACTGACCTCCCAATTTCCTTAAGCCCTTAATTATTATCCCTTGCATAAGCAATTAAACCTTCAAGGAGATTAACAGGTGTTATAATTACTGCCAAGCTGAACATGGCTGCCGAAAAGCGTGATGAGAACATTACTCAATACAACCGGAAGCTTGGGGTGATTAAAGTACACAAAGCGAAACTGGTATGGAGACCAAAGCGGATTCCACTATTTGTCGGCTAATAACAATAGCGCAATCGGTTATTGACAGATTTAAGTAATTAAAGAAAATCTTATAATAATGCAGTTTTATATATCGTGTTTAAATACATACGATAAATGAGAAAACGGCAATATAGAGTTTGACAAGATAAAACCGGAAGCGACTTCCGGTAGGCGTGTACGAGTTACTTCCCTTTTATTGCCGTTTTTAACATCGGTTATCTCGAACTCCGGATAAGTCGAACTTTTTGCATTTCCCCGTCGAGTTCGAGATAACGAGAGTCAACTGTATATATATATGATATGGCTGTAGTGTTGCGAAGTTTTGTTCAATTTTAAACAATTTAAGTTAGAGGCTTTGGTAACAATCGATATACAGTTCAACCTGCTTTAAAGTCACCTCTATATAAGGGCCACCTGCTTATAAAGGCCAGTAGAATTGTATCCCAATTGTTTTTTACTCATATTTTTTGAACCTGTTTATAAAGACCACCTGCCCATAAAGGTCACTTTTACTTGTTCGTTTGAGTGACCTTTATAGACGGGTTTGTCTGTATATATTGAGGTATTTTTTTCATTTGCAGTACTGGTGGAAGAATGACTGTTCCAGATACATGTATGGTATTATATGACGGGTGCTCCCCAAAGGCCGTTTTACGGAGTGATCCAACGAAACCATGTGATGGACCTATTGGAATCTTCGGTTGATGTGTGCAAGATTTATTTGATCGTTATCATAGATACAAACAACATTGACCTGTTCGCTTGACTTTCCATTCGGAATATCCACATACGATAATCCACTCAATACCATAGAGATTTGCATTATTTATACAGACGAACAACATTGACCTGTTCGCTTGACCTCCAGTTTTGAATATTCACATACGGTTATCAACCTAATACATACACTATAGTATTTTGTAAAATATATTTTTGTACATCTTTGTTTCTCATTTCAAAATCTGAATATATATATGGATTTCTGCAATTTTGTTTCGAGCATTACTGATGAAGAATTATAATACCTGTCTATAAAGGTCACCCAAGGGAACAAGTAAAAGTGGCCTTTATGGGCAGGTGGTTTTATATACAGGCTCAAATAATACGAGTAAAAAGGATTTGGGCACAATTTTACTGGCCTTTATAAGCAGGTGGCCCTTATATAGAGGTGGCCTTCAAGGCAGGTTGGACTGTACAACATTTATAACTGATCATGCAAAATGATATAATTATCCTGATAAGATTGCATCGCTTTTGATTTTTCACATTAGATACAATCGACCAAGAATGTTCTGTCAATTGAAAATTATTAACCAGGGGTGGGTAACTTGAAGCAATCTTAAACATGATTCGTATGTAGACAATACGACAATCATCAGGATTTATACGGGTAACTCGAAACCTAAGACTTAAAAGTGGGTAGTGACTTCTTTTGCCAAGCACTCGGCATTACGAAATGAAAGCCACGGTTCTTTCGGATGGGAACTTAAAATAAACGAGGTCTCGTGTCTTGGTAAGCTTGGCGCGACAAAGAACCCTGCTGTAATTAAATTGCCATCAGTGCAACGTACAGGAAAAATTTCTGCACCTTCGCATACAGCTGGTGACGTCTCGATAGAAATGAAATATTTTTGACTGGAATGCTTAATTACATTGAGACATTTCCTTGGGTTTTGTTTTTAATTTTTTTCTATATCATACCTTGATTAAATAATCATTCTAAATAACAATTTACGTATCATATTTCAAATGACAATTTTCAAAATGGAAAGGATGATACCCATAATGCCGAGCTATCCGCCTATAGGATTCAAAATTAAAAAGTATGTTGAATACACATTGATAGTGAAAAAACCTAAAGCTTCTATCATTATGTAAAAGTTTATATGGTAAAAATCTCAGTAAAATTTTGCATTATATGTTTAACACATGTAATCCATCAGGTTTGTCTCCATATAACTCTATACAAACATGTAACAAGTCAGTGAAAATCAACACGTTTTTTAATTAATACATATAGAGCGCATGCCTCTCCATTAAAGATATTTTGAATATAAAAACTATATTACTTAACTGTTAGATATGCAAAGTATGGTTAATGGAGAGATATGCGCTGACACTGAATTTTGTAAAAATCAGTGTTTAGAGAATTACCCCAATATAACCTCTTAATATACCGTGCTATACTTGCACTTAATATTAATTAACCCTTATTGTCAACAATTACCTGCGTGGTGTAGTGGGTATACGTAGGTACCAGTAAGTCTTACGTTGTTGGTTCGAATCCCAAAGGTACAATTTTATTTTTCAACTTATTTTGTTTTAATAAAATGTATATTTTACGGCTTTATTTCTTTTTTTTATCTTCTTTTGTGTTAGAATTTAAATGCGATATTATTTATTTCTGCCACAAATAACATAATAGAAAGAAAGACATGCATGCATATTTGTTTTATAAACGACATTACAATCAAGTTTAAGGCCACTTGTCATTTCCCGTGTGTTTTGTGTACGTTGAACTCGTACTAGTAAACAAATGACCTTTTCTGATAATGACTATTATACATCGAAGTATTCTGCAATGAAACAATACGCATACAAAACAAGTCATTGTGACACCTGAGTTTTTGTTTTTGTGCTAGGAAAGTAATGACAATTTCTGACAGTAGCACTACACTTTGGTGCAGAATAACAAACATTTAAATTATATAGACAACTAACCAACCAGTAAAGTCAGCTTCCACACACGTCTTTATAAAAAAGGAAAGATGTTATTCATATGCACCGTATATATTTACACAGAGATTTATTTGTACTTGGCCTCGAAGTAGTGACGGGAATAGAGGCCTGAAAAGGGTGTAACCTAGTTTCTTGCGTATATATTCCTATAGGCGGATAGCTCGGCGTTTTGGGAATCATTCTTTGTTGTAACAATTCGTCAAAAAATCATTTTACAATGTTAAATAAATTATGGAGCTTAGGTCATTTTTTAAGAGAGCCGATCTATAGTTTACACGAAATCCACGCGATTGAAACTTAAAATCTATAAATTTAATGATTCTATGTCATACACAAGTAACTTTGTCAAATATATGGGAAATACACATAGGCATAAGATAATTTTGAACCAAGACACTGAAATAGCAGTATTCAACTTTAAACGGGTAAATTCTGCAAAATTGCAGATGCACTGATATCCACAGAGAAGGGATTACCAACATTTGCAATCTTGAAGTATGAAATACTGCACATATAAATCCTAATATTATTTTCATTTTCTATAAAGATTACAAAACACAAAATCTCAGGACTCTCTCTCTCTCTCTCTCTCTCTCTCTCTCTCAATTTCAATATGGCAATGGTAATATAGCAATATCATTTATAATTTGAAATGGTAATATAGCAATATCATTGATAATTTGAAACAAATCATGGCGATATAAAAAAAACTTTAAAAAAATATTTACTTTTTAAGTATTTATCAACATGATAAAAAAATTAATTAAAGTTGCCTAAAGGACAAATTAACTAGAAAATACTCGCATGTAATTAATTTATTTGAAAATCTCGAAATGTGTAACGTTTCGCTATGTATATTTTAAGAGGGTTATACCGCTGTTGTAAAGTCAATAACCCGTAATGGTGACTACCTTACGTATGACTGTTTCAAGTTATCCGACGTTATGCTACGAGTTTCGGATTTAGGGACCGTTAAGAGAGTTTCGAGTTACTAACCACAGACTGTAAAACAGACAAAACCATAGAATTGAACGTTTGTCCCATATTTAATTAGTTTTCTGTGGTATTTAACAAATCACCATGACTTTTGAAGGCAAAAACTTCGTTTCAATTACTTTTCAAGAAAATAAGTGAAATCCCATAACTCTTCAAAAAAAAATTTTTATACGCAAGATTAAATTCCATGACTTTTGAAGACCTGTGTGAATGCTGTAAAATACGACTTGTAGTTCTTTTTCGCAATAAAACGGTATAGCACGAAATAATATTGATTCAGGTAACGCACCTCATCTAAAAGCACCAATGTATTCTTGATAAAAGGCAAAACGATCCAAATGGTGTTGTTCATTTTTGCCCCAATTATCCCAGCGCCATTTACCCTCATAATATCTCAAACCAATTCAAACATCGCTTTTACCTGAATAAATAATTGATTAGTTAATAAAACTGTCGCAAAATCATTCACATTAGAATAATGTTCTATCTCTTTATTATCTTTTAAATTAAGAGACTATGTGAATGTCATCTATCCCAGCAAGTTTGAAATAAAAAAACGACTGATCCTTAAAATCTTGCTTTATATTTGAAGTTATAACTTAATTATGCCGACAACGAAAGACTACATTTAAAGCTGTATGACTGACGTGATGACTTCAATTTTTCTATTGCCAACTTTTCTTTTCTATCCAGCATTATACCTGCATCTTCTACTTATGGTGTGTCACATTTAATACGCTATGTTAGAACTTGTTCCCATTACCGGAACTTTGCACAATGTACCAAACTGCCTATAAATAAATTATTGACCCAATGATATTTTTAGTAAAAAAAACTAGGTTTAACACATGCATTTTTGCATGGCAAGTGAGACCAAGTGCTCTGGAAGGGAAAGCACCTCCTTTGAAGCTAACTACACCCGCCGTCACGTGTGTAATCAAAATTGAGTGAAAGGAACATGGAACTATGTGACAATCCTGGACACAGAGACATCATACTTATCAACAATACTGTGATAACAACTCGGTAACAGATGATCTTCAAACACACGAGAGGTTGCCTGGGAAATAAGTAAGGATATAGTAAAATGTTTCATGTACCACAGTCGCAGTTATAAATAAAGCGGATCCATCTATCCATTACAAATCATATAATCATGAAAATGATCTCTTGTGTTCATTTTTCTATTTCTATAAACCAGTGGGTTATTTCCTCATTGACTTTTTAGTAAAAGGAATATATTTTTCAAGTTAATATTGTTAGTCACAAAGTAACACATGTGTTAATCTTAAATTGTCAGTTTATTTTTTTTTAATTTGGTTTGGGATTGCGATTTTAACATGGATTGATAAGTTTGTTTTTTAATACATCGATGCGCTTAAATTAGGGTTAGTTGGGAAAACTGAGTACCCATAGTAAACCGCTGACCGTAAGCGAAAGTTTTCATATTACGATCTAATCCAAGTAGAAAGTGTGAGACACTGCTATCCGTATTTCTGCGGTCATCGAGGCCCCTTAAACCTACGAGAATGGGAATATAAGCAGGACAATTTTTGATAAATTGAGAAAAATTTTTGAAAATTGTTTTTTGAAACACAACTATAGGCAAAAATTATACAAATACTATATCATCTCCAAACACTTAGAAATGAAAGTCTTTTGTTCTTCGGAAGAGACCTTAAAACCAACGGCAGACATGGCACGTTAAAAAAATATCTCTGAAAATTGTCCTGAGCGCACTGTTAAAGATGAAATTTCTGCCACTTCACTAAAATCTGGTGAAGTTTCGATAAAATTAAAATCCTTTAATTCCGCTGTAAATTTCCATTCAAGGAACAATCAAAGTAATTCTGTTGTGTGACTGTTTCTTATAAACCAACTCATACTTAGAAGATAGTAATGTCTTGAAAAGGCTGGTGAATTATAATAGGTTGGACGCAAGCTTATCAAATGAGCGGAAAAAAATAGACGTCTATAGTCTATAATCCCAATTTGTAAACAGCCATCATATGAAAGGAAAAAGTCTTGTACATGTATTATCAAACCTATCGATAGGAATAATAAAAACCAAACATACTAATCCATGTCCGAATCACAATCCAGAAGCAAAGTAACTTTGGAACTTACAAGTTAGATAAGACACGTAAACTTCCACCAGGGAAGTGAGGCCGGGTGCTCCGTAAAGGGGTAAGCACCCCTTGTTTAGCTAGCTACACCCGCAACGTGTGTAATCAAAATTGTGTGAAAGGAACATGGAACTCTGAGATATATATTCAGGGCAATCCTGGACACAGAGACATAAAACTTATCAACAATACTGTGATGACGGCCATAACACTTTGAGGGCCTTGATAAACCTAGACTTGCAATATTCCTGAGTGAACAATTTATTTACAAGCAGCCTACTTCGTTGTTCAAAGTCCTCGTAGTGGGAACAAGCTCTACCATAGCGTATTAATTGGGAAACAAATACACCATAAGCAGGAGAAGCAAGTATATTGCTGCATAACAAAGGAAAGTTGACAATAGAAAAATTGAAGTCATCACGTTTGTCATAAAGTTTCAAATGTAGCCTTTCCTGTGCGTCATAATTCAGGTATAAGTCTAAATATGAAGCAGAACTTGAGGAATTCGTGCAAAAATTATATGTTATTACGAAACCTATCAAAAGAGATCTAAGTTTTGTAAAAAAAATATATGCAATTACAAAACCTATCAATAGATATAATTAAGTCGTCTAAAAATGATATGCCATTACCAAATCTATCACTTAATGCATAAGGCTACGGGAACTCATACTTAGAAGAAAAAGATCATCCCTAATGACTGGTTAGTACCGACAGGTTATGTACAATCTTTTATAATGAAAATTAAACATACCAATCCATACCCATATCACAATCCAAAAGCAAAGTTAAAACTACTTGTAAATTAGGTTAAACACATGAACTTCAACAAGAGACTAAAATTATTTTCATTTAGCGGTTTCGACAAGATCAGGCATATATATTACGCTATGGCGATGAAATAAGCAATTTCTGCTGTCTAATTATATAGTCAAGTATTTATTTCTTGATTTAAAAACAAACATACCAATCCATGTCCACACCAAAATCCCAAAGCAAAGCAACAACTTGCAAATTATGTTAAACATGTACACTTCTACCAAGGAAGTGAGGTGAGACCAAAGCTCTCTAAGGTAAGTAAGCAGTTCTGTTTAGCTAGCTTTACCCAACATTTGTGTGATGTCTTCATGAATAAGACTTATCAAGTATAGGCGTGCCTTCAAGAGATTCCATGCCATGAATAGTTCAATACTAAACAAGGTCGGACTTCGTACCAGTCACAGGAATAAGTAGTGACTCTTCTTTCACTATTAACTCTGCATTTAGAAATAAAGTCATGGGGTCTTTCGGGAAATACCAAAACCCTGATTTCACGTGTCACGACAGCCGTCGATGGTTAAAGAACCTTCCCCACAAATTGCAAATTATCGCAATACAAAGAACAGAAATCTATTTCACTTAACCTATTGCCGTATAAAATTACGGTTCATATCCTAACCCTGGGTCATTTCACAAATCCTGATAATGGCCTACACATAAGTAGCAACTGTTTAAAATATGCAAAGTATTGCTACACACATAAAGCATATTCAAGTCTTTCAGCCTTTAATTAAGTTAAATAAAGCATTTACCTAAACCCTTCATAGACATTTTACAGAATAACAAAACTGGCTTGATATCTTCGTTTTATTCATTTTCATGCGACTTATTATTATACTAATTAAACAAAAATATGTGTGGTATCAGTAAGACGTGGTGAATGAAAAACTGTTGGTGTGCACGTTACCAAGTTATTCCATCAGTAAGACGCCCATAAAATATGTTTTTCCTGCATAGAGTTGTGTTCCTGACTTATCCGACGCTATCCAAACATGGTCACCGGCGTTTAATCGTACACCAAATGTGGCTCCAGCATTTTCTACTTCGTGTTCATCGAATAAACTTTCATAAGATTCGTAATATGGATGTCCGTTCACTTTAAACTGTACACCACAAAATGCCACGCTACCTGTGTGGGCCACAAGAAATATGTTGTATGAGAACAAATATAAACCGGATTGTGGACATACAAATATACCATCAGAACCTGAATATGCGTTGGCTTCGTTGAGAAGCACTTAAGGAAATGCTATAATTTGTCCATACCCTAGATTGTTCACAGATCTATTAAGAACGGCCATAAATGCCACTTTGTTAGTTAGTCCTGTAAAAATATAAAAAAAGTTCCAAAAGTATAACAATTCTAATATTTTGTTTCTTTTGGGGTAGCAAACCTAGAAAATATATTTTCTCTTGCTTTGGAATGCACTTGGGTATATTTAAGATGCCACAACGACCGACTTGATGACCATCTAAGATTTAAACGAAGATACCAGTAAGCTACTTGATATACACATGGCTAGGATACTTCTCTTACTCTGTTAAAAATTGTTGCTCATGTACTACTATAAATACCATTTAGTGTTGGAAATTTAGAAATTTAGTGAAAATAATTCAAAAGAATAACTAAAGAGTTTAGTTTCACATTTTTTGTCCAGACACTACCGATGAGGAATTTAATTCCGAAATGACCATCTAACGACTTCAAAGTGAACTGGGTAATCAATTTTTAGCCACTAATACTATCCGCAATTAGAAATTTTTGTAAACAGTATGTCATATTATGTTATATTTTCTCTTCTGTTTGTAAGTTCAGTTCCAAGTTCATTACATTCGATTGAAGGGGTTTTTCGAATCAGGCCAATAAACCCGATGCTACATGTCAAGGCAGAGAGCAATCCCTGCACAATGCTGTGAGCGCAATGCAAAGATCGAATTTCTGCCACTTCACCTATAGCTGGTTACGTCTCGATATACGCGAAATGTTCTTGACTTGGCCGTATAACTCTCGTTAATCAATCAACCAACCAATCAATCAATCAATCATTCCTTTGAACGATAATTTTCCTTCTCAATTTTGACAACACATAACTTCGTGTAGCCAGCTTAACAGTAGGTGCTTAGTCTATTCAGAACACCCGATCTCACTTCCATGAATGGAAGTTCATGTATCTTACTTCATTTGCCAGTTTTTTAAGCTTTAACTTTGCTTCGGGATAGTGATTTGGACGTACATGGATTGGTATGTTTATTTTTAAGATTAATTTAAATGTATATATGTTACCTGACATTCCTCTTTTCCGTGGATATTCTTTCTTTAAACTTCCCCTTTCACTTCTCTTATCAAACGAACTATTACGCTTATCTAAATTGTTCTCGTCACCTACGATTTTCACCGTCTGTTCAATTGTGACAGTTTTATTACCCTGGTTGGTCTTTAACCCTTCTGAAGACTCCTTGAAGCTGGAGGCACCTGTTTGGAAATTATTTTTGGCACTATGTCGATACGTTAAGTCGTTTTGTCCAGAAACAAGCCTTTCTAACATGCTTAACTTCTGTTTTAGCATATCTCCAAGATTTCTACCACGAATATCACATTTAGATAATTTATCTTCAATTTCTTGAAACTTTTTTGAATGATCCGTTTGAATTTTTTTCAGTTTTAGCTTCATGTCATTGTTTTCCGTTTGAATATTTTCCAGCTTCAATTTCAGTTCTTCGTTTTTGGTTTTCTAGTCTTTCAACATTTTCCAAACGTTTTTCAATTTCGTTTAACCTGATCAAAATATTTTCATCAATGCAGAAACCACATATGCATTACTTAAATAAAACATCATCAACAGACCTGTATACATAAAAGAATACATCTTTCCGCCTTATCTTAAGTCTTTGTTCAGACAAAGGCCATAATGTAAATGCTTATCTTAAACAAGGTTATTCAGATAAAATTACGTTTACAGTAAAAGGTTATCACAAGTACGAATTTTTGTACCGCTTGTGAATGTACAAATGTAGAGGTAAATCATTACAAAACAAGACAGCCATCTACGGCAAATTAAAAAAAAAACCGAAAAATGCCAGGGGAATGTTAAAAATGTTGAGACAAAACGACAAAAGAAGCAGAGCAGGAAATAAAGGATTGAGAAAAACAATACGGTGTTAATATTTTAACAAGCATTTTACACAGGTGTGGAAATATAAATATATAATGTGATAGTTGGCAGTATGATAACTGGGGAATTCATTGTGATAGAATTACTTTTGCGTTATGGGAACTAAATATTATTGCGTGGTGGGAACAAAATACTATTGCGTGGGAACGAAACTGCATTGCGTGGAAATGAAAATTTTTTGCAGAAGAAAGACATAATTGCGTCGAAACGCAAAAGTATTGCGAGGTAACGAAACTCCATTGCGTATAAACGCAAACCTTTTGCGTGGGAACGAATAACTAATGCGTCAGATCGAATTACTATTTCGTGGGAACAAACTATCACTGCTTGGGGATTATCGCAAAATATCATTGTGTGATAACAAAATATCACTGCGTTGGAACAAAATATTATTACATGAGAACACAAACATGATGTTATTTAACTTTCCTTTCACGGGCTCCATGGTAGACAATGTACATATTACACGTAAACTCAAAACTCATGCCTCAGGTCAGTTTTCGTCTTATGGAACACTTCGTCAATATTGACTAGATGATCAACTCCAACCAAACCTTAGTTGCTTACAATATACTTTATGCGTTGCTCAAGTTTTAATAACCGTTCGCTTTGTTTCCACCTTTATTTTAGTATGCAGTATTAAGTAGGATTTAACTATACCCAGTGTATATATTTGTATATTGTGAATCATTATTATTCAGTCTAAAGAGAAATAAGTATTAGATCAATTCCAATAAATATATTTAAAATATCCAGCCTTTTTATATAATGTTTTTTGTTTTTCCCATTTATACTTTACTTTTTACGTGTTCGGATAATCAACATTTACAACCGGCTGCCGGATATAATTAGCACAGGCTAATCAAGGCCCTCAAAAAGTTTTATGACCGTCATCACAATATTGTTGAAGGGTGTGATGTAATTATATCCAAAATTACACTATAATAGTTTCTTGTTCCTTTCATTCTCAATTTCTATTTCAAACGTCGCTGTACAGCTAGCTTAACATGGGTTGCTTACCCTTCCATATCAACCTTCGCTATGCTGTCATTACGTCCAGTATCTGTCACGTTTGAAATCTCTTGTTTTTCTGCTCCCGTCTTAAAATTTTCAATGTTCTTGGTTAATTTTGGCTGTTGCAAGAGTAAATGTTTTGCAATTTTGCAAACATAGTTGTTTTTTTAAATTGTAGTTTTTACCTTTTTATATTTTTTGTGTCGCGATCTACAATCATGTATAAGTAAAGCAGCTAGCTACATATGCATTTTACAATTTTTTTTTTATGTTAACTTACGACATTCTGACAGCTAAATTAGATGATCGTTTCATTTGCACCCATTGCTTAACAATTACTCTTTTAATTTTGGACGTGGCGGATGAAGCTTGCTTAACTGTAGGGAGGTGATTAACCTTATATGTCAGATTCAAAGTTTTTACTTTGATTTTTGATTTTTTTTAATTTCCATTAGTATGTTTGGTTTTTTTCTCGTTCGGTTATGAAATGTACACAAATTGAATATATCTGTAACGCCTACTTTTATTTTGAATTTGTACCTTTACGCATTTTGTGTATTCGCCATAATGAACATGACATCATAAAATAAGCAGTGATATATAATAAAATGATTTAAGAAAAAATCAAGGATGTTTTCTGTATAAGAAGAAACATAAGCGTTAGAAAAATTTCGGGTTTTGATCTTGCAAACTGTTTCGCGACAAGAAATTTTCAACGCTCCGACTGTAGTGCACCACAGGAAATAAGAAATTTTCGCTGAAAAAGATATTCGCGGCGTGAAAATCAAGAGTAATTTATCCTCGACAACGATTTTCTTATACAGTATTGAATTATACACAGAGGATTACCTTATGATACAAATACCGTAACAAAATATTAACAAATATAACAAGACTGATGCATAATTATTATTTCCTCCACTAGATGGGCGATGTTGTCCTCCGTTGTGCCTTGGTGTAACAGGTGGCGTTGTAGGAATACTTGGTGTAATTTCATCTCGCAAGAAACCATTGTCTTCAATAAGTTTTCTATAGTAACGCGATGAAGCTTTAGGTGTACGTGGTCTTCGTGGATCGGTAAAGTTGACATGATATAGTCCAAATCTATTTCTCCATCCTGTTTTGCCATGACAAATTGTCCATTAGACTCCAAACAGCATAACCTTGCACGTTGCAATCGTCAATACGAATAGCTTAAATACAAAAATAGAATGTGAAAGCGATGTTTAAATATCAAGACTCTTACTCATGGTTTGAGACAAGAATAGTATATTAAAATGATAAAGCTTTTTCAATAAAAACACATTACATATATTATCAAACAACTTTGGCCTGTCCGCTTGACCTTTCATTTAAATATTTATCACGGACCAAGTACATCTGTCTTTAGGGAACCAACGTGTTTATTCTGTATACATTATGAGATATAGTCACCTCATAGAGTACACCTGTGTACTGTGTATGTATTAACTTGAATCTTAACACTACCCATTTATCGGGTGGACCCCCCTTTATGAATATTCCTAATGAAAAGTCAAACGAGCAGGTCAATGTTGTTACATATAAGACACGTGTTCCGTATACTTAACACTTATTTCACAATAAACAAACCCCTGAAAAGTAGGCAACACCACAACGAATTGAAAGAAAATAATTAATGCATATTAAATACATTTTCCGCATTACATAACGTTATAGGATTCGGATAATTTAGTTACTTTGAGAAATACTTGTGGTTAATGGGAAATAATAATAAGTATTTATTCAAATATTTTTTTTCTAATTTTAATATTTTAATAAAAGTAACAGATATTGGTGTTTGAGACAAATTTCTTAAATATTCATTTAAACTATATATTTGTAGAGGTATTTACAGACCGAAATGTATACAATCGGACCTGTCTATAAGGCCACCCAAAGGAACCAGTAAAAGTTGCCTTTTAAGGACGGGTGGCCTTGATATATATACAGGTTCGAATTATAGGAATAAAGAACAATCGGGATACAATTCTAGTGGCCTTTATGTAGATGTGGCTTTTAAGGCAGGTTGGGCTGTATTTACATACCTTTTAATAAGTTATTTAGATAGTGTTTATGGTAATAAATCCTGTGATCATCTTCTAATGTACCATTTGCATCACTTATACCGTTTTCTGTTATAAATATCGGTGGGTTACCATAGCGATCTTTTATCCAGTTTACCATTTTTCTTATTCCCCAAGGTGTAACCCTCAACCATGCTTGTGAAGACCTATAATTGAATTTATTACCAAAATCATTGAAAAAAAGTTAAGAAAACATCAAGCTGCCATCTTGCTTATTTCAAACACACATAAGTATGAAATAATTGTATCTCATAATTCAAAATTGTTTTAATCTTTAATTTTTCAATAAACTTAATAATCTAAAATAGTAGCCTTACTTTTCTCGACGGAAGCCTTCTAAACGCTAAACTTTCTAAATGTGGTAGTTAAATGGGATTTGTAGCCCGACTTAGAAATCTCCAATGAAGCGTGATAGCTTTTTTTGAATTCTGGTTAAAGTATATACAGTTCTGATCTATGCAACTTTTTTCAACACATTCTAAGCTCAATATGACCAATAGTAATGCATTGATTTATCACCCTTCAAAGCGATTTCTCGCATAGCGATTGGTTAACTTACCGGGGTGCATAGAACTATGTACGGGTACATAAACAGACGCGACGTTTAGCAGTAAAAGGGAAGCAACTCGTATATTGCGGACGTATAGTTACGGTAAACAAATATGGCGACAACGTCCTTAAGGAACACAGAATACGACGTCGAAGTTAAACAGAACAAACTATTACTGCTTTAAAGGATGACAATCCTTATTATACAAAATTCACGGACAATATATAGTGTTTCTTCCATAATGACATATAGGTTCTTCAATAAGAATAGAATAGAAACATACTTCAACCAGCTTGCGTCTTTTGAAAACATAATGTCTTGATCTTCCGCATACCCTACTTTAGATACAGGGTATATCTTTGGTGTTGCAATATTTGAGGAGTAAAAATTAAGGCCAAGGAAGTCTGCAGTGCCTATAAATATAAATTAAAAGTTTATTTCTATATGATCTTATGTGGTTTATATCAATAGCTTCTAACTGACTACCCTCTTTTAAAGTCGGTCAGTTCAAAACAAACAAACGAATCCATATCCAAATCCCAATCCCAAAGCAAAGTAAAAACAAAACTGGCAAATTAAGCTAAACACGTGCGCAGCTTATACCGGGGAAGCAATGTCGGATGCTACGGAAAGGTTAGCACTTCCTGCTTAGCTAGCTACATCAGCCACATGTGCAACCAGACTTGGAAATGAAAATGGAACTATGTGTCGTCAAATATATACAAGGTAACTTTGGATACAGCGGTGCCATAATCATAAAATACTATTGTAATGACAGTCATACAATTGTTTGAGTACCTTGATAGGCCTAGACTTGCAATATACCCCAGTTCATTCAATTTTTGAAGGGCATAATTATGTGCTTTATTTAACCTCAGTAACATTTTGGGACAATATTTGAAATGTGACAACAAGATTTACTATGACGTTAAAGGTCTTCGAAAATGCATTAGGCATAGTCTGATGAAATTGAAGCTTTTCAAAATTGCTGTTAGTTAAAATTTGAAATTTCCAAGAAACTAAGGTATACCCCCTCATGTAAAGCATTTCTTTAGCTGACTTTGATAAAATATATTTTGGTCTTTTGGGTATCTTTTTAGCATCTTAAAAACAATTTTGGTTCAAGCACTATTTTGGTCCAAGCACTACTGATAAGGAATTGTATTCCGAAGCGGCCGTCTAGTGCTGTAAAATTAGAACCGGTATGGTATGTAATTAAAAAAAACGTCAAAATTGGAAACGTAAATCAAGTGCTTATTTATATACATGATGATTTTGTATAATTTATCATCATAAAGAGTGATTCTGATAATAGACATGCTGTTCATGGTCTAGATGTGTACAGAAAAATGCATTTTCGGTACATTTATTCTGCTATTAAAGATATTCGATCCTTTTCTGATTATTCTTAAACATGCCAAAGAATGCTTACCTTTGTTGTTCATTTTTTCATCCCTTGTAAAACTTGGAAGGCGGGATGTTTTTAAGTTCTGTGCTAGACTTTTAGCTTCAATTGTTCGTTTCATAACATCCGGGTAATCACCATCTCCAAATATTGGATTAGCAAACCATCCAAATTGGAAGTCGATAGCTTTATCTCTTATTTCAATGAAGTTTGACATTTCTGGTGAAGGATTTTTCAAATCTTTATTAGATGACTCTACCCAGCGTGCATTTAGCGTCACTCCAATTGTGCCTGAAATAGACAAAACAAGTTCAAACCACACAAAAACATGTACCCGGTTTACAATCAATGAATGGGCAACACGATTAATGATAAAGACAAAACAACTAAAGATAAAATGTTAAATGTGTCGATATAGACTTGATTTTTGTTTATACACAATAGCGACAATGAGTAAAAAAGCAAAAGAACATAGCCATCTCTGTCTAAATCAAAATCACTTTGAAACTGGCAATTCAAGTGAAAGACATGAACTTTGTAGAGGGAAGTGAGACCTGGTACTGCGAAAGGATAAGAACTTCCAAAAACAATTTAATTAAGACACTAAATGAATAAAGCATAACTTACAAATGACATGTTTTAAACATATTAGCATTTTACTGTATTTCAATATCCGAAAAATGTACAAACATTCAAATGCCAGTGACAATTTTTTAAATGCATGAATTTAAACAATTATTTCCATGTACGAGAGACACGTGATATCGCATGCAATACAATTCTCAAGCATTTAAATAATCTGGCATTCATTCATGTCCTTGTTTTTTACGTTTCCTTTGTATTTGTTTTAATAATTTATTACAAAGTTAATGTTGATCAACAAGATAGAAGTAATCATCAATTTACAATCCAAAGACTTGAGATAAATAATCAAGAAGAGTTAACTTATATCGAGACATCGTCAGTTATAGCAAAGGTGCAGAAATTTTGTCTGTGCATTGATGCCATTACACAAAAGGGTTATTTATCGTGCCACCCCTACCGTGACATGGAACCTCGTTTTCTTTCAAGTTCCAATCCAAAAGAACGGCGACTTTCATTTCATAATGCCGAGTACTTGGCGAAAGAACATTCTGTCCCTTTTCATGTCTTAAAATGATAAATATATAGGTTATTGTTACCGGATCTAGATAAAACATACCTTTTTGAGTTTGTCTAAATTCCTGATCATAGATACGATAAGCTTTCACATGCGCCTTTATCAAGTTGTGTCCAACTATGTAATCATTAATTCCGGAATTCTTTAAACCAGGAGCTTTAGATCCCATACCATATCCCTCTGTGGCTTCTATCATAGGCTCATTAAGTGTAATCCAATATTTAACCTTAAAGTTAAATGTAGTTGAGATATTATTTTTCACATAAATATTGCCATATTGCCGTATGTTTTCCTAAAACTAAGTGTTTCAGTGTTTAAAAATTTTAATGCCATACAATTAAATGGTATAACTTTGTGTATATTTTCTTATAATTCCTTTTTTCACAGTCTTTTGATCGCAATGATCAAAGCAAGGACCACACATAGTAAACGTGCCCAGTTAAAAGAAACTAGCAGAGATGACGCAAAAGCAACAATAAACTAGTCAAACCAGCAATAAAATTAAAGAAAGGAAAAGTCGAAAATAAACATATAATTGATATATCCGATAACAAGAATTTGGACGGACATCGGGCAAAACTACAATGAAGTAAACAGTGGTTCAAGCACTTAACATCACCCAAACATCTTTCATTTGTGGTAGATATTTACGTGGAACATCATTAGATTCATAGCCACATTAAGAAGGATAAAACAAAATGATTTCGAATACAATTTTGTATTTGATTTCAAGTAATCAAAGCGCCTAATGTATATTTACCTAGAATTTAAATGGATATTGTTTTATGAATCTTAAAAAAGTTCATGTTCGATGCATTTGTAACATTTTAGCTCGTTTATAAAAAGTTTACTTTTGCTTAATGATTTGAAAATTTGATTAGCAATCGAGATATTTTATTTCTTTTGATATTCCACACCTCTAACATCAAACGTGTTTTCTAAACGTTACCTACCGAGTATTCAAAATCAGAGAATTTTTCATTGAAAAAATTGTCTAGTCATTATTCAATTTACCCTTAGAAATACGATACGTTAATTAATCTTACCCGATCTCCGAATTCTCTGAAGCATGTTCTGGCATATTCGCCGAAGTCATCAACTATTGTTGCGTTAAGCCATCCTCCTTTGTCCTCTGTTGCTTGTGGATGGTCCCAGTGATATATGGTAACCATGGGTTCAATTCCAGAGTCAACTAATGCATCAATAAGGTTATTATAGTATGCTATTCCGAGTGAATTTACTTCTCCAGTTCCTTTCGGAATCACTCTTGGCCAAGATATAGAAAATCGGTAATGTGTGACCTGTTTTTTAAATGAACAAAACATGTATTTAATATAATCTAAACAAATAAATCAATTGAAAAAGCGTTCATTTTTCTTGTTGAAGTTCCAGTACCCTGGTAGCATTTTTTTCTTTTTTTTCTTAATTATTGTTCTACTATCATAGTATTATTTTCGATTGAGGTAACATATAATTGACATCCGCATAGAATCTGAATATGGAAAATATTATTTGGTGCGAAAATCAACTGTCTTTTCGCTAGTTTGACAGTAGGTACTTATCCTTAAGAAATTCGAAATTAGATTAGCTGTGAAATTGCTGTTAGGCTTGCCAAATGGTATTGAATGTCAATAGCTCTTCGAAATTCTTCGAAATTTCAGATTCAAATGTGAATTTTTATCACATAGTTATAATTATTATGCCCGAATATAACATTTCTCAATATTGGTACATTTGAATTTTTGGGCTAAATTCCAGATGACATTTTTCTTACCCCTTTTCTGAAGTGAGTAATTCTGCTGATTTTTACCTTAAGATCCGTTAACAGTTTTACATCCTCTAAGTATTTATGATACCCATCTGTAACGATATCTCCTGTCATTCCATCTTTATTTTACCCGCATGAGCAAAGGTATCCCAAACACCAACACCTTTACCTGTCAATATAGATTACACAAGTGACGTATATAACTAGCTATACAGTAGGTATGTGTCCTTCCGCAGCACCTGACCTCAATTCTCTGGTGGAATTAAATTTTAAACTAAATTTGGAAATTTGGCAGTTTTCTCTGTTTTTAAGTTCTTTTTTATTTGTGATTTGAACGTTTACTCCTTGTTTCGGGGTATATTAAATAGAAATTTGCAGCTGAAGTACATTCTACACAACTTAGAATACAAAACAACAAAGCAATGAAAATGATTGATAAAACAGAAGAACAAAACAAGCATTACCATTTTTTTCGTCATCAGCTTTTCATGAAACCCCGACACAAATACTGAAGAAAATATCAACTGATTATAGTATTATTCGAGGGCCACCAATCATAACCAAAATCTTCACACAATAATGGAAAGTAATAATATTTATTTACCCGCCCAACAAGAGCTGTTAAAGAACAGGGTGGGTCAGCTACATATCCAATATATATTAAAATTTACACCAAACACTTCTAAAACTGTTTCGTTTTGAGCAGTAGATTCTAACAATAACGCATGATATATCCATACTTTTTAAAACATGTTGTATACAAGGCAAATTAAACCGCCTCATGATCCATATATCCATTTACTGTTTAATCAACTGAAGATAGTACATATATAATTAAAAAACATCATATACTTTCGTCTTGGTAAACACTCCCAGATATAAATATATCATTTCGCTATAGCTACAGCTATTTCACTACATCAATCTCGATAGACGATCCGATGACCTAATGGATAAGACATCAGTCTACAAATCTAGGGTCTCTCACTGCCCTGAGTGTGTGCTGGTATAAGGTAGACCATATAACAAAATCGCACTTCACATCCATGCACGAACTTGTTCATAGATTAATCAATAGAAATTAATAGAATAGTTCTCGTCGCGAATACCTGAAAAATTGCTGAAGCGACGTTAAACAACATTTAATAACAACAATATCAGTCTTGGCAGTTTTGTAATTAGCAATGACGACGTTGTTATAATACTGTGTAGCAGAAGTCAACCTTTACAAAATATTCAATATTTTGAGGTGTTTTTTTAAATCAATGAAAATAATAATCTTACCATCCTCGTCCCATGCTCCTTCATTTTGGTATGATGCTGTCGCAACAGCCCATCCAAAGTTTTCAGGGAATGTTCCGTAATAGAAGTCGTTCTCATATACCATGTTTTTATAACTTGGTGGATGCAACATATGAGTCGATACCTCTCCTTTGCTGGATTCGTTGGTCTTTTCTTTATAGAAGCCGTTGTTTATTATCAAATTACGATAATATTCTGCAGACTTCTTGGGAGTCCTCGGTCTACTGGGATCGTTGAAATCGACAAAGTGAAGTCCAAACCTTTCGGAATAACCTCTTGCCCATTCAAAATTATCCATAAGTGACCATGATGTATATCCCTTCACATTGCATCCATCTATTCTAATTGCTAAAATGATTATATTGTTGCGTGATTATGATTATTCCATCTTAAATGTAAACATGTAAGCAAGGAAAAGTAAAAGCCAAACAGCAACATTCACAAACTTTGGGGATTTTTATAATGAAATAATCATTATGGACATATTTTGCAGCCCATTTACAATAAACCTATTGAAATTTTATCAACAAACATTTAGTTGGTTTCATAATAACATAATAGCTGATAAAAACATTTCAGTCGCCTTTTTACTAATTTTTGTCATTGATAAAATTCAATTGTAAAGTTTGATTTCTGAAACGTAACTTACTTAACTACTGAACTACTGTATATACTTTTATTTAGGCAAATACTTGTTTTCATAACCCGATCTCTATATACCTTTTAGTACTTCATTTAAGTAGTGTTTGTAATAGTATATTCTATGATCGTCTTGCAGTGAACCGTTCCTGTCACTAACTCCATTCTCTGTTATGTATATCGGTACGTCACCAGCTACAGCTTTTACCCAATTCAGCATCTTTCTTATACCAAAAGGAGTAACTTTTAACCAATCCGAACCAGACCTAAAATATAGATAACAGTTCAGTAAAATATGCATATGGTATTTTACAGTGGCATTCAATCTCTGCAAAATATGTATTAAACTATCGTAATTATTATACATAAGAAATATCGTAGTACCTGTGGATGCTTAGTTGTATCGATATGCACATATTATATCTAATAAAGTCAACGAACTCCCTGTTCAAGTCAAAGTCAGAAGATTTATAGTCAGTGTTTCCAATTTGTATTTATCTTTCTTGTTGTTTTTTTTTCTTTCATGAATGTTTATTGTGTGATTTTGTAGTTGTAGTTGCCCGATACATTTTACGTTATGCTAATTTTCTTTCTTACTAAATAATGTATCAATGCAAGATACTGTATAATGTTTATATTTCGCTATGGTTTTATTTTCGCTATATTGGCGGTCAAGTGTATTCCTGCGAAAATTAAACCACCGTGAATAGACACTGGTATTTCCAGCTCATTAATCTTGCTAGAGTCGTTTTCCTTGAGTCGGAGAAGACGCGAAAATATGACACCGCGAATACACTTGTCATCGTCAAACCGCGAAAATTTGACATCGTGAAAATAAAGCAATAAACAGTAAGAATGTAAATTCAATTAAATATCCGAGTAAGTGAACACATGAAGTTTTTATATGAAACTTACCCTAGCCATTTTGGATCTTTGCTAAACTCTACATCTTTATCATAGTCGTATCCGCCTGGCCATGTTGGGGATATTTTAGACGTGACCACATTCGAGGTGTAAAAATTCATTCCAAGAAAATCGTAGGCTCCTATGAAATAAAAATTTTAACCATTTGAAATAATGTCATTCATATCATATCATTCAGAATGATATCTGTGGATATAAATATGTTGAAGCAATACACAATTTAAAACACCAACTTAAGCAATATATTGGATATTTTCAGATTTTTTCTAAAATGGCACAATTAATGCTTACATTTACAAAATTGTAGGAGTTAGACGTTTGTTATTCCCGTAATAAACGGTTTGATTCTAATATTCTAAAATGAGACAATAAACCATTCAGAAATTGTGAATACTTGAGATAATTTAAAACATGAAATTTGAACATACCTCGTATAAATTGTTTTTCTTCTTCAGTAAACACCGGTAGTCTGCTTTCATTATATAACTGTTCTTTACTCTTATTCCCAATCTTCCATTTCATTACATCTGGATAGTCACCATTAACATAAATTGGATGCATGAACCAACCAAACATGAACTGTATAGCTATTTCAGCAGCCTCCAAATCCAACATACAGTTCTTATTCTTTGCAACCTGCCAATCAGTGTTCATCGTGATACCAACTTTACCTACGATTAGAAAAAAGGAAAGTGTACGAATGAAATCGGGCTTTTAAAATCACTTTGCCGATATCAAAAGATATCCAGCGATAGATGAATTTGTATATTGCTCTTAAGATAATGTTGTGAGATTAACTATAATCAGACCACTTGGCATTTTTACAAGCTGAAATAAAAAATCTCAAAAGATTAAAACTTTTACTAATTTGTCTTGTTTACATATCTCATCATTTCCTTGTATTATTTTGTGTTCTTAATCGTGTTGGGTTATTGTCTATCAGACCTAAATTTCTATCATTGCGTTTCTTTAGTTATAAAGCAAAGTTTGTAATACTAATAGAGGTGACATTATAAGGGTGCTACCAGTATACAAGTGTTCAATTTATGTTGTTGAAATCGGTAAAACAAAATAATACCACATATAAACAGCAAAATGTTTTATTATCAGTCGAAGGTCCATCAAAACATATGATGATATGCAAGACAGCCTCGTTCTGCAACATTAAAACAGGGTTAGTAATAATTACAACGTTTGGATAACGGTTTATCGTATCATTGTCTGGATGATTACATGTCGTGCATTCAACGAGTGTAAAAGAAAATCATTCATGAGTCAGATACATTTCTATTGCAAATAATCATCTACCAAAAAAACAAAAATTTAATTTGACTTACCGTTTTGTTTATTTTTGAATTCATCTTTATAAACGTGATAAGCTTTCGCGTGAGACCTTATCAGGTTGTGGCCGGCTTTGTATATGTTAGTTCCTGGTCCTTTAAGCCCAGGTGCCATTACTCCAATTTCATGTCCATGGTAGGAAATTACATAAGGTTCATTAATAGTTATCCAAAATTTAACCTAAAATTGCAAATTGACATGTAAGTCATAGTAAAATGCACTTCGAAATTCTCATAACAAAAACAGAACACGACACAGAAACTACATATTGAGACCTTTGATTCTATTTGGCGGACACCAGACAAAATTACATATGAAACCAGTTTTAAATTTACAGATGTAGACAGACGCTTCGGAATACAATTCCTCATCAGTAGTGCTTGGAACAAAATTATGAAACTTTTTTTTCAAGATGTTGAAAAGATACCAAAAGGATAAAAATTGTTTTATTAAATTTAGCTGAGAAAAAAATTTTGCATGAGGAAGAAAACCTTAGTTTGTGAGGATTTTTAAATTTTACCTAGCAACAAATTAAGACAATAGTATATTTCTGTCAATAATACACAATTATTACCTACTGAGTTTGTATTATCCTCGGGGCAACAGCCACCAGCAGGAATGAAAAAATGGAATGAAGTGTTAGACAGCATACCTTAATACTAAAACGCACATTAAATAATTAATTAGAATACATATTTTTAAATTCAGCATAAAAACTTGTACAATTGTATGCATGTGGTTCTAACACCAATGACACTAACGGATTAACAATTTAAACTTATATGACAATATCGTTGTAAATGTTTATCATTTTTTTCAACAAAATAGAATAACTAAAGCGGTATACTGTTAGCCTTATTTACAAAATACATGATATTTTCAACAAATTGGTATCACGCTTAAGATGAAAGAATACATACCCTGTTTCCAAAGTTTTGGAAACAAACTCTTGCATAGTCTGCAAAGTGGTCGCTTACAGAATCATTAAGCCATCCACCATATTCTTGTAGAGCTTGTGGTAGATCCCAGTGATAAAGTGTGACCATTGGAGTTATACCAGCATCTATCAGAGCGTCTATGAGATTGTTATAATAGGCTATGCCTTGTTGGTTTATTATTTCAGTTGTACCTTTTGGTAGTATACGTGACCAGGATATAGAAAATCTGTAATGGGTAACCTAAATCAAACAGTAAATTTTTATTTGATGCACGCAACTGGTTTATCCATTTATACCTGATGAAAGAATTATAATCATAACAAAACGAACTCTGATAAAAACTTTATAATTATGTTAATTTTTAATTATCTATTTCGTTGCGTACAAGTATGATTGATAAATTTGATGTCTAGAATTGCCCTGAATATATTTGACGTCTTAAATTTCCAAATACCTTTCACCTTATTTTGATAACACACGTGGCGGTTGTAGCTAGCTAAACAGGAGTGCTTACCCTTCCGGAGAACCCGGCATCACTTACATGGTGGAAGCTCACGTGTCTAACCTAACTTGTCAGTTCTAAAGTTTTTATTTTGCCTCTGGATTGGTTTCAGATATGGATTAGTGTGTTTGTTTTTGATGATTAATACTTTTTTTCGTAATATCAACTCCTATATTTATATATTCCGGCTTGTTCTATATCGTTTAATACAAAATGTATAGATTATATCTTTACAGGATAAAGTGGAAGAGTGTAAAACTACAAACAACTGAAAACAAGTACCAAATACAGATATCGTTAAAAAAAGTATACACGTTTATGACGTTTTCAATCACAATTACGTATTTTTTCTACTGGTTATCACATTGTTTTGTCAAAATTAATTGTTGAAAACCATTTTGATATTATGTTTGTTTTTAATATATTTTTACTATACCTTGAGATTAATTAAAAGTTGCACATCATCCAAAAATTTATGATAACTATCACATGCAACATCTCCTGTATCATTGTTATCAACGTGTCCTGGTTGATGTGAAAATGCGTCCCATATATTCTCTCCTTTACCTAAAATAATACATTTCCCGAAAAAATATTGATAACAAATGGAATATTAGTACCAAACAAGTCATATTGATTAAAAAACAAGTTAAGAATGTTGAAAGATAGCAACTACAATATAACTTATTGAAAGTCATATTATATAACTATTGAAACTATTAAATGACTTTTGAAATTTTCACGATTGAAGACCATAAACCACTTAACTACTATCAAAATCAGACATGGGGAATGTTTCAAAATTTATTTGTTGAAAATATTAAAATGATCAGGGATTATATTGACAACACATGGCATTTCCAATGCTATATCTGTGCATATGTTGAACTTTTACTTTAAATAATGTCGTTTTATCAGGTTTCTCATTTGGAAGAACATCTGATGTATTTCATAAATTTTCATAACAGCTTAAATGATAATTTAAATATAGACATTGATATCATTTTACGAATAACATTCTTCAAAATTATTTTGTTAATTTATAATTGGGTTAAGTAAAGCTTATTAATTTTGTTTGTGTTTAAATGTGTTTATTTATTGACCAACCGTAATAAAATTGAGAGGATAATTAGGAAGCTACTTAAAGTACTACCAATTTACCATTTGACAGCAATTTACATTAAATAAAGCACATGAGTCCGTCAAATTTGGTGATTTTTAATCAGCTATGCCATTGCTAGTATTTGAATTCATTTATCTCGCTTTTTTTGTCAGATGTATGATGTTTGTCGTAGTATTGGTTTTTGTTAAAAAGGTTTTATCGAGTAAAAAATGGTTTCTTTTTTAATTGTGAAATAAATACATCGGTACGAATAAAATGTTTACCTGGTGCTATCTATACATCAAAAACAAACGTATTAGATAGTTAATTTTACAGCACCAGACGACAGTTTCGGAATAAAATTTCTCCTCAATAGTACTTGGGACAAAATTGTAAAACCAAAATTTAGGAAATACTTTGCTTTAGGGAGCATACCTTAGTTTTTAAGGATTTAAATTTCAGATTATCCTTTGCAGGTTCTGATAATTACAGTTTGCATTAAGAACATTTTCATAATAATTTTACCATCTTCGTTCCATCCTCCTTCAACTTGATATGCTGCAGTAGCAGTGCTCCACGCAAAGTCCTCTGGAAACAGCCCATAGTAGAAATCATTTTCGTATGGCAGTGTTCCGGGTACGCGAGGTGTGAATGTTTTTTCTTTAGGAAATCCATTATTTGTGATCAGTTCCCTGTAAAACCTAGCTGATGCTTTTGCAGTTCTTGGTCGGGCTGGATCCGAAAAATTAACGTAATGAAGTCCAAACCGTTCCGAGTAACCTCGTGCCCATTCGAAGTTATCCATGAGAGACCATGATGTATAACCTTGCACATTACACCCATCTAGTTTGATTGCTGTTTAAAAAAAAAGACGGTATAAATGTGAAGAAAATATGACTTATTTTTAGCAATTAGTGGTTCCATTATATGATTTATTAATAATATAAAATGCAGGATTTATTTATTAATAAATATTCGAATTCAAAATTTAGCACAGTCTAATATGAGCAAATTTTTAATGCCTTAAATATACGATGATACAAATTTGTTTCGTAATTTGTTACTCGATTAGTACATAGATTCATAATAATTATTCTATTTTACATTCAAGTTCTTAACTTATGTATGATAAATAATCATAATTTTAAAATTAATGTGTGATTGAATTCAATGTTATGATAAAGAATTTCTACATCAAAATGAAACACTTTCTGATAACTAAATTTCAATGAATAAATATACGATGATGACTTTGTCTTGGATATAATAACTGAATCTGTACTTAAAATTGAAATAATTTTAGCAATTGAGCGTTTAGTATTAAGTTAATATAAGCGTTTTAATGATATTTGGATTTATATAAGAAAATAAACATAATCTGATAAGAACTAGTAAAAAAAAAACTTACTAATCCATGTCCGAATCACAAACCAGAAGCAAAGTAAAAACTTTGGAACTGACAAGTTAGGTTAGACACGTGAACTTCCACCAGGGAAGTGAGGCGGGGCGCTCCGAAAGGGTAAGCACCTCCTGTTTAGATAGCTACAACTGCCACGTGTGTAATAAAAATTGTGTGAAAGGAACATGGAACTATGAGACGTCAAATATATCCAGGGCAATCCTGGACACAGAGACATCAAACTTATAAACAATACTGTGATGACGGCCATAAAACTTTTTCAGAGCCTTGATAAGCCTAGGCTTGCATTATCCCCGAGTCAATAATTTATTTGCAAGCAGCTACTTTGTTGTACAAAGTCCCCTAAATTTGAATGTCTCAAATATTTGACGATAAAGCTTTTCTCGCTTCTGGTAATTAGCGTCTTGTACATAGATTCTAAATAATTATACCAATTCGCCTTAAAGTATTTCGTTGATGCAGGATTTACGATAATATTGGATTCAATGGTATAAACAAAATTAAACATAATCTGATAAATTAAGTTCAATTATTCTAATACAAGACGATAACATTTCTCGTAACTGAATTTTTACATAGATTCAAAATAATCAACCAATTCACCTTTCAATATGATAAAATATTTTAATTCAATTATAGAATTTCTATAACAAAATAAAATAGAATTGGCTATGAACCTAATTTCGATGATTCAAATGTGAGACGATACAACATTTCTGGTAACTGATAGCTGGAATTGAACATAGATTCGAAATAATTATACTAATTTACCTTTTAGTACTTCGTTGATGTAGGATTTATAATAACTGATCCTGTGACAATCGTCAAGTGTTCCATTTCTATCGCTTACTCCATTTTCAGTGATATATACCGGCATTTCACCAATGTTATTTTTAACCCAATTCAACATTTTTCGTATTCCAAAAGGTGTTACTTTTAACCAATCTGATCCAGACCTAATATAAATTAAGATCCAAAAAATAATCAAAAACAAATATACAATTCCATGTCCAATCATAATCCCACAGCAAAGAGAAAACTTAATTAAGTTAAACACGTGACCTTTGACCGGTAAAATGAGACCGGATGCTCCGATAAATTTTTTTGATAAAACATTGTAACAGAAGAAACCAATTTTTAAAGGTTCTACGTTTCGTTAAAAGTTTCAATATAGGCCCTATTTTAATATATTGCTTACAATTATCTCTAACTTACAAGTCTGTTTGTTTTAATGATCTACTACTAGACTGTTGAGCCATATAAGGTTACCTAAAAGATAAAACTTTTTCACTGACAAAAAATAGAAAGTGTTCGTAATAAATTCTTTAGATCCAAAATAATCACTAAATTCTAATAACTATTTCAGGTGGCTGCAAATGACTAAATATGAAAGAATCACTGCCACAAATATTAAAACATTTTCTAAAATAACTTACCCAAGCCAGCTAGGATCTTTGTAAGATTCAATATCTTGGTCATCACCGTAACTTCCTGGAAATAATGGCGCCTTTTTCTGTGTGACAACATTCGATGTGTAGAAGTTCATGCCAAGGAAATCGTACGTACCTGTTTTTAATATTAAAGCATGTCAGAAATATTGAAATGTAGAAATATTTATTTTATTAAATATTCTAATAAACATATTGGGGGTTGTAAAGTCTTTTTCGCGAATATGCAAAGAAATATGAAACAAAGTTTGAATGCTGATGAATCAACAATGACGTAATAGAATGACATTCCATAGATAACTAAATGTTATGTAATCAGAGTTCATCATGAAGGATTAAATGTCATCAAAGATAAATAGGTCCATTTAAAGATTTTTTATTGTATATATGAAATACATAGATGGAACTTACGATAATAGGTTTTTTTTTACTACACATTGATTGATCAGCAGTGATAATATAAATGCTAGTACTACAAAACAAATGCAGTATAACCCAAATATACTTTTAAAGCATTTCAGATTCTTTTATTAAACATAGCACTGTCGTGCTGTTGTACGGCGTAGTTGGGAAAATGGTGTTGGGGCAGGACTGTCAATATAACTGAAAATCCCCCGAGGGTCAATCGATGCATAGTCCGACGGATGATGTTTTTGAAAAAGAAACAATATATCAAACGATGTATTGCTAAGTAAAAAAACAGCAGAAAATAATAATTCCATAAATATATGAGAAAGACGATCAGTAACCAAAACTAAATCAAGTTTTATAAATTGTACCTGATCGTTGTTTGTCATTTTGATAGAGAAAGTAGAGTTTTTTGCAGACCCAAAAATCGCTATGCCCGCTGGGGTTCATTCTAGCGTTTGTATGTAACTGAATTATTTGCTGTTAAGTCTGGTTTTTAATAAACTGCTGACTATCATTCACAAACTTTCCTTTTTATGTTAATCTTTAATTTTACTTCCAAATCGGCAAAGTATTTCAAATCCACGTGCTGAGTTTGCAATAGTGCTGTAGGTTTATCTCCCTTTTACGGGAGTAAAATCTAATCGATAAATCAGTTTTAAAATGTGACAGAATACCTCAGCACCAAAATACGTAATCATACCCTTCAAAATCAATTTAAATTATCACAGATTTTATAATGAATTAGTTAAATTCATCTGCTATTGTTATTGTATTATAAAAGTTATGATTTTACATCGTAGGGCGCAAATTTCCCGGACTACTTTTTATTGATACTACGAGGTCAGTTAGCCAGACTGCACAAATTATTGGATGCAATCCGCCGCATTATTTTGCTAGATTCTGAAATATATTCCGAAAACTATTCAAAATGTGCATATGTAACCAAATGCATTATCCGTCTCAGAATATATATCTCACATATAACAGATTCCTTTTACGTTCATTTACCAGGCGCACTATTTACAATGCGTACGATTTCATAGTAAAGAAGCCTTATGTTAGAGAAAGCGATAGCAATGAACGCTTTTACTGTCGTTAACGCCGTACAAAAATGTACTTTAATTTACCTTTTATAAATTGCTTTTCTTGAGGTGTGAATTCTGGCAAGCGGCTTTTGGATAGTTCTGTGAATGACTTTTGTTCCCGATTTTCCATTTCATGACATCTGGGTAGTCACCATTGACATATATAGGATGAGCGAACCACCCAAACATAAACTGGATAGCTGTTTCTGAAGCTTCTATATCTCCGGGACTGTACGGGTTCTTAGGGACTTGCCAGTCTGTATTCATTGTTATTCCAATTTTGCCTTTTAATGCAACCAATAAATTAATATACATGTATTATTGAATAAATGATGTAAAGACTGCCTCACATCATGGACCTTAATATTTCTATATTTCTCTTATAAGCAACTACGATGTATAACAAGTAATTATAGAATGACGTAAAATGTTCAACTATCATTTTATAACAATTAATGAGTGTGTTACCTTTCAGCAACTAATTTTTTGATTTGGAACATTTGCAATTTTTTTTTTTTTTTTTTTTGTTCGCGGAAAATTAGAAATATTTTAAATAGCAAACTACATTCAAGCATGTATGTAATAAAACTGTTGTTGTATTGTAAAATTATCGATTTTGTTGTTGTAATGTAAAACTATCTATTTTGTTGATGATACACATATATGTGTGAACATATCAATTGCGTATTCCATTGTATGCCTTAACTGTTCTGAGAAATTTTAGGAGTCAAATTGTGACATTTTTTGTACTTTTCCCCCGACTACATTTATCCGGTAGTAATTTAAGACTTACATAATTACTGCATATGCTTTTTATGCACGTGATTCTAATCAAACTTTACCTTTTTGTGTCGTGTTAAATTCGTTTTTATACACGTGGTATGCTTTTGCGTGCGATTTGATCAGATTATGTCCTACAACATATATTTTTGTTCCATTTCCTTTGAGTCCAGGTGCCATAACCCCTATTTCATGACCGTGGAACGAAACCACAAATGGTTCATTTAACGTTATCCAAAACTTTACCTGAAAAAAGAGGTTCGATAATAAGACTAATATTAAATAGTGTGAATAAAGCGTATTTATGTTCTAACCAATAAGTCATATGTTTGTCAATTATTGTATAGAGTCATTATGTGTGATAAAAAAAACAAAACCATGCATTGAAAATAATGACTCAATACAAAGATATTGGTCTGATGATCTTTTAAAATCGAATCGAAATTCCTAAATAATTGATAACTAGAATATAGTTAAAGTAACAATCAAAATTAAAATTTAGGTGGAAAAAGCCATACCCTAATCGCACATTACTCTTCTATAAATACACATAAAGATATGATTGATTTGTGAACTTGATGATTACATATTATACCAGAATTAATTTCACATCACTAGACGGTCGTTGTGGAATACAGTCCCTAATCAGTAGTGCTTTGAACAAAGTTGTGGAAACTAAAATTTTTTTAGGGATTACAATATCAGTTATCGGTTGTAACCTCAGAAATTTGCATTATAAAATAACACTTCCTCAATATGTGTCAGTCATGTCTTTTTTTTTTTTTTTTTTTTTTTTTTTGATTTTTCGTTCTTATGCAGTATTTTTGACGCTTTTTCCATGTCAAACGAAAGTTTCAGATACCATTAATACAAAACATTCCAGGAAAATATCCTATTTTATGTACATAGTAAGCATTCGTGTTAAAATAGTAACATACCCTATTGCCAAAATTCTTAAAACATATCCGTGCATAATCAGCAAAATGGTCGCTTATGGAATCATTCATCCATCCACCATATTCTTGTAGAGCTTGTGGTAGATCCCAGTGATAAAGTGTTACCATTGGAGTTATACCAGCATCTATCAGAGCGTCTATAAGATTGTTATAGTAAGCTATACCTTTGTCGTTTATAGTTTCATTTGTACCTTTAGGTAGAATACGGGACCAGGATATAGAGAATCTATAATGCGTAACCTGTAATAAAAACGTAAAATCGAAGATAATTTCATAGCATAAATTGTCAAACACTTTGTTAGTTGAATTTATACTAAACTTAAATTTCTTAAATTATTGCTTTTCCAGTGTGTCCATGTATGTTGATATTGATTAACCTAATAACATAAATCCATTCAGTTGCATTGGAATTAAAACTACTATTCAAGAATCTCACATGCATATTCAAATAAAAAACACTGACTGTCTCGTTATTTCCATCGAGTAACTAGTAAATTTATATCTCTGTAGTAATTAACCAATTTATTATACAGCCATCCTCACATTATGTTCATAAAATGTGAAACAATTTAAATAAATACCTTCAAATCACGAAGCAGCTGAACGTCTTCCAGATATTTATTATAACTGTCACATGCTACATCTCCAGTATCATTGTTGTCTATATGATCTGGCTGGTGGGAAAACACGTCCCAAATATTTTTTCCCTTACCTGAAATACATGTATTGTTTGGGGTAATGATGCTTAGTTGGTTTATGCAAACAAACTAGAAACAATAGCTTTCATTCCATTTGTATCTGCAGGAAAAATATGAATATGAATCTTTCTTTAAAATTAAAAATAATTCCAACTTAGACAGATTCTAGTGCCTTGACAAAAACATGACTAGGGTATATAAAATCACACTCCTTCATGAACACACGTATCAAACTAAATTAAACATTCAGCAGATATGAACTGGAAAATAAGTCTACAGACGACAAATGTAAAGGTAAATCTTACCATCTTGGTCCCATCCACCTTCTACTTGATATGCAGCTGTAGCTGTACTCCATACAAAGTTCTCTGGAAATGTGTCGTATAAAAATTCATTTTCGTATGCAATAGATCCCGGAGCAGCGGGAGCTAAGACTTTGCCTTTTGGAAATCCATGATTCTTTATCAAATTATGAAAAAATAACGACGAAGCTTTAGCCGTCCTGGTCCTATTAGGGTCAGTAAAATTAACGAAATGCAAACCAAACTTTTCACTATAACCAGCTCGCCATTCAAGATTGTCCATAAGCGACCATGCAGTGTACCCTTTAACATTACATTTGTCCAGATTCACAGCTAAAATGTAAATTGTGAAGTGATTTTTAAAGAAATGATATGATATGAGATTTCTTTGAACAGATCTAAATAAGAAACAAAAAGAAACAAACAGCGCATTCATTTGTAATTTTGAATTTGTAAAAGTCCTATTTACCCGTAGAACAGTTGAAAATTCCTTTTACAACATACTTGTTAATGTATTCAAACCCGAGTGTAACAATTTGTAACTGCACTTAAAAATAGATCTCCTGACAGATCAGATCAAAAAGCCACGGACATAATGAAATAAAGCATGAGCAACACATGTTCAACCTGATAATACGTAATAGGGTAAAAGAGTATGCCGTTTGTGGGCAAAGTTTACAAATTGGCACCATCAGAGAGCGGAATTATCGCGCTTCACTGCACGTCACCATCAGAGAGCGGAATCATCTTGTTTCACTGCACGTCACGCAACATAATGTAATCTACCTAAAATGACGTAATACATCAACTTTAACACGTAACATTATATTTACTTGATAAATATCATTGTAATGGCGTATTTTCATGTGAGCATACTAATCAATATCCGAATCACAATCCAGAAGCAAAGTAAAAACTTTGGAACTGACAAGTTAGGTTAGATACGTGAACTTCCACCAGGAAGTGAGGCCGGGTGCTCCGGAAGGTAAGCACCTCCTGTTTAGCTAGTTACACCCGCCACGTGTGTAATCAAACTTGTGTGAAAGAAACATGGAACTATGAGACGTCAAATATATCCAGGATAATCCTGGACACAGAGACATCAAACTTATCAACAATACTGTGATGACGGCCATAAAACTTTTTGAGGACCTTGATAAGCATAGGCTTGCAAAATCCCTGAGTCTACAATTTATTTGCAAGCAGCCTACTTCGTGGTACAACGCCCCGTAGTAGGAACAAGCTCTACCATAGCGTGTTAATTGGGAAAAAAAGACACAGTAAGCAGGAGAAGCAGGAGAAGCAGGTAAAAAAGGAAAGTTGACAATAGAAAAAATGGTACTAAAGTGATAACACAAAAAGTGTGCATGAATGAGGATGACAAGAGAAAGATTGCTTGGTATTGAAAACAAGTTTGAAAAGATGTGATTGTAGATTTGTAATTCATCAATATACAGTATTTCTTGACTTTGTTTTTGCCGTATTAAACTTCATCTACTTGCCTATGAAAGCAAAATAAGAGTATAAATTTTCGATGTTACATAGGGTATACTGAGGAAATTACAGTCAAACCTGTCTATAAAGGCCACCAAGTGAAACCGGAAAAAGCGGCCTCTATGGACATATGGCTTTTATATACAGTTTCAGATAATATGAATAAAGAACAATTGTGATACAATTCTACTGACCTTTATAAGCAGGTTGCCCTTATTTAGAGGTGGCCTTTAAGACAGGTAGACAGTATATTCAACATAATTTGTGATTCCGGAGCAACCGACCTTACTTCTCTTGTTGAAGTTAGCTTCTTGTGTTAAATTAAATTTGCTAGTTATTAAATTTTATAATATCCTTTTTGAATTGTGCTTTGAACACGGAGCAGTGTGTTTGGTTTTTTTCTAAATTAACTTAAAATTCGTATTTTGTTACCTTTCATCATTTCATTTATATACGTATTGTAATAATGTATTCTGTGTGGATCATAGATTGATCCGTTTTTATCAGACACGCCATTTTCTGTAACATATACATGCATATTATTGAATGTTCTCTTTATCCAATTCAGCATTTTCCGTAGTCCCCATGGTGTTACTTTTAGCCAACTTGAACCTGATCTGTAAATATTAAATGACATACAAATGTAATCATCAAAAACATGATTTCAGAATTAAACCTCAAGTTATCGTACACTGCAAATCTTTAAAATCCATTTGCAAGAATGGTATGATTCATTAAACAGTCGACGAAAAATAGCGTATTAAGAAAGATCAGAGGGCACCCGGACTCACTTCTCTGGTGAAAGTTCACGTGTCTAACTTGTCAGTACCAAAGTTTTTACTTTGCTTTCGGATTGTGATTTGGACATGGATGACTTTGTTTGTGAATGAAAATTATCATTCAAAATTTGACTTATGTTAGAATCCATTGTTGCTTTTTCGTTATTAAGTAGTAGTAGTAGCAGTACTAGTTGTTGTTGTTGTTTTGACCACCAGACATCAAAATCTAAATAAAGGTTGGAGTGTCTTTTAATTGATTAGTTTTTAAATTATGCAGGTAAATATATTAGAGGTACATTTGAACGATGAAAGTATATCTCTTCTGTTGTCTGAGTATTCCACGTGTCCTTTTTAGCCCAAAAAACATACCACTACATGTTCAAATCTATTTCCAAAGCAATTTATAAATTTTAAAACTGGCAAATTAAGTCATTAAGTGAGGGTAAGCATTTCCAGTAAGGCTAGCTACTCTAGCCGCGTAGAAAATAAAAAATTAAAACATATGAAATATTACTGTCCATCTGCGTATTGTATTTTGTACAAAGTTGATCGTTAATTCTAGACATACCCCAGCCATTTTTCGTCCTGATAACCACCCGTGTCTTTATCAGCATCATAACTTATATCATCATATCCCTTATCCTGAGGATATACTATGCTTGAAGAATAGAAATTGAGTCCAAGAAAGTCGGTGGATCCTACAATAAAAAACGAAGGGTATCATTTAAATATATTTAGATCGTTGTAAATGGACGCCAGAAGACATGGTCACAAATTATTAATGTCTGAGACGATCTAAATAATTTTACAAAACAACTAATTAAAATCTTAACAATTTTAACTCGCGTACAGCGTACATAACATTAAATATAAGTTGTAAAAATTAAATTGTTAAACATCGATTTGTCTCACACGACTTATATAACTACTTAAAAATCAACCATGGTAATTGAAAACCAAATGTCATAAATTATTAAATTAATTTCTTTTTATCTCCAACCTTTCGCAGACAGAGGGAATATTGAATTTGTCTCTTTCCGTCCGTTCAGACACTTCTTGTCCGGAGTAATTCTGCACAACCATACACAGCTCTATATTACAAAACTTAGGTCAACGCGTCAACATGGATGGTAGGTGCGCATATCATTAAACCGAATTAATTTGCTTTTTTACCTGTGAACTAAAACTATTGGAACACAAATGCAAACCACAAAAAGTACCTGCTGGCGTTGGATCCTAATTAACTGAATATGCTTGTTTGTGTTTCAAAAAAATTTAAATACACTACGTTAAACCAGTCATAATATTTACCTTTGATCATGGTTTTTTCTTCCTCTGTAAAAGCCGGCAGTCGTGATTCATTGAAATGTTGTGCTTTACTTTTTCTAGCCACTTGCCGTTTCATAACGTCAGGATAATCCCCATGTACAACGGGGTTGGCAAACCACCCAAAATCAAATTGCAAAGCTCTCTCAGAAGCCAACAGATGCTCTGGGTTAAAAGGATCTTGTGGTTCTGACCAGCCCGCATTTAGAGTAATTCCAACTTTACCTAAATAAAGACGACGCATAATTTTCATTTGTATGAACCTGACAATATAACAATGAAAAGAAGTTGTGACGGAATAAGTATATAAATATACATAGTTAATTCAAATTAGTATACATGTGTATTTAATACATGTCCTTCTAATATTAGTTTAGTTTTGTTAAACAACTTTTCAAAGATACCTAGACCTGCTCCTACCCCTTGAAAGGAAAGAGAGAGTCAACGGATATAGACAATACATAAATCTCATATGCATAAAAAGTCGCAAAAGAATCAAAACATTGTTCAATGCAATGTGTACTGTGTGAAACTATGTACATATGGCATAAAATCTTAGCATCGGTAATGTCATTAAAATGCATTTTGTCGCATATATTCGTCAAATAAAAAGTCTGTGTAAGTTTTCTATAAATAAATGCTATCTTATATTTTAAGGTGTGTGTGATATAACCGCAAGCTATACAAACAAATACAGTAAAACAAAAATGTAACGAGAAAACTTACACCGAATTTATAAATAAAACGAAGTGACTGTTTTTCTATAACAATAAAGTGAAGTGGCTTTATAATGAAGTTAAAACAGAGTTCCCATGGTTCGTAATAAACGTGATTTACTGTATCAATTATCATAATTTAAAACTTACCATTTTGAGTCGATTTAAATTGTTTCTCATAAATTCTATAAGCTTTAGAATGGGCTCGGATCAAGTTATGGGAAACTATATATGAATTAGTTCCAGGTCCCCATTTTCCGGGAGCAAATGTTGCTGTACCGTATCCCAACCAGGATACTATCCAAGGTTCATTGAAGGTTATCCATAATTTTACCTGAAATATCATTTTAAGTAAGATTTTTTTTAAAACAAACTATAACCTGGTGACAATATACATAGTTGCAATTGTTTAAAGAGAATGTTCTAACTTCAAAACATACAGATAAACATTGTTCATTAAAATAACTATATCTACTCTTCTTAAAAACTAAGCTATACTAAGTATCGCCTTAGTAGGATTGGTTTACATGCATTCTGGTCCCTTTATATTTCTAATTTCATCATGATCTTAAAAATATTTGAGTGTCCACTATGTTAGTCCGAGGACTACTGATGAGGAATAGCTAGTGCCGAAAACTTACAACAGGTTTAATAATAATACCATTATAGTAATATTTATCTTGATTTATGTATAAATCTTACTTACGCGATCACCAAATCTTTCAAAACAGAATTTTGCATAATCTGCAAACAGGTCTGTAGATGTTTGGTTTAACCACCCACCATACTTTTCTTCAATATACTGGGGTAGATCCCAATGATACAGGGTAACCATAGGTTCAATACCAGCTTCTATTAATCCGTTTATAACCTTGTTGTAATACTCTACTCCTTTGCTGTTCTCTGATTCTCGTAATCCATTTGGAAGAACTCGTGCCCAACCGATAGAGAACCGATAATGGTCAACCTAAAATTTATGCCATTACTCATGTTAAATGGGTCTTTTCGAAGATTTTTATATTTTAAATTTAAACATACAATATATCTCACACAGGTAAAAAGAAATTTTTCCAGTACATATTATAATCTCTCTCTCTCTCTCTCTCTCTCTCTCTCTCTCTCTCTCTCAACATTTATAACGAATCAGTACATCTATTTAAGGAACACGTTTGGTTTTATTCAACATCATGGGGAATACTCATTTTCAAGGGTAGACACATGTTATTATACATGTAATGTCGAATGTTCCCCAAGGTGGAGAACGTGAATTTCGAATACGTTAAAATGATACACATTGTTTCAATTCTGTAAGTCTTTAAACAAAAAGATTGAAGAGGTATTTTTGAGATCATTGTTTCGCTCTTTTTATGCATACGTTGGTATTCAGTTTTAATGATTGTGTCTTTTTTTACTTTAGTTTTAAATATTAAAAAAAATGGAAAATGATCATCATTAAAAATTGGCATCACACCCATTCTGGAAATTCGTGTGATTATATTTGCCAGTTTTTGCATTTTTTTCTTTGCTTTTGAGGTTGTGATTTGAACATGAACCGTTATGTCTGTGTTTTATTATTCTAACAACTGAAACTTTAAATCAAATTATATAAAGCACTTACTTTTGAACACTTCCTCTGAAATATATTCCATTTAAGTTACACGTGTCTATTTGTACATGCACGAGTAATTATCCGTTAAAAGGTATAACTACTTAACTTGGACATTCACCATGTACAACTGTCTTACGTATTGTTATTATTGAATGTTCACGGTGTATAACCGTTGTTGCTGTCTATTGATATGCATTTATACATGTATTATATATGTAAAATTATAAAATTTATCATTATGTACCTTTTTATGCCAATTAACATAAACATTATAAAAAACTGAAACTTTACACATACCCCCATCTGTTTAAGAAGTTGTATATCTTCTTCATATTTATGATAGCTGTCACATGCGACGTCTCCGTTAGCATCATTATCCATATTTCCAGGTTTGTGTGCAAACACATCCCAAATACTTGGTCCTTTTCCTGAAAATTAATGAAAATTTGAAAATGTATTTGGTATGAAATCAGAGAAATAGCTATTGGGTTGTGATTCGGACATGGATTAGTTTGTTTGTTTTTATTACAACTGTTATAGATTCGAAACAATGTGTACGTGAGAAAATTTGTCAATTTGCTGTTTGCATGAGAGACGACTGTGGTCTTCAGGCACTCCGGTTTTCTTCTTTATCCAAGAACTGATCACCTCAATATAAGTGAAAGGATCTTAACTGGGACGTTAAACACAATTATTCTCTCTAATCAACTTTTACTGAAAATAACCATTAATATTTATTAGTTGAATTGAAATCTGAAATGAATAAATATATAAAAAAGAATAATGATATCAAATCAAAATCATCTCTCTCTCTGTCTCTCTCTCTCTCAAACATACCGTCTTCGTTCCAACCGCCTTCTATTTGATAAGCTGCAGTCGCAGAACTCCAAACAAAGTCACCCGGAAACACTCCATATAGAAAAGAATCTTCATAACCAGGCGCGGTTCCTCTTCCGCCTAAACCCGGATATCCGGGAAGAAAGCCGTTCTCCATGACTACTTGTTTGTAGAACATTGCCGAATGTTTGGCTGTGCGTGTCCGATGAGGATCGGTAAAATTAACTTGGTAGAGACCAAACTTTAGTGAATATCCATCCATCCATTCAAAATTGTCCATAAGCGTCCATACAGAGTAACCAATTACATGACTACCGTCTAACCTTATAGCTAAATAGAATAAAAAATTACGATGTATTTTCGTCTGTGCCCTCATAACGTTCACAATTTTGAAAAGCACTATACAGTCCAACCTGTCTTAAACGTCACATCCATATAAGGGTCACCTGCTAACAAGGTCAGTAGAATTGTATTCCAATTGGTCTTTATTCGTATTACTTGGACCTGTATATAAAGGTCACCTTCCCATAAAAGCCACTTTTACAGGTTTTCTTGCCGGGTGGCCTTTCTAGACAGGTATGACTGTATGTTAACAGGAATCATTTTGTCATCATTCTGTGTCCGTCTTAACGGTTTATGTTTTCAAATTTTTAAAAGTTATTGGCTATAATTTCTAACATATTACCTATTACTTTAAAAAAATTATATGATATTTAAACACTTAAATGTTCGCCTATTACTTCAAACTTGCATCAGTTGTTATTCCCAGAGTAAAAGCTCAAAAACTAAACTATATGAAAAAGAAGTGTTTACCTTTTAACATCTCATTAATGTAATTTCGGAGATAATCTATCCTCTCTTTATCATCCAGTTTCCCGTCAGAATCACAATAACCATTCTCTGTCACCATAATTGTAACATTGCTATATTTTTTTGTTATCCAGTTCAATATCTTACGCATGCCAAAAGGTGTGACTTTTAACCAATCAACGGCTGACCTGAAATAAGACATTACATTTCAGATAAACTCCGTCGCTGGTCTAGTGTGGATGATTGATATTATCTAGTCCAGTATGGGTTTGCCCTTTTAATCTTCTTTGGCTGTCTAGAACGGTCAACAACGGTTTTGGACATTTGAGCGAAATCATGGGACAAAAGAGTGAAAAATTGGACGTTTGAGTGAATAAGTATTGGACATTTGAGCGACAGAATTTTAACCCAATTGAGCGAAATTCCAAATATATAGTAGACATTTGAGCAATATTTTTTCTTAACCTATTCCGTGAGACAGGATTGACGAAATGTCCTGCGCCCGTCACCAATCAGTACTGTTCCGTGTTTTTTGGTTACGTTGATTATTGTCAAGTAGGTGTTGTTCAGTTTTAAATTTCATATTTCTAATTTTTACTACTTTATGACTATGATCGTTAGCCATGTATTGACAACTGATCAATATGACTTTGAAATAGAGGAAGTTTTGTACTAAGCATAAGACAACACAATCAAGAGCATGAAACAATAAACAAACAAAACAAGCAACAAAAGCCCAGACAACCTCTTGACATTTAAATGTTTTAAGTGTTTAGTGTTGCAATGATAATAATAAAAATAATATAGTGGCATATTTTGAAATTTGTATTTCAAAATACCTCATCTTGTCGTGTAAAAAAAATAATAAAAAATTTTGAGTGCAAAATGAAAGTGTAAATATTAACTTAATACCATGTTATAATTTGCTTGTTTATTATTGTCCTGTTAATGTCATAAACAGTTCAACCTGTCTGACTGAAACCTTAAATCGCAACTTTCTGTCAGAGCCGGTCTGTTTGGGACAGTGAAATACTTTTTATATCCAGGCAAATGGCAGACCCTATTGCGCATATGACGTATACCGTCACTAAGGACATCATTTCCGGTGTTAACATCATCATTTTCACCATGTAAAATCCCGTAGTGCCAACATTTTCCTTTCTTCAGGAATACGGATGCGCATACGACTAGATACAAGAAAGTGAATATTATCAATTTTCCTTCAGATTTATTTGACTTTCTATGGAAAAAGACGTAACTTCACAAACATAACGTCTCTGACAGTAATTAATTGCTAAACCCAGTTTAATCACAGACAAGAGGTTAATGTTTCTTACCCAGTCCATGAAGGGTCCACTTCCTGGTTAACGGCCATATCACTCTTATAGTCATCGGTGCGGCTTGAATAGTTTGAGGACGTTAATCGAGATGAATAGAAATTTAAAGAGAAGAAATCAGACGATCCTGAAATATAGAAATACAAATGAGACACTTATTATGAATTCTTAATAAATTTATAAATCTTTATCGTATGTTTGTCACACCTCTAATGCCTATACCACACCCAAAATATCACACGTCTTTTTGGATCATCTTAACTTTTGAGTGTTTAAATATGATAATAATGATAAATAGAGAATAATACATGGTGAAATCCATATCATATGCCACATCTGGCCGAGAACCCAATATCAGACCGAGGGCTTTAGCCCGAGGTCTGATATTGGTTGAGGTCTGATATGGCATATGATATGGTTTTCACCATGTTTTATTCTGTTTTTATCATATACTTAGTACTAATTACGTAGTTTCTGCATACCCCGACACGGCTAAAATGACGTGATCCGTATCGCCGACCGCACGTGCCCGGTCGGAAAAGCCATATCACCGCTGGTCTGATATGCATATCAGACCGGCTACTCGGAACAAATTACTTTATCGTTTCGAAACTCCTCGGGCTGCATCCTTAATGTTCATAACGGTTCGCCTAGCTGAAGAGGAAAATCCGAGCAGACGTTTGTTTGTAAACAATGAAAGGGGCGAGAGAGTGATGAATTCTCTCGCAAATAGATTGCTAGATTTGGGCGGCTTAATAGAACGACAGACCATGGACAGAGAAACGCCTGACAGAAGCACGCATGAATTTATAGAAAAAATGCGAAACCCCAACACAGTAAGGAAAACAAATTCGGACATAAACAAATTCCGTACCTGGCTTGCAACAAGAAATGAAACCAGGGAAATCGAAGAATTGAGCGCACCTGAACTAGACATGCAATTAGCAACATTTTTTATGACGGCTGTAAAGAACGATGGCAGCGAATACGAGCCTGATACTATGAAATCTATGCAAACTAGTATCGGTCGTTATTTGAAGCAGAAAGAATATGTGATAGATATATCGTCGACCGTCCTAAAATCGAGAGCGTCCCAAGATTCGAGGCCATTTTTATTTTCAGTTATTATACGCGAGTATCGTCTCTACAGTGACGATTTCATGCATTAAAGACAAAATTTAGGTATTTACTGTGAAACTATCCAGAAAAATCAGTTGTCTATTTTTCAGCTCTCAAATTCTTGTTGCGTTAGCAAATTTAGTTCGTTTTCTATTAGAGTCTCGAATCACGGACGGTCGAGGATAATGGAAGGCCGAGAATTCTCACACGTAAGAGAAGTGTTAGCGTCAAAACGGAAGTATCTCAGACAACAGGGGAAAGGAAATAGAACTAAACAGGCAGATCCTATCACCAAAGAAGAAATAAACATATTGTTTGAAAAGAATCTTCCTTGTTAATCTAGTCAGTCATGGATACTTGAACCAAACACTACCACTGAGCCACCCAGGTGGTTAGTAATGAAGTGTAGTTGCTATATGTAAAATTATATCGATTCGGCCAATTTTGTCATTTTAGTACCTGTTGTATGCATTTGTTTCTACATGGTGAAAGTTTAAGTATAAGATAGCATGATAAAATCCATATGAAATGTCATATCAGTCCTCGACCGAAATCAGACTAAAGTCTTCTTTTTGATATTTGTGTATCTGGACGATATGGCATGTGATATACAATAAAGGTTTCACTATTTGTATTATCTATATACCATCCATTATGGTGTCATGATGTTCAGTAAAATCGAATATTTAGCATCTAACAATTATATTGCTATTCTAGTGATCCCCTATTCATTTGTGAAGTGTGTAATGAGAGGTTTTTTTTCAAGAATGCTGCAAACTTATAAGATCCTTAAAGGTACAGTAGTATGACTTTGTTCGTTTGACAGCATTTGCTTTACCTTTGAAAACCTAATGATGATCTGTGAGCGAGGTTTGGTAACAACGTATGTACAATCTTTACAAATCACAAAGTAATAATTAGAAATGAATTAAAAATCAATCATCGATTAAAAAGCAAATATCAATTAAAATCACATATTAATTGATATTCTCGGACTTTCAATCGGTAACCTGAACACACCCTCTAATTACATCAGATCCTTAAAGTGTGCTTAATGTCTAAATGGATTGATAGCATATGGGTTAACAACATTGACCTGTCCGTTTGACCTTTTATTAGGAATATTCATATAGGAGGGTCCACCCAATACATAGGTATAGTCAGGACATAAACACATTGCCCATGATTAGTCTTTAAATCATATAGAAGAAATATACACGCGCGGTCTCTATTTATTAAATTTACTTATCCAAAATAAATATTTCAATCAAAGGTCAAGTGGACAGGTCAAAGTTGTTTGTCTATACTTGATGTGTTCCATGAATAATGTTCGTGAAAATATGTGGTCAAACATCAACATAGTACTAACCTGAAATAATTTGTTTTTCTAAGTTTGAAAAAAGAGGAAGTCTTGATGCACCACTGCGTCTATTGGCTACTCGCTGTTTTACTATTTCTGGGAAATCGCCATTATTATAAATGGGGTTGGCAAATAATCCAAGAGTGAATTCCATTGCTCTGTTTGCAGCGGCGACATCATCTGGTAATTTTGAATTTTTTGGTTCCATCCAAACAGCATTCAATACAATACTCACTTTGCCTAAAAGGTAGTGATGGCAATGATTAATCAGTTAATCGATTAATTAATCAAACAACCGATTATCGATTTTTATTTCAAAAATCGATAATCGTTCTCCTTTATGTACCCCCAAAATTACCTGAACGTTACACCTGAACGCTAATATACAAAAAAATCCTGATATGTGCACTTAAACAGTGTTCAGTAAAAAGTAATGGGTAAGTGATTCAACAGATAAATTGTTATTTTTTTTATCATAGACCATTTATTCCATTCTTCCTTGTTGCTTAAAGTCGCATCAGCAATTTTTCAGCTATTCGCGACGAGAACTATTAAATTAATCTCTATGGATTAATATATGAACAATTTTTGTGTATGCATGTGAAGTGCGAGTGTGTTGTATGGTCTGCCTTGTACTAGCACACACTCAGGGCGACTTTACCGTGCTAGCTCACAGAGTCAATACGCCGCAGACAAGCGTACCACTTCCCCAGTCCATTATACTGATACCAGGTGAATCAGTAAAGGCCAACGGTAAGGGAAATTCACTTTCCCACATGTGGTCCGAGCGTGCGGTGAGAGACCCTGGATTTGAAGACTGACGTTTTATCCATTAGGCCACCGCGCCCTCTCTAGTTCGCTTGTTGGATCTTCGTTGGTTTTCCCATGTACGCAGGTTCTCTCCACCATCCAATACTTGGTCCCCACTATGTTATAAGTGAAAGTATCTTTATTGTGGCATAAAACATCATCATTACATGTAACTATGCCCATTTCTCTCGTCTCCTCTTGCTTATTTAAGATTTAAACACATGTTATTATTCACATGTATTTGAAAATTTAATGAATAAAAAACGTGTTACCTTTCTGTGCAGCTTTGAATTCATTTTCATATATACGATAAGCACCAGCATGTGCAAGAATTAAATTCCGAGCCCGAATATATTCTCCCCCAGGTTCTGAAATTGCTGTTGGCATTGTCGAAAGAACTGATGGTTCGTTGATAGTAAACCAAGTTTTTACCTGAAAAAAAAAAACAATACAACAACACGTCTATGCATAAGTATAGGCAAACAACATTGACCTGTCTGGTTGACCTTACGTATAGGGAGCACAAGCATTAACCCGTTTATATATTAACAAAACCGCACATTATATCTTTCTTTTACCTTCAAAACGTAACACTGCCCATATGCTGGGTGGACCGTCCTGATGAAAGGTCAAACAGACAGGTCAATGTTGTTTACAGTTTTATGTAAATAAATATGCTTACAAAACAAAAGTGTCACAGGGCACACTATATATATACCTTAATGTTTGTTGCCAATATACAGAAGGGTTTAATTTGGGTTTTTTTAAATTAGCGACGCCAAATTAAAATTCATTTAAAACATATCCCAGTGTCAATTTAAGCATGATCGATTAATTAATAAATCATTCATGTTTGACTTATATCGAGACGTCACCAGTTTTAGATGGAGTGGCAGAATTTTTACCTTTGCAGTGCTCTCATGGTTCTTTAGCGTGCTACACCTACGTACCGTGACACGAGAGAATAGTTTAGGTATTTTTTGAAGAACCCGGTAACTTTTATTACTGAATTCTGAGTGCTCAGCAAAAATACGCTCACTACCTAGTTTTGGTCAGACCCGCTCGGGTTTCGAACCCCCAACCTCCCACATTCGGAGCAAGCACTCGTTGAAGATTCATAACAATATACGTACTAATCATTTCTTCCAAATCAAAAACAAACAAACTAATCCTTGTCCAAACCACTATCCCAAAGCAAAGTAAAATCTATGAAGCTAGCAAATTAACAGGTGAACTTCCAGCAGGAAGTGAGGTCGGGTAGTCCGGAAGTGTAAGTACCTCCTGTTAGCTACTTTCACTCGCTACCTCTGTTACAATCATTCAAATGGTAAACAGCGGACTTTGGGGACTTTTTGTATGGTTAGCTCAACTCGGGATTGGACACTCGCTATCTAAATCTCGACAGCCGTTTTCTGTCTCTCGGCAGCATGTCGGTCTCAAGCTATCGATATCTCGATCTCTCTTAAACTTCAGAAAAGTTTGACTTAGATTTCGAAATTTAAGAAAAATATTCTCTATACATACCCTATCTCCAAATTTCTGAAAACAAACTCGGGAATAGTTCTTAAAATATTCCACCGTTGTTTTGTTTTTCCAACCACCACTATTTTGTAATGATATAGGTAAATCAAAATGGTATATAGTGACAAGTGGTTCAATGTTAGCCTTTAGAAGTTCATTGATGACTTTGTTGTAGTAATCAATGGCTTCTTGGTTAATCAAATTTGTGGATCCATCCGGAAGTATCCGTGTCCATGACAACGAAAAGCGATAACTGGTTACCTGAAATGAATAATATCTAAATCAATCAACGAATCAGTCTAGTTGATTTTGAAAAGCTATAGTCTTTGCCTTGAACGTAATAGCAGTGGGTAATGAAGGTTTGGTGCCACGATTACCTTGACATCATAAATTTGTTTTTAACGTTTAAGATCAAAATTGGCCAAATTAATGAGATGATATTTGTGTTTATTATACCTTTTGTAAATTTCTCGAAATCTGATTGGTTAATAAGCGTTTGGATAAATTTAATGTCACCCTCGGATTGCAGAAAATCTGACGTCACAGGGTGACATTACGTGAGCGGTTGACATTACGAAAAATGTCACATGCGCAGAAAAACTGCGTATGCGGTTCGATCGCATTCGTCTTCTAAATCAGTAAAACGCTTTTCTAAAGTAATGATAAATGCTACAAGCGTCTCACACGTTGCTTACGGACGACAGCTGACTGTCATGATTTTCAATCCAGTATACTTTGGTTGCACAGTATAATTAACATCAACAATCGGTATAATAAAATAAATATTACATTTTTGATAGGTTGACAGCCCATATTGTCACCCCTCGAAATTCATTGTCAACCTCGGCTTCGCCTCGTTTGACAATGAAATTTCTCGGGGTGACAATATGGACTGTCACCCTATCAGAAATGTAATATTTATATAATATCTTATCTGTATCAACGTTACCTACGTGACACTGAACTACAACATTTTGGTGTAATATAATGCAATCTAAAATATTCGATCCAACCCTGAGTTGTGGACCAATTGTATAATTACATAGCTTGAGAAATCCCTGTCTGGCACCAAATGTAGTGATTGATTCTTATAAATGGCACCACAAAATGGATCAAATTAATCAAAACTCAACTTTAACATGTTCTGATTTTGTCTAATCATTGTAGACGATGCAAGATGATGATATCTGTCCCCTCTCTTTTTATGATTATCCTATCTTGGTTCCAAGAAAGTAAAAAACACATACACATGTAAATGTACGCGGTTTTCCAGAATTTTATCGTCAAATAATTTGACGTTTCAGTTGCAATAATCTAGATCACCTACCTTCAGTTCCTTCAACATTTCAATATCCCTCATGTAACGATGGTAGCTATCTGCGGCTGTGTCCCCTGTGTCGTTATTTTTAATGTAGCCATGATGTGTCATATAGTCCCAAAGGTTTTCACCTTTACCTAAAATACAAAAGACATTATGCATTTATTTTACTAAGTCATGCACCAACTGTTCAAAGCCGTGAATTTTATAATTGTTTGCATTAGTAGTTTTGTAGTAAAACTGATGTAATTAATTTTATAACAGTTTTGGGCCACCTTCGATTTTCTTTCATTTTTAATTATAGAACCTGGACGCATTCTTGACTGACTTTTTACTTGAAAGTTAATTTAGTACAAAGTATATTTGAAACTGATATGATAACGGGTGCATGTATGGATAGCAACATACAAACGTAGTTTATTTAAACTGTTCTTCAATATATGTAACAAATGTTTACATTACAGTACAGACCTGTCAAATGTTTAACACAAAACTAACGAATTAGACTCGAAGCAGACCTCATCTCGGCCCTTAATAAGATATATTTCCACTGGTTATCGGCAGCTGCTATCTATCTCCTAGTAATCACTAGCTATCCAAACCCTAGCTACTCGGCAGCCGATCTTCGACTCGTTTTTGTTAGCTTGGTGTTAAACTTTAGACTGGTTTGTACTGTATGTGCATTCATTTATTTGTGTTTCATTTTGACATCCAAGATCAACATATTCCTGTATAACGCAGTTACACAAGTATCTTAATTCTTCGGGATCAACCTTCACATAATTACGCGAGCGATATTTGTCAAGTACTGTTGGGTGAAATTTTGATAAAATTTGTGAAGTCAATGATGAATGAAATCTGATTGACAAGATAAACTGAAATGTGATTCTCTCACTTATATATGTATTAATGCGGTCAGTTATCGAATGGTGGAGAAAACCCGAGTGAATAATCGACAAACGATTAGCGAACTGACAAAACTTTCTCGCACTTGATCTGCCCTGGGTGAGATTCGAACCTATGTGGAGACGGGCAGTGTGATCCATGCTTCTATCACATAACTTCATGCTGTGTGATCCACACACCTTATTAGTTTTATACTCCAGCCAAGATTCTTTCACTTATATTGAGATGCCATGATCAGTTCAATGACGGTGGAGGAAAATTGTGTGTCCGGGGAAAAACATGGACCTTAAGCTGACAAATTTTCTCACATTAGGATTTGTCCTGAGTGTTATTCGAACTTATGCGGAGAGAGGAAGAGTGATCAATGTCTCTATCACATAACGTAATGTTGTGTCCTCACACCTTATCAGTTTTACGCTACAGTCAAGATTCATTCACTTTATAGTGGTCAGTTCAGGGATGGTGGAAAAATTCTGAGCGGCTGGAGGAAATCATTCGCCTTCCTTAAGCGAACTTACAGAATGATTCAAACTTAGGCGACTTTTCTCTTACTAAGATCTGTCCCTAGTGAGACCATATGCTAATGGCGGAGAGAGAAGCACTGTAATTCATGCCTATATCACATAGATGATAATGACGACGTACCGCTGTGTGCTCGTATCTTATCAGTTTTAAGCTTCAGTCAAGATTTTTTCGTTTATATCGAGTTGTCATGACCAATTCAGGGATGGTGTACAAAACCTTAGTGACTGGGGAAAATCAACGACCATTTACAAATTTCTCACACTCGGATCTGTCCTACTGAGAGAGAGAGAGAGAGAGAGAGAGAGAGAGAGAGAGAGAGAGAGAGAGAGCTGTAATCCATGCCTCTATCACATAGATGATAATGATAACGCACCGCGGTGTAATCAGATCATTTTAGGTTGATACAGTACAGACCTGTCGAAAGTAGGCTACGGTGGCCTAATGGATATGACGTCAGTCTACAAATCCAGGGTCTCTCACCGCTGTGAGTTCGAGTCCCGCTCAGACCACACATGTGCGAAAGTGAGTTTTCCTTGCCGTTGGCCTTTACTGGTTAACCTGGTATCAGTATAATGGACTGGGGGAGTGGTACGCTTGTCTGCGGCGTACTGACTCTGTGAGTCAGCACCTTTAAGTCGCCCTGAGTGCGTGCTAGTACAAAGCAGACCATAAAACACTCGCACTTCGCATGCATACACGAAATTGTTCATAGATTAATCCATAGAGATTAATAAAATAGTTCTCGTCGCGAATAGCTGAAAAATTCCTAATGCGACATTAAGCAACATTCAACTAACCAACCAACCTGTCGAAAGTAACACTTATTCTTGATATTGGCAGCTTTTGGACAACCTAAGTGGGACTTTTATATTTTCGATTGGTCTGCACTGTAGATAAAAATAATAGTAACACCAACATTACAACAAAAACTTACCATCAGCATTCCATGCACCTTCTATTTGATAAGCCGAGGTAGAAGCGCCCCATTTGAATCCATCTGGAAATTGTCCATAAAGAAAATCATCGTCCTGGGAGTTAACCGACGTAACACAAAGAAGAACTAGTAGCTGAAACACAATGAAATATCCCATAATTTCTTACTGAAAGTACTAAAAAAGTCGGAATTAAAAAATGGAATTATCGCTCAGTTGAGTGGCTTATCACATTGTTTTGTATCAGTTATATAAATAGTCTTTTTAAACCTCCTTGATTTAACTGACCAGTTCTATGCGAAACGTATTTTATAATCTTAAAGTGCGTTTCAGCAGAAGGGGACCATCACGCTGCACACACTGACCAAATGAAGGTACCGAGGATAGTTGTAAATGCCTTCACTACCAGGCAGAAATTAAATAAAGCATTAAGATATATGGGGTATATACTATCGTTCCACCCAACGTCAGAATTTTTTTTACAAGTATTAGGCATATAGCTACCTGTGTCATAACAGAATTACCTATTTCTTCAACTCTATGTTATTTTATCTGAGATACCTGTTCCATAACGAAACTACCTGGTTCCATATTCTATGTTACATAAAAATCGCCATTATATGCACATAATATGACTGGGCATAATAAACGTGCTTTTTATTGTTTAGAGCTGTATGTGCTATTATAATAAAGTTTATTTTATATCATTGTCTGTTGTTTTGTTTTTTTTTACTTCATCACTCAGTGTGATTTTATCGATAGGTAATGTTCTGGGTCGCTGGCCATTATTAATATTGTGTACAGTAGAACAGAAGTTCAACTTCATCACTTCTCGTAAAAAATGGAAGTTTGAAAGATTATTCAGATTATTATTATGAATGATGGGATTTGTGTTTTCCATTCGACATAACATGTTTCGATTTCGCCAATATTTAAATTATATTATGATTCTTAGATTAGCTGTAGACCCACCCACCACACCAACCCCTATCGCTCGATCATTTGGTTGCAGTCCCCTGGACTTCGAGCCATCGGAGTTCCACTGTAGTTACATATCATACAGGTTTATATTTTACAGCACTAGACGGCCGTTTTGGAATACAACCCCTCACCGTATTGCTTGGACCAAAATTGTGAAACCAAATTTTTTCACGATGTTGAAAAGATAGTTAGAGGACCAAAATATATTTTACCAAATCTAGCTAAGAAATACTTTGCATGAGGGAGTACTCATTTCAAGTGACATGTAGTAAAGAGTTTTTGGAAAGACATTTATTTGCTTATTATAAATTTTAGTTTCGATTGAAAAATCGTAAAAATGACAGAATCAACCCATTTAAAAATTTTCTGTCAAAAATAATATTTAAAAACATTTTATAGAATATAATGGGGTTTAAATAAGGAAATATTAGCTTAAGAATAATTCTGAAACTTGGGCATGTTCTTTAAAGCTCAACCAAGAAACTCCTTCGTGTCAATGTATAAATGAATTTTCCAACGATTTAAAAAAAACGATATATAATGTACAGTCCAACCTGCCTTAAAGGACACCTCTATATAAGGACCACCTGCTTTTAAAGGTCAATAGAATTGTATCCAATTTTTCTTTATTCATATTATTTGAACCTGTATATAAAGACCACCTGTCCATAAAGGCATATTGGTTCCCTTGGGTGGCCTTTATAGACAGGTTTTACTGTAGTATGCTTTGAGCACACCGTACTACGTGTATAAAAATATTTAAAATATATTACGATATGTTTAAGAATGTTACCATGGACTGGCTACTATAGCATCAAATTAAAAAGAATTACATATGGCTATATGGCCATGTATAAAAAGGGTTTGCATTGAGCTATATCCTTGTATAAAAGTTTGAATTTGTATCAATGTAAAAATATTTAATGTTTAAATTTTCAACATGGCGAAACTGATATTAAGTGTTATCTGTAATATTTCATCATTGTGATCTTCTCTGACTTGGCTAATACCATGAATTGAATGAAGAAATAAATGATTTTGAAAGTACCATGCCAGATAAAAAATGAATGTTTAGTGTAGTAATGAAGGTTTTGCCTCCTTCTGTTAATGTAAAATTTTACATAAGTGACGTTTCGTAAGCGAAAAGGGGCCCTTAGAACAATCCAATCGTAATGCACAACATGTTTTGAATACAAAAAGTATATTTTGTAATGAAAAATATGGTCTTCAGCTTGTATTTTTTTACCATTTCTCTACAACTAGTTGGTTCATTTTACTTCTATTACTATTTTTGCATAGCCTTTATGTTTGTGCTTGAAAAATAACAAAGAGTGAAAATCTCAATTTTGTTTACCTAAGGACCCTTTTTGCATATGGATGGTCATATTATTATATTATGCTGTGAAACTATTATACATGTACATGTATGGTGTGATATGTGTTCTAAACAAGTGCATAATTACTTAATTCGGTTAATACTTTTTTCTTCCGCATTTTTACGTTGCAGATTTTCAATAGAACATGTACAACTCTATAATTGTTTCACTTACACGAGCCGAATTGTTATTAATATTACCGGTTTCGGCTACATTCCTGCTGTTTTATATATTATTTTATGCGACAAAATACAATTTGGGTGAATTTTTACAAAGGTATCTTTTACAAAATGGTTGGGTCAAATTTTTAATAACATTATCAACAACCACCTACTGTAGTTCCACAAATTCAGTGCACATGGAAAATGCAAGAATAAAGTCGTATTTTCCGACAAACTCACAAAAATTTGTCAAAACTTAATACAAAATATACTGACGTAATAGGAAAAATATTTTTCATTCATGAAAAAGTGAAATTAATTCTGTACATAGAGCAATTTTTAAACTTTTTAACAAAACAACAATTTTGACTATATCAAAATTATCCCTTCTGTACCTTCTTACTTGGAACAACTATAAATGCTATGTCATAATTGGAATATTCATGATGATCACACCTGGAAAAAACCCGAACAACAATGACCTACCTGACCCTAAATGCCCTGATGTAACTTTGAATGAGGCCCAATCGGTGTATAAACTTAATCAAATTTCCTAAATTTTTGCAAAATTTCTCTATGTACAGGAAAACTGAACAATAATGTTTTAATTGTATCATATAATTTTGTTAGGTCAGTGCATTTTAAATGCATATAATTTTAATAATAGTTTAATTGAAACATTTTCATTTAAAAGAAATAAATAATAAAAACCATGTGCACTCAATTTATGGAAATACAATATAAATTTATTTTGGTGCACTAAAGGCATGTATAAATAAGGATTAATATTTTTAGCAACGACTCGGCTCATGTAAGAAAATGACTTATTGGTTTGTACCTGTCCCTTTAAAAGTCTACAAAATATTTGCTTTTTTGCTTTCTCTAAAGTAGTGTAAACAAACAGTAATCGATCAACATTTCGTATTTGCCTCATTAGCATATTGTAGAGAGATAAAAATTTACATGCAAGTACATACATGATACAGTACATACCTGTCAAAAGTTTGACACTAAGCTAACGAAAAGGATCCGAAGCTACGATTCAGAGTGTCAAAGATATTGATAACTAGTGATCGAAAATGTAGAAACAGTACAGATCTGTCAAAAGTTTAACACTGAGCTAACGAAAAGGACTCGAAGCTCGGCTCTAGAAAAACCGAAAAACTGCCAAAATATATGTAGAAGCATTACATACAGTACAGACTTGTCAAAAGTTTAACACTGAGATAACGAAAAGGACCCGAAGCTCGGCTGCAGAATGTCAAAGATATTGATAGATAGAAAACTACCGAGAGATATGTAGAAGCTACCACCAAAAAGCATACGAAATATAGGTACCAACATGAGCTAACGATTCGGCACTTATTCTACATGTCAAACTTTCGACAGTCCTGTAGTGTACTTTGTTGTAATATCCATAAATATTGCTTACACACTCATAACCTGTACTGTCAAACTTATCTTCAAAAGCACCCAAGGGAACCAGTAAAAGTGGCCTTTATGGGCAGGTGGCTTTTATAAACAAGTTCAAATAATATAATTAAAGGACTATTGGTTACAATTTTACTGGCTGTTATAAGCAGGTGGTGCTTATATAGAAGTGACCTTTAAGGCAGGTTGGAGTTTATTACCTGAGCACCGCAGCACAAATCAAACCTATACTGCTTTAGCATGCAATAGTACTTAGGTTTCGCCGCTGTAACATGTCATCAATAGCCTTCACGACGTTTGTGCTGGGCGTTTTCGAAAATGTATACGCTGCTGTGAATTCCAAGAATAACGTCGTTTATATGTGAACTTATATGATTCAATGTGCAATGGAAATAAAAATCTGCGCAAACGTTAGAGGGTACCACATGGTACATCGGCAAATTACATTGTGAGAGTGAATGTGCACGTTTAAAAAAGTTTGGACAACGCCTTTTAACCATTGCGAGAGCTCGAGGAAGAAGAGTACAGTATTGTGTTTCTTTCACTTAAATATCGAGGCTGTCAGTTCACAGATGGTGGAGGAAACTGGAGTGCACGTAGAACCCTACCTACTTTAAAGTCGAAAGTTGAAATGTTGGCAAGCAAAATGACAAACTTTCTCCTTCTAGACTAGAATCAGTCCTAACTGGGATTCGAATCTAGGCGATGAGAGGCGTAGTGATTCGTAACCGCGCTCTTTAAACAAATCGACTATCTAGGCCCCAATAAGATCTAGAGTACTTGTTATAATAAGAAAAAGTTGTCATGTAATCGCTATCTATATGCCGGTAATATCAGATTTGGAGATATGAATAAATATTTGCGTTGTTGCATGATCATAAATAATAAGTACCTAGATATATCGACAAACAACATTAACCTGTCGACTTGACCTTTCATTGGCAATATTCATATACGAAAATCCACCCAATACATGGGGAGCACATAATAATACATATTCCCAAGATGTGGACGTAATAACGCACACCTTTGTTTTGTATGTACATGAATGCACTGTCCAATAAAATTATTTAAATTAAAGGTCAAACAGCCAGGTCAATGTTGTTTGATTATATATATCCTGGGTAAATTTTAAGGTCTTCAGTTGCCAAAGATCTTTGTCATTCTTAAGTGACTGCGTTGTTCCCTACAGCAAATTGCATTCTAAATAAACAAAGAAAAAGTCAACATGAAAGACGTTATCGAGTAAAGACAAACAACAATGACCTGTCCTCTTAACCTGACCTTTCATCAGGAACATGCAACGATTCGAACAATACACGAGTTTTGCTAGGCTACGCAGCAAATATAATATAAACAATGCACATTTCCCATGACGTGAACGAAAGAAATGCCTATGTTCCCTATACATAACTAGAAAAACTGTGAGCAACAAGCTCACAAAAAATACCCCCGCTCCCAAAAATCCATCGGATCAATTTTTTAAATAAGAGGTGCACATCTACATTATATCACGAAGATTGTGTGAAAGTTTCATGAAAATCCATTGAAGGGTTTAGGAGGAGTTGCGGATAGGAGATAGGTACCTAAAGGTGTAACGGAAGGACGGAAGGATAGACACATGGACGGACACCCCTATCACTATATACCCCCACTTTTTAACGGGGGTATAAAAATACTTGTCCATAAATAATTTGAATTAAAAGTCAACCAGACAGGTCAATTTAATTTGCCAACATATGCAATGACAGATCATCGGGGGTAAATGAGAAGCTTTTCTGTTGTCAAAGAATGACTGCGTTGTTCGCTACAGAAGATTGCACTCAAAGTGAACTAAGAAAATGTCAACAAAAAGGACGTTATCGGTATAGGTAAGCAACTTTGACCTGTCTGCTTGACCTTTCATCAGAAACAGTCATATACAATAATCCGACTAAAACATGGATAGTTGGTTGGTGGTTGATTGAATCAGCAATTTTTCGAGAACTGTTTTATTAATCTCTATGGATTAATCCATGAACAATTTCGTATATGCATGTGAAGTGCGAGTGTGTTGTATGGTCTGCCTTGTACTAGCGCACAGCCACACACTCAGGGCGACCTTAACGTTCTAGCTTGCTCACAGTCAGTACGTCGCAGACAAGCGTACTACTCCCCCATTCCATTAAACTGATACTAGGTGAACCGGTAAAGGTCAACGTTAAGAAAAATTCACTTTCCCACACGTGTTCTTAGTAGGACTCGAACTCACAGCGGTTAGGAACCGTGGATTTGTACACTGACGTCTTATCCATTAGGCCACCGCCGTCTCTTCAATACATACATAATGCAAATCTTCCCTGGACGGTATAAACACGTACTTGTTGAGTCGAATTGATGTTGAGTAATGGTGTTTAACGCCCCTGTCAATAATATTTCACTTATATCGAGACGTCGCCAGCTATAGGTGAAGGTGCAGAAATTTTACCTGTGCGCTGCACTGGTAGCATTATACAGCATGTCAAGCCCACCACGACACGGGACCTTGTTTATTTGAAGTTCCCATCCGAAAGAACTGTGACTTTAATTTCGTAATGCTAAGTGCTTGGCTACAGAAATCAATTCCTACTCTTCAAGTCTTGGGTATTGGGTCAGACCCGGTCGGGATTCGAACCCACGACCTCCCACTTACGGAGCTACCGCAGTGGTTAAAAACAAGTGCTTGTGAACCTATACGTAAATATATCAAATATGACAATTAAAGATCAAGAGGTCATGATCAGGTCAATGTTGTTTGTCTTTATAAAATATTAGCTAGGGTTATTAGCACCGACTAATACTTTGTATGTGTTAACAACTGTGTGTGTGTGTGTGTGTGTGTGTGTGTGTGTGTGTGTGTGTGTGTGTGTATGTGTAGTTGGATATGGGTGTTCGTGCAGTGTGTGTGTGTGTGTGTGTGTGTGTGTGTGTGTGTGTGTGTGTGTGTAGTTGGATGTGTGTGCGTGTTCTCCTAAATCTTACTGCAGACTAAAACTGTTTTGAAAAGATGTCGGTCAAGATGGAATGAGTTCCTTGGAGTTATTGAGCTTATATATGTCACTTGAAACATTTGTAATATGTAAAGTCCATATATGTATGGTATTGGTGTATATATTTAAATATATTTGAAGTTATGAAACTAAATTATGAAGCACTGGAGACCAGAAAGTATCAAAATAATCAAGTTTCTTCTTATAACATAATATGTATCTAAATGTTTTTATTTTATATTTCCATAGCAATTTATAAGCTTGAAATTGAACGTGTGTATTTTTAATTCCTGATAAATGTATAAAATACATAATAATAGGTGAAAGTATACAGTAATTAAGTATATATCACAATCACACTTATAAAAAACAAAAATAACATTTTTTGTAACTAAAAGTTTCAATTTTCAGGATATCTAGCGAATTCCACCAAGATTTGAAACCTTTCCAAAATATTGATACAGTATTAAATTGATAAAATTTATGTTCTATAGTTTCATTATGTATTTCACGAGTTTTGCATTTTGGGGGGATTATTATTTTCATTTTAAAAAGTAGTTTGTTATGCACAATAAACCTATGTATTAATTTATATTGGTTAGTCTCTGAGCAACATCTATAAGACAAATTAAACATTTTACTAAATGTAATTGAATCAATTTCATCATTAAAACATAACACTAACTAGACCGTGATTTTCATTTTAGTAATACCGAGTGCTTGGCGGAAAAACAGTCACTACCCACTTTCAAGTCATGGGTCAGACCCAGTCTGGGTTCGAACTCACGACCTCCCACTTACAGAGCGAGTTGACAAAAAATTATAAATATTCGGCCAATAACAAAAACATTTCTTTAAACAAAATTAATCTGCTAGGCAGAAAAAGTAAAAATGACATTCATATTCTGAACGTTTTCCATTAGTCTGACAAATTGTTAATGACGACTGTCTTTGTACTGAGTCTAACCTGTACTGGAATTATGATAGACAATAAACCTCCAATTATAAAGACTCCGCCGATGCAGTAAAATGCCTCGTCATAACTCCCTGTCGTATCCACAATCCAACCTAAAATACATGTACATGTGTGCATAAAATACTATTATATTTCAATCCTATTAAAAATGTATATATAGCTTAATGTTTTAAGGCCCATGGCATTATAGGATATACATTCAACATCAATGGCGTGTTAAATAATGTTACAAATGTATTATAATATATAATAAATGTTGTATACATCTGGTTAATTATTACAATTTTCAATAACTTCTTGTCTCCTTTTAAAGGCATAGAAAATAATCATGCTGACTTGTAGTAGTAGTTTGACATTTTGTGTCGACATAATTATACGAAACTTATTATGTTGGTTTTAAAAAAATATTTTGGTAAAAAAAACTTCTTCCTGAGATCACTGTATGTTTTACAAATAAGTAAAAAATGATATTCATTTTCCACACAACCGGAATTACATATAACACCCACTCTGTCATTTCTATCAAGACCACTGTGTCTACCCACTTATTATAGATGCATGGATTTAAACAGCAGAAATTGATTGATTAAATGGGTTTTACGTCCCAGTCAAGAATATTACACTTATATATCGAGACGTCACCAGCTATAGGTGAAGTGGCAGAAATTTCATCCTTTGTAATGCCTCACAGCAATGTATAGGTTGGGTTCGTTTGCGTACCATGCCGACGTGGGTTTTAAGGTCTCTTCCAAAGGATCAAGTGGCTTTCGTTTCTAAATGTCGAGTGCTTGGTGAAAGAAGAACAGTCACTTTTTTTAATCAGGTCTTGATCAGACCCGTCCTGGGTTTGAACCCACGATTTTTCTTTCAAAAACAGGGGTGAATTTGATCAACCTGCACGTATCTCCGTTTGCACACTTACCACTGCGGTAGCTCAGTCGATAGAGTGCTCGCTTCGTAAGTGGGAGGTCGTGGGTTCAAACCCGGCCGGGTCTGACCCAAGACTTGAAAGCCTACCAAGACACGGGACCTCGTTTATTTTAAGTTCCCATCCGAAAGAACCGTGGCTTTCATTTCGTAATGACGAGTGCTTGGCGAAAGAACAGTCACTACCCACTTTTAAGTGTTGGGTCAGACCCGGTCGGGGTTCGAACCCACGACCTTCCACTTACGGATCGAGCACTCTTCCAACTGAGCTACCGCAATGGTAACAGTGAGGGGGATTTATAGAATCTATCGCTATCGGCCATATTCGGTAAGGAAATTTTAACCCAAGGTCATATATTTGGTCCAGAATCCTTTAAAAATCCATTACAAGCTTCTAAGGTCACAGAAAACATCTGTTTATTCAGGCATAGCGTGTAGCCTTGTCTCAACCCTAGTTTTTCCCCTGAAAAACTGGGTTTTAATAATGATAACGAATATGGTTTTAAGATCGTATTGAATTTGATGGTGTATAAATAATCATAGCACATCCGTATAGTTGCAAAGATCGCTGACTTACTACACAGTTCATTTTATTACGTTTAGAGTATCCGTTTGTACACAAGGATGATTTTGGGTATTATTGAAAGGGGAGAGTTAGGTTTCTTGAAATAGGAGACACATTTCCGGAAACGGTTAAATAAAATTCCCTGATCGATTCCATATACTTTTATTATTTATGTAACGTTATTTATATTACAATGCATCTTATTAGATGTTTTCCAATCCAATCGTAAGACATTTAACAAATTAGATATTTCGTCAGCGTGTGACAACCTCATCCATCTGGTCCTGGTCACAACCATGTGATAATTCAACTGTCACCCTGTGACATCCCAGTACAAAGGAGAAAAATGGCGACTAGTCGTTTTGGCAGTTCGTGGTATGTGATTTTCTGAAGGGTGACAAATTGGGATGCTCACATAGCAAAATTGCAATTATTGTATATAGTTTGATGTCTCTGTGTCCAGAATTGACCTGGATATAGTTCAATATCCCTTTAGTCAATTTTGATTACAAACGTGGTTGTAGCTAGCTAAACAGGAGGTGTTTACCCTTCCAGAGCACCCGATCTCGCTTCCCTGATGGAAGTACAGGTGTTTAACCTTACTTGTCAGTTTCTAAGTTTTTACTTAGCTTCTGGATTGTGTTTTCGGACATGGATTAGTATTTTATTTTTGATACCATATATGGCGCAAAATTAACAGGTGTCATTATAAAAGCACGCCAAGCATTATACCTACCTACAATTGGAGGACCCACGGTAGCCGATATTCCTTGAAAGAGTACTAGATACCCGAATGCTAAACTAAGGAGTTGTCTGCCCATTATGTCAACAGTTATTACCCCTTGGAGAAATGCAAATGTACCTGAAATAACAACGCAGTTATTGTTATGTTTAAACATGCTTAAACAGTCGTCTTGGATATTATGAAACATTATGCAGAACATGTACAGATGTGATGGTCATCACGTGTGCGTCTCAGGTAATGTTATAAATGGACACATGTACAAAAACTAGAACTGTCTCTGAAGAACCAAAATACCCCCACCCCCAACATCTACAAGAAATTAATGATTTATGTGTCATGGACCTTCCTATTTGACCTTGGTTCAAGGTCATGACACAGCTTTGGAAGATTATTCATGTCAAGTTTATGACGGTGGCCCAAAGCTTTGAGATATGGCCCAGACACGATTTTTCACGGACAGGCATCCCTGTATACACCCTCAATTTAGTTTGCGGGGTATAAAGATTCGAGGTATCACCATATAATATTGAGGACGATAACATACCTAGAAAAATGCCAAGAAAAACAGAATATGAGACCAGTAAGTCATAACTGTTGATAAATGAACAGCCAATTGTTGCAATTCCACCAAGTATTAGTGCAATACTATTTAACAAGCATTTATTTACTTGTGGTTTGTCTGCAATATAACCAACAACTGCCCGGCCTATGATTCCTGCAAAAATGATGACATAGATAAATGAAAAAATATGATAAAATAAATAACTGAATGAATGCATGCATGCAAGAATGAATGAATGGGTGAATGAACAAACGATTAAATGATGAAAATGAATGAATGAATGAATGAATGAATGAATGAATGAATGAATGAATGAATGAATGAATGAATGAATTACTAATCGAATGAATGAATGAATGAATATCAATTTTACTGAATATACATATAGGTATCCAATTGATTTCTAAAATGGCTCTTAAAGGCTTGTTTGCCAAAATTTAGAAATTTAGCCCTATTTGTTAAAATAACTCTATTTGGCTGCCAAAATGAACGGCGGCAAATTAAACGATATGTTGACGTTTATTTAAGTAGCGGGTTTATGTTTTAAAAAAAGTGCACAGTTTTCATTCAAGTTATTTCTCAATAGACCGAACAAAAACTAAAGACAGTGCTTATAATTAAATAACATAAATAAAAAGGTCAGAAGAACTAGGAACTATGCAAAGTTTATAAAAAAAATTACCTCAATGTGTACAACATGAAATGCGCGCATGAATTTATTATCAAGTGACCATCTTGCACAAAGTTAGGTCTATGAGGAAATAATCATATAACCATAACTTTTTAGCCAATCAGAATGCGTAAAAATGCATTGGGCAGGTCTTGGTAATTTATAAAAGAAAAAAAACAGGTAGGTCTATGAAGGAATAATTTTACGCCAATCTGAATGTTTAACAAGGGTAAAATTTAATTATTTAAACATAAACACATGATTGTTTAGTGCATCAACACTGAATGGGTATAACAAACTAAAACCGACAACTTAGCGTTACCTGAGATACCAGCAGCTGTAATGAGAAATGCTGCTTCGTCCTTCCCGAAGCCTTTTCTCTCTGCTGCGTCTGGTAGGATTATATAAATAGTAAAGTAGCCAAGCACAACAAAGACAGAGGAAATCATAAAGATTGCAAACTGTCTGTTTGTAAAAACCTTTCTCGTACGTTCTGTCAAGCTGATTTCCTTTTCTTGTGTTTGTTCTTCAGCCTTGTCGGTTCTTTTCAGATCTGGAAATATAAGATAATCGTCATGAATAAGAAAATGTCGAAAATGTCATTAGCACAAGAGTAATTATTTACATCACAGTCAAGAATATTTCATTTATACTGAGACGCCACCAGTTATGGTTGAAATTGCAGAATGTTTTACCTTTTAAGTGCGCTACTTAATGGCAGAGTCCAAGCGTACCTTGACACGATTTTTAAGGTCTTTTCCCGTTCATCAAATATCTAAATGCCTACAGCTTGTTGAAACAGCAGTCGCTACCCGTTTTCAAGTGTTGGCATATTTTATGCAATGATGTGTCAAATATAAACTCTCTGCCACTCAAGTTAACATTTACGCAAGAACATAAAATTAATTATTAAACAAAGTATGTACCGTCGTGAAACATTAGCTTTCTGCCAATCACGTTTATATCTACACGAAATAACATTAAATTGATTACTTAACACTGATTTACTTTGTTGACGACTCATTATAGCTCCACATAACACTCCCTGCAAAGCCACAGCCGCCATCAGTATAAAGGTCCCACGCCACGTGTACTCTAACAACCATATCCTTGTATATAGTGGAGTTGTTAGGGTGCCAAAACCACCACCAGACGATGTTACTGCCATAGCCAATGACACACGTTTGTGAAAGTGAAAGGGTACTGCCACATGAGCTGCTATGAACGCAAATCCAAAACCAATACCTATTTTGTTTAATAAAAAAGAAGAAGGCAATTTGTAGCAGCTGAAAAAATATGTGCTTGTAAATAACCAATGCAAGCAAGAACACGAAAAAACCGCGAAAAAAAATTAAAAAAAATAAATAGGCACAAGGTCACTAATAATTAATTCCCTACTGACCTGTCTGTTTAACTTGTAATTTAATTTTTTTATGAACGAGTTTATTGGCTCGTGGTTATTTCGTCTACATACTGAATAACATTAAACACGAACGCTGCTCACGTATGGAATTCGATTCCTAATACCACCCTTACAATGGTTGGATTATCCAATATGAATATGGTCATTATTGTTTGGCTATACAGTATAGGTAGTCCACGATCTGATGGCAATGTATACAACGAGTCTTTTTTTAATATTAGGGCACGTTTACGAATAAAGCGTGTGCCGGCGTGAATATACACATCCGGAAATATGCTTACACCTATGTGCAGGTTTTTTTTAAAAAAACCCGTACGGGATAAACACTGGACGGACTGTACTATCGGGGGAGTCAAACCATCCAATTTTAATTTTTCAAAAATGGTCCACAATATTTTTCATTTTATTTTGCGGGTACTTGAATTAAACAATACAACAACGCTACAAAAACAATCAATTGCAATACACTAAAAGGGAAATTGGTTGATATTTTGAGTAGTTGAGAGTTGATTGAGTAATGAGTATTGGTGTTTAACGTCCTGGTCAAAATTTTTCACTTATATCGAGACGTCGCCAGCTAGCTATAAGCAAAGGTGCAGAAATGTTGGATGTGCGTTACGCTTATGCCATTATACAGCAGGGTTCTTTATCATACCACGCCTACCAGGTGGACCTCGTTAAATTTAAGTTCCCATCTGGAAAAACCTTGACTTTCGTTTCGTAATGCCGAGTGCTAAGCGAAAGAATAGTCACTACCACTTGGGTGGTCTTAGGTCAGACCTGTAGGGGATCGAACCCACGGCCTCCCACTTACGAAGCGAGCACTCTACCAACCGAGCTACTGCAGTGGTCCCGGTTGATATTTTGATACAATTTAGCAAGTCAATTCAGACAAACGTATCCTATAAAATAAGCAAGTAACATTTTATTAGTTGGTATATCTAAAGGAAAGAAAATGGCATTCTGGTGTAGAAAAATCAGTATATCAAAAGTATCTACTTGACATTTTCAAAGAAAGAGGGGGGATATTAAATTCGAATTTCCGTCCGTCCGAAATTCTTGTCTGCGCAAATTCTACAAAACTATTAAGCACTATTTCACTATTTCACGAAACTTGGTGCAAAGCATCAACATTGGTAGGAGATGCGCGTATCATTACACTGAGTTGGTTTGCTGATTTTCCTTGGAGTTGTGGCCCTTTGCAAATCACAAATCTTAATGCACTGAATTGCATTTTCTACTTTTATTTTTTATTTATTTTTTTATTTTTTTTTACATCAAATGTGGATATATTTTGAAAATTTCACAAATTTAACACGATATAAATACCGCCGATTTGATTATCTAAAGGTTTTTCACATAAGAAATAGGTTATGCATGAAAGTATGTTTAGAAAGAAGAACTAGAAACTCTTCAATGTGGATATATTTTTTAAAATTTTAAAATTAGGTTCACTAGCAGATATCATATCTGACTATACATTGCGATTTGATAATCTCAAGGTTTTCATAAAAATTAAAATATGCTTAGGAAGAAGGGTAGAACCTAGAAAAAATCAATGAGGATATATTTTTAAAATTTTAAAATAAGTTTCACTAAAGAATTCTCACGATATATATATACCGCCGACTAGATGCACATAAGAAATAAGTTATGCATGACAGCATGCTAGTACTAAGTAAGACGAGTAGAGACAAATTACAGGTGTTTAAAATGCTTAAAATTTAAGATGATTATAGATAAAAATAGATCAAAATGTAACTCAGGCGTTACGATGCAGTCAACCACCAGAAATAGTAAGTTCATGTCCTAATACTAGTACAGCATCATATAAAGGTGGGAAAGATCTTAAAGACGTCGAGGACACAGTACAGACCAGTATGAAGGTTAACATTGGGCAAAAGTCGTCGAGGAATCGAAGCACAGCTTCCGAGGGACATGTATGGATATTTTTTGGCCGCAAAACTGCCGAGAAATATGTGACAGCTGCCGAGAAACGTCGAGATGTACATAAAGCTAACGAAGAGACAGTTGAGCTTCAAATTCGGTGCAAATGAAATGTACATAAAGCTAACGAAAAGCCAGTTGAGCTTCAAATTCGGTACAAACGAGATGTACATGAAGCTAACTAAGAGCCAATTGAGCTTCAAATTCGGTACAAACGGGATGTACATGAAGCTAACGAAGAGCCAGTTGAGCTTCGAATTCAGTACAAACGAGATATACATGAAGCTAACGAAGAGCCAGATGAGCTTCAAATTCGGTACAAACGGGATGTACATGAAGCTAACGAAGAGCCAGTTGAGATTCGAATTCGGTACAAACGCGATGTACATGAGGCTAAAGAAGAGCCAGTTGAACTTCAAATTCGGTACAAACGAGATGTACATAGAGCTAACGAAGAGCCACTTGAGCTTCAAATTCGGTACAAACGAGATGTACATAGAGCTAACGAAGAGCCACTTGAGCTTCAAATACGGTACAAAGGAGATGTACATGAAGCTAACGAAAAGCCAGTTCAGGTTCGAATTCTGTATAAACGGGATGTACATGAAGCTAACGAAGAGCTAGTTGAGCTTCGAACTCGGTACAAACGAGATGTACATGAAGCTAACAAAAAGCCAGTTGAGCTTCGAATTCGGTACAAACGAGATGTACATGAAGCTAACGAAGAGCCAGATGAGCTTCGAACTCGGTACAAACGAGATGTACATGAAGCTAACAAAGACCCAGTTGAACTTCGAACTCGGTACAAACGGGATGTACATAAAGCTAACGAAGAGCCAGTTCAGCTTCAAATTCGGTACAAAGGAGATGTACATGAAGCTAACGAAAAGCCAGTTGAGCTTCGAACTCGGTACAAACAAGATGTACATGAAGCTAACGAAGAGCCAGTTGAGCTTCGAACTCGGTACAAACGGGATGTACATGAAGCTAACGAAGAGCCAGTTGAGCTTCGAATTCGGTACAAACGAGATGTACATGAAAATAACGAAGAGCCAGTTGAGCTTCGAACTCGGTACAAACAAGATGTACATGAAGCTAATAAAGAACCAGTTGAGCTTCGAATTCGGTACAATCGAGATGTATATGAAGCTAACGACAAGCCAGTTGAGCTTCGAATTCGGTACAAACGGGATGTACATGAAGCTAACGAAGAGCCAGTTGCGCTTCGAATTCAGTACAAACGAGATGTACATGAAGCTAACGAAGAGCCAGTTGAGCTTCGAATTCAGTATAAACGGGATGTACATGAAGCTAACGAAAAGCCAGTTGAGCTTCGAATTCGGTACAAACGAGATGTACATGAAGCTAACGAAGAGCCAGTTGAGCTTCGAACTCGGTACAAACAAGATGTACATGAAGCTAACGAAGAGCCAGTTGAGCTTTAAACTCGGTACAAACGAGATGTACATGAAGCTAACAAAGAGCCAGTTGAGCCTCGAATTCGGTACAAACAAGATGTACATGAAGCTAACGAAGAGACAGTTGAGCTTCGAACTCGGTATAAACGGGATGTACATGAAGCTAACGAAGAGCCAGTTGAGGTTCGAATTCGGTACAAACGAGATGTACATGAAGCTAACGAAGTGCCAGTTGAGCTTCGAACTCGGTAAGATGTACATGAAGCTAACGAAGAGCCAGTTGAGCTTCGAACTCGGTACAAACAATATGTACATGAAGTTAACGAAGAGTTAGTTGAGCTTCGAATTCGGTACAAACGGGATGTACATGAAGCTAACGAAGAGCTAGTTGAGCTTCGAACTCGGTACAAACGAGATGTACATGAAGCTAACAAAAAGCCAGTTGAGCTTCGAATTCGGTACAAACGAGATGTACATGAAGCTAACAAAGAGCCAGATGAGCTTCGAACTCGGTACAAACGAGATGTACATGAAGCTAACAAAGAGACAGTTGAGCTTCGAATTCGGTACAAATGGGATGTACATGAAGCTAACAAAGAGCCAGTTGAGCTTCTAATTCGGTACAAACGGGATGTACATGAAGCTAACGAAGAGCCAGTTGAACTTCGAACTCGGTACAAACGGGATGTACATGAAGCTAACGAAGAGCCAGTTAAGCTTCGAATTCGGTACAAAGGAAATGTACATGAAGCTAACGAAAAGCCAGTTGAGCTTCGAATTCGGTACAAACGAGATGTACATGAAGCTAAGGAAAAGCCGATTGAGCTTCGAATTCGGTAGAACGGGATGTACATGAAGCTAACGAAGAGCCAGTTGAGCTTCGAATTCGGTAAAAACAAGATGTACATGAAGCTAACGAAGAGCCAGTTTAGCTTCGAATTTGGTACAAACGGGATATACATGAATCTAACGAAGACCCAGTTGAGCTTCGAACTCGGTACAAACGAGATGTACATGAAGCTAACGAAGAGTCAGTTGAGCCTCGACTTCGGTACAAACGAGATGTACATGAAGCTAACGAAAAGCCAGTTGAGCTTCAAATTCGGTACAAACGAGATGTACATAGAGCTAACGAAGAGCCACTTGAGCTTCAAATTTGGTACAAACGAGATGTACATAGAGCTAACGAAGAGCCGCTTGAGCTTCAAATTCGGTACAAAGGAGATGTACATGAAGCTAACGAAAAGCCAGTTCAGGTTCGAATTCTGTATAAACGGGATGTACATGAAGCTAACGACGAGCTAGTTGAGCTTCGAACTCGGTACAAACGAGATGTACATGAAGCTAACGAAGAGCCAGTTGAGCTTCGAATTCGGTACAAACGGGATGTACATGAAGCCAACAAAGAGCTAGTTGAGCTTTGAATTCGGTACAAACGGGTTGTACATGAAGCTAACAAAGAGCTAGTTGAGCTTCGAATTCGGTACAAACGGGATGTACATGAAGCTAACGAAGAGCCAGTTGAACTTCGAACTCGGTACAAACGGGATGTACATGAAGCTAACAAAGAGCTAGTTGAGCTTCGAATTCGGTACAAACGGGATGTACATGAAGCTAACGAAGAGCCAGTTGAACTTCGAACTCGGTACAAACGGGATGTACATGAAGCTAACGAAGAGCCAGTTAAGCTTCGAATTCGGTACAAAGGAGATGTACATGAAGCTAACGAAAAGCCAGTTGAGCTTCGAACTCGGTACAAACAAGATGTACATGAAGCTAACGAAGAGCCAGTTGAGCTTCGAACTCGGTACAAACGGGATGTACATGAAGCTAACGAAGAGCCAGTTGAGCTTCGAATTCGGTACAAACGAGATGTACATGAAGCTAACGAAGAGCCAGTTGAGCTTCGAACTCGTTACAAACAAGATGTACATGAAGATAACGAAGAGCCAGTTGAGCTTCGAACTCGGTACAAACAAGATGTACATGAAGCTAATAAAGAACCAGTTGAGCTTCGAATTCGGTACAATCGAGATGTATATGAAGCTAACGACAAGCCAGTTGAGCTTCGAATTCGGTACAAACGGGATGTACATGAAGCTAACGAAGAGCCAGTTGCGCTTCGAATTCAGTACAAACGAGATGTACATGAAGCTAACGAAGAGCCAGTTGAGCTTCGAATTCAGTATAAACGGGATGTACATGAAGCTAACGAAAAGCCAGTTGAGCTTCGAATTCGGTACAAACGAGATGTACATGAAGCTAACGAAGAGCCAGTTGAGCTTCGAACTCGGTACAAACAAGATGTACATGAAGCTAACGAAGAGCCAGTTTAGCTTTAAACTCGGTACAAACGAGATGTACATGAAGCTAACAAAGAGCCAGTTGAGCCTCGAATTTGGTACAAACAAGATGTACATGAAGCTAACGAAGAGACAGTTGAGCTTCGAACTCGGTACAAACGAGATGTACATGAAGCTAACAAAAAGCCAGTTGAGCTTCGAATTCGGTACAAACGAGATGTACATGAAGCTAACAAAGAGCCAGATGAGCTTCGTACTCGGTACAAACGAGATGTACATGAAGCTAACGAAGAGCCAGTTGAGGTTCGAATTCGGTACAAACGAGATGTACATGAAGCTAACGAAGTGCCAGTTGAGCTTCGAACTCGGTAAGATGTACATGAAGCTAACGAAGAGCCAGTTGAGCTTCGAACTCGCGTACAAACAATATGTACATGAAGTTAACGAAGAGTTAGTTGAGCTTCGAATTCGGTACAAACGGGATGTACATGAAGCTAACGAAGAGCTAGTTGAGCTTCGAACTCGTACAAACGGATGTACATGAAGCTAACAAAAAAGCCAGTTGAGCTTCGAATTCGGTACAAACGAGATGTACATGAAGCTAACAAAGAGCCAGATGAGCTTCGAACTCGGTACAAACGAGATGTACATAAAGCTACGAAGAGACAGTTGAGCTTCGAATTCGGTACAAATGGATGTACATGAAGCTAACAAAGAGCCAGTTGAGCTACTAATTCGGTACAAACGGGATGTACATGAAGCTAACGAAGAGCCAGTTGAACTTCGAACTCGGTACAAACGGGATGTACATGAAGCTAACGAAGAGCCAGTTAAGCTTCGAATTCGGTACAAAGGAAATGTACATGAAGCTAACGAAAAGCCAGTTGAGCTTCGAATTCGGTACAAACGAGATGTACATGAAGCTAAGGAAAAGCCGATTGAGCTTCGAATTCGGTAGAAACGGGATGTACATGAAGCTAACGAAGAGCCAACTGAGCTTCAAATTCGGTAAAAACAAGATGTACATGAAGCTAACGAAGAGCCAGTTTAGCTTCGAATTTGGTACAAACGGGATGTACATGAATCTAACGAAGACCCAGTTGAGCTTCGAACTCGGTACAAACAAGATGTACATGAAGCTAACGAAGAGCCAGTTGAGCTTCGAATTTGGTACAAACGGGATGTACATGAATCTAACGAAGACCCAGTTGAGCTTCGAACTCGGTACAAACGAGATGTACATGAAGCTAACGAAGAGTCAGTTGAGCCTCGACTTCGGTACAAACGAGATGTACATGAAGCTAACGAAAAGCCAGTTGAGCTTCAAATTCGGTACAAACGAGATGTACATAGAGCTAACGAAGAGCCACTTGAGCTTCAAATTCGGTACAAACGAGATGTACATAGAGCTAACGAAGAGCCGCTTGAGCTTCAAATTCGGTACAAAGGAGATGTACATGAAGCTAACAAAGAGCTAGTTGAGCTTCGAATTCGGTACAAACGGGATGTACATGAAGCTAACGAAGAGCCAGTTGAACTTCGAACTCGGTACAAACGGGATGTACATGAAACTAACGAAGAGCCAGTTGAACTTCGAACTCGGTACAAACGGGATGTACATGAAGCTAACAAAGAGCTAGTTGAGCTTCGAATTCGGTACAAACGGGATGTACATGAAGCTAACGAAGAGCCAATTGAACTTCGAACTCGGTACAAACGGGATGTACATGAAGCTAACGAAGAGCCAGTTAAACTTCGAATTCGGTACAAAGGAGATGTACATGAAGCTAACGAAAAGCCAGTTGAGCTTCGAACTCGGTAAACAGATGTACATGAAGCTAACGAAGAGCCAGTTGAGCTTCGAACTCGGTACAAACGGGATGTACATGAAGCTAACGAAGAGCCAGTTGAGCTTCGAATTCGGTACAGACGAGATGTACATGAAGCTAACGAAGAGCCAGTTGAGCTTCGAACTCGTTACAAACAAGATGTACATGAATATAACGAAGAGCCAGTTGAGCTTCGAACTCGGTAGAAACAAGATGTACATGAAGCTAACGAAGAGCCAGTTCAGCTTCAAATTCGGTACAAAGGAGATGTACATGAAGCTAACGAAAAGCCAGTTGAGGTTCGAATTCGGTAGAAACGGGATGTACATAAAGCTAACGAAGAGCCAGTTGAGATTCGAATTCGGTACAAACGAGATGTACAAAAAGCTAACGAAGAGCCAATTGAGCTTCGAATTCGGTACAAACGCGATGTACATGAGGCTAAAGAAGAGCCAGTTGAGCTTCAAATTCGGTACAAACGAGATGTACATAGAGCTAACGAAGAGCCACTTGAGCTTCAAATTCGGTACAAACGAGATGTACATAGAGCTAACGAAGAGCTAGATGAGCTTCAAATTCGGTATAAACGGGACGTACATGAAGCTAACGAAGAGCTAGTTAAGCTTCGAACTCGGTACAAACGAGATGTACATGAAGCTAACAAAAAGCCAGTTGAGCTTCGAATTTGGTACAAACGAGATGTACATGAAGCTAACAAAGAGCCAGTTGAGCTTCGAACTCGGTACAAACGAGATGTACATGAAACTAACGAAGAGCCAGTTGAGCTTCGAACTCGGTACAAACAAGATGTACATGAAGCTAACGAAGAGCCAGTTGAGCTTCGAACTCGGTATAAACAAGATGTACATGAAGCTAACAAAGAACCAGTTGAGCTTCAAATTCGGTACAATCGAGATATATATGAAGCTAACGACAAGCCAGTTGAGCTTCGAATTCGGTACAAACGGGATGTACATGAAGCTAGCGAAGAGCCAGTTGCGCTTCGAATTCGGTCCAAACGAGATGTACATGAAGCTAACGAAGAGCCAGTTGAGCTTCGAATTGAGTACAAACAAGATGTACATGAAGCTAACGAAGAGCCAGTTGAGCTTTGAACTCGGTACAAACGAGATGTACATAAAGCTAACAAAGAGCCAGTTGAGCCTCGAATTCGGTACAAACAAGATGTACATGAAGCTAACGAAGAGACAGTTGAGCTTCGAACTCGGTATAAACGGGATGTACATGAAGCTAACGAAGAGCCAGTTGAGGTTCGAATTCGGTACAAACGAGATGTACATGAAGCTAACGAAGAGCCAGTTGAGCTTCGAACTCGGTAAGATGTACATGAAGCTAACGAAGAGCCAGTTGAGCTTCGAATTCTGTACAAACGGGATGTACATGAAGCTAACGAAAAGCTAGTTGAGCTTCGAACTCGGTACAAACGAGATGTACATGAAGCTAACAAAAAGCCAGTTGAGCTTCGAATTCGGTACAAACGAGACGTACATGAAGCTAACGAAGAGCCAGATGAGCTTCGAACTCGGTACAAACGAGATGTACATGAATCTAACAAAGAGACAGTTGAGCTTCGAATTCGGTACAAACGGGATGTACATGAAGCTAACAAAGAGCCAGTTGAGCTTCGAATTCGGTACAAACGGGATGTACATGAAGCTAACGAAGAGCTAGTTGAACTTCGAACTCGGTACAAACGGGATGTACATGAAGCTAACGAAGAGCCAGTTAAGCTTCGAATTCGGTACAAAGGAAATGTACATGAAGCTAACGAAAAGCCGATTGAACTTCGAATTCGGTAGAAACGGGATCATGGGATGTACATGAAGCTAACGAAGAGCAAGTTGAGCTTCGAATTCGGTAAAAACAAGATGTACATGAAGCTAACGAAGAGCCAGTTGAGCTTCGAATTCGGTACAAACGATATGTACATGAAGCTAGCGAAGAGCCAGTTGAGCTTCGAACTCGGTACAAACAAGATGTACATGAAGCTAACGAAGAGCCAGTTGAGCTTCGAATTTGGTACAAACGGGATGTACATGAATCTAACGAAGACCCAGTTGAGCTTCGAATTCGGTTCAAACAAGATGTACATGAAGCTAACAAAGAGCCACTTGAGCTTTAAATTCGGTACAAACGAGATGTACATAGAGCTAACGAAGAGCCAGTTAATCTTCGAATTCGGTACAAACAAGATGTACATGAAGCTAACAAAGAGTCAGTTGAGCTTCGAATTCGGTACAAACAGGATGTACATGAAGCTAACGAAGAGCCAGTTGAGCTTTGAACTCGGTACAAACGAGATGTACATAAAGCTAACAAAGAGCCAGTTCAGCCTCGAATTCGGTACAAACAAGATGTACATGAAGCTAACGAAGAGACAGTTGAGCTTCGAACTCGGTATAAACGGGATGTACATGAAGCTAACGAAGAGCCAGTTGAGGTTCGAATTCGGTACAAACGAGATGGTCATGAAGCTAACGAAGAGCCAGTTGAGCGTCGAACTCGGTAAGATGTACATGAAGCTAACGAAGAGCCAGTTGAGCTTCGAACTCGGTACAAACAATATGTACATGAAGTTAACGACGAGTTAGTTGAGCTTCGAATTCGGTACAAACGGGATGTACATGAAGCTAACGAAGAGCTAGTTGAGCTTCGAACTCGGTACAAACGAGATGTACATGAAGCTAACAAAAAGCCAGTTGAGCTTCGAATTCGGTACAAACGGGATGTACATGAAGCTAACGAAGAGCTAGTTGAACTTCGAACTCGGTACAAACGGGATGTACATGAAGCTAACGAAGAGCCAGTTAAGCTTCGAATTCGGTACAAAGGAAATGTACATGAAGCTAACGAAAAGCCAGTTGAGCTTCGAATTCGGTACAAACGAGATGTACATGAAGCTAACGAAAAGCCGATTGAACTTCGAATTCGGTAGAAACGGGATCATGGGATGTACATGAAGCTAACGAAGAGCCAGTTGAGCTTCCAATTCGGTAAAAACAAGATGTACATGAAGCTAACGAAGAGCCAGTTGAGCTTCGAATTCGGTACAAACAAGATGTACATGAAGCTAACGAAGAGCCAGTTGAGCTTCGAATTTGGTACAAACGGGATGTACATGAATCTAACGAAGACCCAGTTGAGCTTCGAACTCGGTACAAACGAGATGTACATGAAGCTAACGAAGAGCCAGTTGAGCCTCGACTTCGGTACAAACAAGATGTACATGAAGCTAACGAAGAGCCAGTTGAGCTTCAAATTTGGTAAAAGAAAGGAGATGTACACGAAGCTAACGAAGAGCCAGTTGAGCTTCAAATTCGGTACAAACGCGATGTACATGATGCAAAAGAAGAGCCAGTTGAGCTTCAAATTCGGTACAAAGGAGATGTACACGAAGCTAACGAAGAGCCAGTTGAGCTTCAAATTCGGTACAAAGGAGATGCACACGAAGCTAACGAAGAGCCAGTTGAGCTTTGAATTCGCTACGAAGGATATGTACACGAAGCTAACGAAGAGCAGTTGAGCTTCGAATTCGGTACAAACGAGATGTACAAAAAGCTAACGAAGAGCCAGTTGAGCTTGGAATTCGGTACAAACGCGATGTACATGATGCTAAAGAAGAGCCAGTTGAGCTTCAAATTCGGTACAAACGAGATGTACATAGAGCTAACGAAGAGCCACTTGAGATTCAAATTCGGTACAAAGGAGATGTACAAGAAGCTAACGAAGAGCTAGTTGAGCTTCGAGTACGGTATAAACAAGATGTACATGAAGCTAACAAAGAGCCACTTGAGCTTTAAATTCGGTAAAAACGGGATGTACATGAAGGTAACGAAGAGCCAGTTGCGCTTCGAATTCGGTACAAACGAGATGTACATCAAGCTAGCGAAGAGCCAGTTGAGCTTCGAATTCAGTATAAACGGGATGTACATGAAGCTAACAAAGAGCCACTTGAGCTTCAAATTCGGTACAAACGAGATGTACATAGAGCTAACGAAGAGCCACTTGAGCTTCAAATTCGGTACAAACGGGATGTACATGAAGCTAACGAAAAGCCAGTTGCGCTTCGAATTTGGTACAAACGAGATGTACATGAAGCTAACGAAGAGCCAGTTGAGCTTCGAATTCGGTTCAAACAAGATGTACATGAAGCTAACAAAGAGCCACTTGAGCTTTAAATTCGGTACAAACGAGATGTACATAGAGCTAACGAAGAGCCAGTTAATCTTCGAATTCGGTACAAACAAGATGTACATGAAGCTAACAAAGAGTCAGTTGAGCTTCGAATTCGGTACAAACAGGATATACATGAAGCTAACGAAGAGCCAGTTGAGCTTTGAACTCGGTACAAACGAGATGTACATAAAGCTAACAAAGAGCCAGTTCAGCCTCGAATTCGGTACAAACAAGATGTACATGAAGCTAACGAAGAGACAGTTGAGCTTCGAACTCGGTATAAACGGGATGTACATGAAGCTAAGCTAACGAAGAGCCAGTTGAGGTTCGAATTCGGTACAAACGAGATGGTCATGAAGCTAACGAAGAGCCAGTTGAGCTTCGAACTCGGTAAGATGTACATGAATCTAACGAAGAGCCAGTTGAGCTTCGAACTCGGTACAAACAATATGTACATGAAGTTAACGACGAGTTAGTTGAGCTTCGAATTCGGTACAAACGGGATGTACATGAAGCTAACGAAGAGCTAGTTGAGCTTCGAACTCGGTACAAACGAGATGTACATGAAGCTAACAAAAAGCCAGTTGAGCTTCGAATTCGGTACAAACGGGATGTACATGAAGCTAACGAAGAGCTAGTTGAACTTCGAACTCGGTACAAACGGGATGTACATGAAGCTAACGAAGAGCCAGTTAAGCTTCGAATTCGGTACAAAGGAAATGTACATGAAGCTAACGAAAAGCCAGTTGAGCTTCGAATTCGGTACAAACGAGATGTACATGAAGCTAACGAAAAGCCGATTGAACTTCGAATTCGGTAGAAACGGGATCATGGGATGTACATGAAGCTAACGAAGAGCCAGTTGAGCTTCGAATTCGGTAAAAACAAGATGTACATGAAGCTAACGAAGAGCTAGTTGAGCTTCGAATTCGGTACAAACGATATGTACATGAAGCTAGCGAAGAGCCAGTTGAGCTTCGAACTCGGTACAAACAAGATGTACATGAAGCTAACGAAGAGCCAGATGAGCTTCGAATTTGGTACAAACGGGATGTACATGAATCTAACGAAGACCCAGTTGAGCTTCGAACTCGGTACAAACGAGATGTACATGAAGCTAACGAAGAGCCAGTTGAGCCTCGACTTCGGTACAAACAAGATGTACATGAAGCTAACGAAGAGCCAGTTGAGCTTCAAATTTGGTAAAAAGAAAGGAGATGTAAACGAAGCTAACGAAGAGCCAGTTGAGCTTCAAATTCGGTACAAACGCGATGTACATGATGCAAAAGAAGAGCCAGTTGAGCTTCAAATTCGGTACAAAGGAGATGTACACGAAGCTAACGAAGAGCCAGTTGAGCTTCAAATTCGGTACAAAGGAGATGCACACGAAGCTAACGAAGAGCCAGTTGAGCTTTGAATTCGCTACGAAGGATATGTACACGAAGCTAACGAAGAGCCAGTTGAGCTTCGAATTCGGTACAAACGAGATGTACAAAAAGCTAACGAAGAGCCAGTTGAGCTTGGAATTCGGTACAAACGCGATGTACATGATGCTAAAGAAGAGCCAGTTGAGCTTCAAATTCGGTACAAACGAGATGTACATAGAGCTAACGAAGAGCCACTTGAGATTCAAATTCGGTACAAAGGAGATGTACAAGAAGCTAACGAAGAGCTAGTTGAGCTTCGAGTACGGTATAAACAAGATGTACATGAAGCTAACAAAGAGCCACTTGAGCTTCAAATTCGGTACAAACGAGATGTACATAGAGCTAACGAAGAGCCACTTGAGCTTCAAATTCGGTACAAACGGGATGTACATGAAGCTAACGAAAAGCCAGTTGCGCTTCGAATTTGGTACAAACGAGATGTACATGAAGCTAACGAAGAGCCAGTTGAGCTTCGAATTCGGTTCAAACAAGATGTACTTGAAGCTAACAAAGAGCCACTTGAGCTTTAAATTCGGTACAAACGAGATGTACATAGAGCTAACGAAGAGCCAGTTAATCTTCGAATTCGGTACAAACAAGATGTACATGAAGCTAACAAAGAGTCAGTTGAGCTTCGAATTCGGTACAAACAGGATATACATGAAGCTAACGAAGAGCCAGTTGAGCTTTGAACTCGGTACAAACGAGATGTACATAAGGCTAACAAAGAGCCAGTTGTGCCTCGAATTCGGTACAAACAAGATGTACATGAAGCTAACGAAGAGACAGTTGAGCTTCGAACTCGGTATAAACGGGATGTACATGAAGCTAACGAAGAGCCAGTTGAGGTTCGAATTCGGTACAAACGAGATGTTCATGAAGCTAACGAAGAGCCAGTTGAGCTTCAAACTCGGTAAGATGTACATGAAGCTAACGAAGAGCCAGTTGAGCTTCGAACTCGGTACAAACAATATGTACATGAAGTTAACGACGAGTTAGTTGAGCTTCGAATTCGGTACAAACGGGATGTACATGAAGCTAACGAAGAGCTAGTTGAGCTTCGAACTCGGTACAAACGAGATGTACATGAAGCTAACAAAAAGCCAGTTGAGCTTCGAATTCGGTACAAACGAGATGTACATGAAGCTAACGAAGAGCCAGATGAGCTTCGAACTCGGTACAAACGAGATGTACATGAAGCTAACAAAGAGACAGTTGAGCTTCGAATTCGGTACAAACGGGATATACATGAAGCTAACAAAGAGCCAGTTGAGCTTCGAATTCGGTACAAACGGGATGTACATGAAGCTAACGAAGAGCCAGTTAAGCTTCGAATTCGGTACAAAGGAAATGTACATGAAGCTAACGAAAAGCCAGTTGAGCTTCGAATTCGGTACAAACGAGATGTACATGAAGCTAACGAAAAGCCGATTGAGCTTCGAATTCGGTAGAAATGGGATCATGGGATGTACATGAAGCTAACGAAGAGCCAGTTGAGCTTCGAATTCGGTAAAAACAAGATGTGCATGAAGCTAACGAAGAGCCAGTTAAGCTTCGAAATCGGTACAAACGATATGTACATGAAGCTAGCGAAGAGCCAGTTGAGCTTCGAACTCGGTACAAACAAGATGTACATGAAGCTAACGAAGAGCCAGTTGAGCTTCGAATTTGGTACAAACGGGATGTACATGAATCTAACGAAGACCCAGTTGAGCTTCGAACTCGGTACAAACGAGATGTACATGAAGCTAACGAAGATCCAGTTGAGCCTCGACTTCGGTACAAACAAGATGTACATGAAGCTAACGAAGAGCCAGTTGAGCTTCCAATTCAGTAAACACTATGTACACAAAGCTAACGAAGAGCCAGTTGAGCTTCGAATTCGGTACAAACGAGATGTACAAAAAGCTAACGAAGAGCCAGTTGAGCTTCAAATTTGGTAAAAAGGAGATGTACACGAAGCTAACGAAGAGCCAGTTGAGCTTCGAATTCGGTACAAACGCGATGTACATGATGCAAAAGAAGAGCCAGTTGAGCTTCAAATTCGGTACAAAGGAGATGTACACGAAGCTAACGAAGAGCCAGTTGAGCTTCAAATTCGGTACAAAGGAGATGCACACGAAGCTAACGAAGAGCCAGTTGAGCTTTGAATTCGCTACGAAGGAGATGTACACGAAGCTAACGAAGAGCCAGTTGAGCTTCGAATTCGGTACAAACGAGATGTACAAAAAGCTAACGAAGAGCCAGTTGAGCTTCGAATTCGGTGCAAACGCGATGTACATGATGCTAAAGAAGAGCCAGTTGAGCTTCAAATTCGGTACAAACGAGGTGTACATAGAGCTAACGAAGAGCCACTTGAGATTCAAATTCGGTACAAAGGAGATGTACAAGAAGCTAACGAAAAGCTAGGTGAGCTTCGAGTACGGTATAAACAAGATGTACATGAAGCTAACAAAGAGCCACTTGAGCTTTAAATTCGGTAAAAACGGGATGTACATGAAGGTAACGAAGAGCCAGTTGCGCTTCGAATTCGGTACAAACGAGATGTACATCAAGCTATCGAAGAGCCAGTTGAGCTTCAATTCAGTATAAACGGGATGTACATGAAGCTAACAAAGAGCCACTTGAGCTTCAAATTCGGTACAAACGAGATGTACATAGAGCTAACGAAGAGCCACTTGAGCTTCAAATTCGGTACAAACGGGATGTACACGAAGCTAACGAAGAGCCAGTTGAGCTTCAAATTCGGAACAAATAAGATGTACATGAAGCTAACGAAGAGCCAGTTGAGCTTCGAATTCGGTACAAACGATTGTACGTGAAGCTAACGAAGGGCCAGTTGAGCTTCGAATTTGGTACAAACAAGATGTACTGAAGGTAACGAAGAGGCAGTTGAGCTTCCAATTCAGTAAACACGATGTACACGAAGCTAACGAAGAGCCAGTTGAGCTTCGAATTCGGTACAAACGAGATGTACAAAAAGCTAACGAAGAGCCGGTTGAGCTTCAAATTCGGTACAAAAGAGATGTACACGAAGCTAACGAAGAGCCAGTTGAGCTTCGAATTCGGTACAAACGGGATGTACATGATGCTAAAGAAGAGCCAGTTGAGCTTCAAATTCGGTACAAAGGAGATGTACACGAAGCTAACGAAGAGCCAGTTGAGCTTCAAATTCGGTACAAAGGAGATGTACACGAAGCTAACGAAGAGCCAGTTGAGCTTCGAATTCGGTACAAAGGAGATGTACACGAAGCTAACGAAGAACCAGTTGAGCTTCGAATTCGGTACAAACGAGATATACAAAAACCTAACGAAAAACCAGTTGAGCTTCGAATTCGGTACAAACGCGATGTACATGATGCTAAAGAAGAGCCAGTTGAGCTTCAAATTCGGTACAAACGAGATGTACATAGAGCTAACGAAGAGCCACTTGAGCTTCAAATTCGGTACAAAGGAGATGTACAAGAAGCTAACGAAGAGCTAGTTGAGCTTCGAGTTCGGTATAAACAAGATGTACATGAAGCTAACAAAGAGCCACTTGAGCTTCAAATTCGGTACAAACGGGATGTACATGAAGCTAACGAAGAGCCAGTTGCGCTTCGAATTCGGTACAAACGAGATGTACATCAAGCTAGCGAAGAGCCAGTTGAGCTTCGAATTCAGTAATAAACGGATGTACATGAAGCTAACGAAGAGCCAGTTGAGCTTCGATTTCGGTTCAAACAAGATGTACAATGAAGCTACAAAGAGTCACTTGAGCTTCAATTCGTACAAACGAGATATACATAGAGCTAACGAAGAGCCACTTGAGCTTCAAATTCGGTACAAACGAGATGAGATGTACATGAAGCTAACGAAGAGTCAGTTGAGCTTCCAATTTGGTACAAACAAGATGTACATGAGGCTAACGAAGAGCCAGTTGAGCTTCGAACTCAGTACAAACTAGATGTACATGAAGCTAACGAAGAGCCAGTTGAGCCTCGAATTCGATACAAACAAGATGTACATGAAGCTAACGAAGAGCCAGTTGAGTTCGAATTCAGTAAACAAGATGTACACGAACCTAACAAAGAGCCAATTGAGCTTCGAATTAGGTACAAACGAGATTTACAAAAAGCAAACGAAGAGCCATTGAGCTTCGAATTCGGTACAAACGCGATGTACATGAGGCTAAAGAAGAGCCAGTTTAGCTTCAAATTCGGTATAAACGAGATGTACATGAAGCTAACGAAGAGCCAGTTGAGCTTCGAATTCGGTACAAACAAGATGTACATGAAGCTAACAAAGAGCCAGTTGAGCTTCGAATTCGTTACAAACGGGATGTACATGAAGCTAACGAAGAGCCAGTTGAGCTTCAAATTTGAAACAAACAAGATGTACATGAAGCTAACGAAGAGCCAGTTGAGCTTCGAATTCGGTACAAACGGGATGTACATGAAGCTAACTAAGAGCCAGTTGAGCTTCGAATTCGGTACAAACGGGATGTACATGAAGCTAACGAAGAGCCAGTTGAGCTTCGAATTCTGTACAAACAAGATGTACATGAAGCTAACTAAGAGCCAGTTGAGTTTCGAATTTGGTACAAACGGGATGTACATGAAGCTAACAAAGAGCCAGTTGAGCTTCGAATTTGGTACAAACGAGATGTACGTGAAGCTAACGAAGAGCCAGTTGAGCTTCGAACTCGGTACAAACGAGATGTACATGAAGCTAACAAAGAGCCAGTTGAGCTTCGAATTTGGTACAAACGAGATGTACATGAAGCTAACAAAGAGCCAGTTGAGCTTCGAATTTGGTACAAACGGGATGTATATGAAGCTAACGAAGAGTCAGTTGAGTTTCGAATTTGGTACAAATAAGATGTACATGAAGCTAACAAAGAGCCAGTTGAGCTTCGAACTCGGTACAAACGGGATGTACATGAAGCTAACAAAGAGCCAGTTGAGCTTCCAATTTGGTACAAACGGGATGTACATGAAGCTAACGAAGAGCCAGTTGAGCTTCTAATTTGGTACAAACGGGATGTACATGAAGATAACGAAGAGCCAGTTGAACTTCGAATTTGGTACAAACAAGATGTACATGAAGCTAACGAAGAGCCAGTTGAGCTTCGAACTCGGTACAAACGAGATGTACATGAAGCTAACGAAGAGCCAGTTGAGCTTCGAATTTGGTACAAACGGGATGTACATGAAGCTAACAAAGAGCCAGTTGAGCTTCGAATTTGGTACAAACGAGATGTACATGAAGCTAACAAAGAGCCAGTTGAGCATCGAATTTGGTACAAACGAAATGTACATGAAGCTAACGAAAAGCCAGTTGAGCTTCGAATTCGGAAAAAATTCTTTAGCTCATTAGTTTCAAACCTATCTTCCGGCAGTCATGTAATGTACAGTCTCTTAATTAGCTTTAACTTACGAAGACGAAATCATTTTAATCTCAACAGGCAACTTTAGAAAAATATCATATCGTGTATAGAAATGAATTAATGCACTGATTTATTTTAGTTCTACTCCTATTATCAGCTGCTTAAAATTTAAAATTCTTTAAAAAGCTACGCTCTATTATTTAGAGTATGACACAACTTTAGAACATGAAGACTATGCTTGTGAAGCAATAATATATGGCCCGGGCACGATTTTACACAAACAGACAGACATTATGCTCCCTCAAACTAGTTTGCTGATTTTTTAAATTAAAATTGATAAATGCCTATGCCAAAAATTTTAGGAGTTGGAGTTACCTTGAAAACATCACAATTTACAGGTTCAGAGACTTGTTAGGTAAATGCGAACGGTGAACAACATTCACGGTTAAATATATCACGAATAAATTTATATGTGCAGAAGTAAGTATGTTTATATCGAAAACTAAGTGGGCAGAGCTCATCACGAGTTTCCGGATCTATGGAATATGAACCCAGTAAGCTTTAATATTAGAATCTTGAAATATACTAACCACAAACAACCCCATAAGTTATATATAAGTAGTACAATGACGTCACAAATCCACTGGCAAACATCCCTACTGCAATGATTATCGCCCCTGTTATAGCGATCACTCTATAACCATACTTCTGCTCCAAGTAGCCAACAATGGGACCTGGTAAGAGAACAAAATAATTGTATACATTTACATGCATGTTAAACATCTGTATTTAGTTTGTATAAGTTTATTTTGTGTCCAAAGTGTTGCACATATATTTACAATTTCTGCTTAGAATTTGTAAAAATCCGATCATGTAATTTTACAAAATACTGGCTTTGCAATTCTTATCCTCTGGCTTTGTCAGAGAATGGAACAGCGCCATTCATTCTTTTAGGTCATATTGCCCCGCCTTCTTTGACGTCCTTTACCGCATCCAGCCACGTCATTTTGACGTCATAATAAACAACCTAAACCAAAATCAGACTTGACGAGATGTTGACAAGTCATGCTAGCTTACTGAAATATAAACATTATACTTTTTAAAAAAGTTTATGTGAAAAAACAACCACCAGCGATTGTAAATATTTTCCTGTGAAAAAAATCAAACTGGTGTAACTTCTAAAAGCGTCAATTAAAATCAACAGTTGAAGACATACTAGTAGCTCGCGCAAATCCGGGAAGGCCGCACCGCGAAGGTTTCGATAATGAAAATATTTTTTTTTTCATATACATATGTGTATTATGATTATAAATGCATGCCTTTATTTTATGGAATATTAAGAAGATTGTATAATCAATATGCATGTATATGACAAGGTTTGCCACTTAGGGATTCGAAACTTGTATGTGAGGCATCTGAGACAATTCGGCCACATAAGCAACTTAAGTGAGTTGGTAACATTTCAAATAATGGAATACGTGTATTTACTACTAACCTGACACGAAGAAGATGCCAGTATTCAATGACGGTATCCAACTTGTTTCACCGACGCCACTCTGAAAGTCATTTCGTAGTTCGCTGAATAATACACCAAATGATTGTGCCGTTCCCATGGTAATGTAAAAGAGGAAGAAACAAGCAACCAATGCCAAGAATGAATTGAAAAACTCTGTCTTCGGAGAACATTTACACCTACATGTAGTGCACGTTGCCATTATACTGGTTTAAACTACACGGGTTCCTGAAACATAATATTCCATTGCTTTTATAAGAAAAAAAGAACAACAACAACTAGAACTGTAAATAAGCAAGCATTGTATTCAAAGTTTTTCACCACTCCAACGTTGTTCACCCTTATATTACCACCAGGCGTAGATAGCACATCCCAGAAACCAGTAAAAGTTTAAATGTGATGATTTTATTGACTTGAAAAATAAGATTTTCATAACAGTCACATAACATATTTTGAATTTCAGAAAATTATGAAGCGTAGCCAATATTGTATGACATCTAGTGCTTTTTAAGTAATTACAAAATGTATCTAACTTAACTATATTAATTAAAAATAAAAGATAATTGTGTTGAAAACCATATACAATTATATAATGTAGAAAGCCATTTTAAGAAATTTGACATTGTTTCTAAACATCAAACTAGACCAGACCCACAACCTGCCACATATCGAATTTTACGCATAGTTTTAGGTCATAAGGTCAAATAATAGTACATGTACTAACAACTCGGCGATGTCGAGGATGTATTTGTATCTCAAAAAGCTACTTTAGTATTTTCATTTCATGGTAAAAATAGTAGTGATCTGCTATTGAATATTTTTGTTCAAAATAGTTGCAGTCATTCGTGATCTGTTATTGAATATTATTGTTCAAAATAGTCGCAGTCATTCGTGATCTGTTATTGAATATTTTTGTTCAAAATAGTTGCAGTCATTCGTGATCTGTTATTAAATAATATTGTTCAAAATAGTTGCAGTCATTCGTGATCTGTTATTAAATATTATTGTTCAAAATAGTCGCAGTCATTCGTGATCTGTTATTGAATATTTTTGTTCAAAATAGTTGCAGTCATTCGTGATCTGTTATTAAATATTATTGTTCAAAATAGTTGCAGTCATTCGTGATCTGTTATTGTATATAACTGTTCAAAATAGTCGCAGTCATTCGTGTTTTTAGTCACCCTGCTTTCGATTTATCGATATAGATCATTTTATCATCTTTTACCGAACTGTACCGTATATTGCTAAAATAAATGAATGAATAAATAAATAAATAAAAAATAAAGAAAGAAATAAATAAATAAACAGTGACTTGACTATCGGTCTTAATATTCATTTCTGACACGATTGTGTTATGTCGCCAAGAAACAAATCGAGTCCTTGACAATCCTTCAACTTGAATGAAAAATTTTATAAAATCTATGTATATATAACTAACGTTTCACGTTCGTGACAATTTTTTATATTGAACGTAAAAATTTATAAAATATTTTATATGAAAAAGATGTTAATACATTTTGGTCAAAAATAAATATTATGTGTTACATGTGTACCTATTACAGTAAAAATATAAAAAGTATAAGTTTTGTTTAAAAACTAATTAAAGTATTGTCTAATTATAACTACCTTTGTTCTGGATTAGTCTTTCATATGAGCTGCGTACTGGATAAGTCTTTCATATGAGATGCATCACCGACTTCCATTTTCACAAATAAAACGCTTCATGATTTTCAATAGACTATATATGTCAGAGATTTGGTGAACTTTTGATTTAAAATGATATTGACTCTAAAAACACATATACTTGTAACATCTAAACGTTAACACATTTTATACGAGGAAACACATTAAAAAAACAACACTTGTAAAATTGTATAATAGGCAAACATCATTGACCTGTCCGCATGACCTTTTGTTAGGAGTGTAAATGTAGGAGCTCCACTCAATGGTTAGTGTTAGGATTCTTAGTTAAAGACTATAATGCATCCTCAACACACGGATTTACATCATTGATTCTTATTTGAAATTAAATTTTGCCATATAATGCATATCTGAAGTACATTACTTATTCAACATTGCAGCGTTCAACATTGAATAAGTAAACAGTTACTTATTCAACATTCGCAAATATTTTCGTTTCATTTATAAAACATCAAATAAAACAAATTTTATCACATTTCACGATTAAATGTCACTACCAAGTATGGTTAACCCAAATACCTTGAAACACATTGGCTTAAAGCTTCAATGTAAGCCCATACCATTAAACAGTTTATTTCAAATGTAAAGTGCCTAAGCAAAGTGAAGCTTTCAATGTGCTGGGAATTTCGAAATACCATTTTGTACTACTATGCTTATGCAATGTCACTACTAAGCATGATTACCCCCAGTGCTTCGGAACACATTGGCTTAAAGCTTCAATGTAAGCCCATACCATTATACAGTGTATTTCATATAGACGGAAAGTAAAGAGCCTGAGCAAAGTGAAGCTTTCACTGTGCTCGGAATTTCGAAATATCATTTTGTACTACTATGCTTAGGCAATGTCACTAACAAGTATGGTTACCCCAGTGCCTCGGAACACATTGGCTTAAAGCTTCAATATAATCATTTTTGAGTTTCTAAATCGACCGCGGAAATGTTCATTTAGTTTCGTATTTATCATGTTTATTGAAAAGTGATAGTCGAATCTGCAATGTTTTGCTACATTTAAGATATTATTTTATTGTATTTAAGAAGCATTTCTTTAAAATACAAATGATGACAGTGATAGCCCCATGTTAGTTGTCATGGACATTATTGTTAAGTAGTTTTGTCGTTAGACCGTGGACGAAAATCCGAATTTGTGGACAAATGTACGAACTTGTGGACAAAAATACGAACTTGTGACAAAAATACGAAACTATGGACAAAAATACAAATATATTTATTCTTAACTTAATGGAACTTTCAATTTGCTGCGTCAATTTTTTTTTTGTTTGATGAAAAACCCGTATTCTGATATCAATGTATTTAATTACTTTCGGAACAATTGTGCCTATTATTTGTCTTTGATTCTCTGTAGTGACATTGCTCATTTTTAGTGTTATAAAAATAATTTTTAAAAAACCTGTTTTAAAGAAAGCAAAAACTGCACAATGGAAGTTTAATTTTGACTGCCCAGAGCCCTCGCCTTTCGTTATATCAAATTTTGATTTGTTACTTTCGGAATATATGTTCTGAGGGTCTCACTTCTTTTTCGTTGATTTTCTAAAATGTGTTCTCGAGATCAGTTTCTATTCTATAGTGACAATGCCCATATGAGGTGTTACAATACGTCATTTCAAAAATTACCAAACAGTGAAAGTTTCATTTTGCCCGAACATTTTATTTTATGCATATTCCAAGGGCTTAGATCGATGAGATCCAAGGCACTGTACTGCAGATAACCATAATTGGTAGTGACATTGTTTATACTTTATATATTAACTTGAATTTATAATTGCCAATAAAATGAAAGCTTCACCATGCCAGAACCTTTACTTTCCACATATGTATAATTTATTGTGTGATGACATTTGCTAAGATTGATGCTTTAGGTCAAAGTGTCCCAAAGCACTATAGGAAACAGTACTTAGTAGTGACATAATATCAGAATGGTATATCAACACGATGTTATCAACCGTTTACCACAATATAAGCCTAACTATGCTCGAACACTTTACTTAACGACTAAATGAAATATACGATACGTCTATTGGATTTTTTACCAATTGAGTTCCGAGACATTGATTACAACACTTGGTAGTGAAGCTTCACATTGTTCAGGCGGTTTACTTTCCGTCTTTATGAAATATACTATATAAGGGCATGGGCTTACATTGAAACTTTAAGCCAATGTGTTCCGAGGCACTGGGGGTAACCATACTTAGTAGTGACATTGCATAAGCATAGTCGTACAAAATGATATTTCGAAATTCCCAGCACAGTGAAAGCTTCACTTTCTCAGGCACTTTACATTCCGTCTATATAAAATATAGGGTATAAGAGTATGGGCTTATATTGAAGCTTTAAGCCAATGTTACTATAAGTAACTGTTTACTTATTCAATGTTAAACGCTGCAATGTTGAAGTAACGTACTTCAGGTATCCCCATATAATGTAGACAAAATTTACACTACAATTATTGCCTTTGGATAAAGTAGACATAAGGATTTATCAACCTCATCCAAAGTCTATAATTTTAATATATATATATATGATCAATGATTTTTATCACCAAATCAGTATGTTTTAAATTACAAAACTTAAACAAAGTGTCCTTTGCTTTTCAATGTTGTCTCGCATAACATTGCCTGCGTTTTTTTTCGCGGTGGACGTATTGATTTATCAGGCTTGCCAAACTCGTTCTCAGCCAATCAGAAAACGTAAAAACCCTTGGTCATATAATCATAACTTGTGTTTCCTGTGTTCATTATAGCGTGTCATAATGAATTATCAAACCGACAGGTCAATGTTGTTCTTTATACCACGTATAATATATCTCATATTTATGGATTAATTTTATAATACATGAGAAAATATCTTAAAAAACACAATATAAGCCAAGTGTTTATTAACAAATTTAATTGTTTTTCTTTAATACATATGGAAACACCTGGTTGAGGCCGCGGTGGCCTAATGGATAAGACGTCAGTCTACAAATCCAGGGTCTCTCACCGCCGTGGGTTCGATTTCCGCTCAGACCACATGTGGGAAAGTGAATTTTCCTTGCCGTTTGCCTTTACTGGTTCACCCGGTGTAAGTATAATATGACGAGGGAATGGTATGGTTGTCTGTGTCGTACTGACTCGGTGAACTAGCACCTTAAAGTCGAGTGCGCGCTAGTACAAGGCAGACCATAAAACACACTCGCACTTCACATGCAAACACGAACTAAAGTCTGGTTACAACCAATTAGTCTCTTGGTTTTTGTCCCTTTTCATGTGGTTAACGTGTGAATAAAAATCATAGCTTTTTGCATCGTGAAAACAAGCCTATGCCGTAATGTGGCCTGTTGTAACCGGTGTCTAATCTACTCTCTTGACTTCATATTAAAACTTTTTAATATCGCCTTCTATATCGCTATGTAAATTGTTTTAGCGCCATTTTCCTAACCTTTGCGGCGATACCAAAAACAGAAGTGAGAGGGTTTTTCATATGCTAATCAGTTTCTGTTACGGGTCATTAACACAATCTTAGCTTCTTCGACTCTACGAAGAAAGTCACTCCCACAGTCCCAACCGCGTGTATATTAATATCACCATCCGTTTTCCTGAAACTCTTTTTAAGTGAATGTCTCTAAAAATCTACACAGTTGTTGATTTATATTTAATCCATATTTTCTGCTACAACGATCAGAAATATTTGTTAACATACGCCTCTAAGTATAATCCGGTTACCTAATGGCTAAAGGCAAAGTTGACCGACTTTTACAACACGTGTACACCTGATCATGAATGCGGTAGTTCTTGCCAACCACCAGGTAGATTAGACAAATTTCTTGCAGTCTTACTAATTATCCGTACACACGATTTATAAGTTTAATTAGTTACCATAATTTACCATTTCTTACATATTAGAATTTTACTTTTCAAAAAATTCTTCAATCAATTTCAGTAAAAATTATGGTACAGAGAGAGATAGAGAGAGAGAGAGAAACGTTGTCTCAAATAATGATTTGCATGTGAATTGTATTAAGTTTTTCAGGGTTAAGTATGACCGTTCTTAAATAAATTTCAGTAAGAATTATGGTACAAAGAGAGAGAGAGAAAGAGAGAGAGAGCGTTGTCTCAAATAATGATTTGCACGTGAATTGTGGCAAGAATGCTATTTCGCAAAAAAAAATTTGTACATGACATACTCGTAGGCGCAGCATTATAACACCATATGTACATTGATAACTATTGATAAATTTAAACAATTTTGAGTAATTTTATAAACAAAAAGTTATGAAAACAGTATCCATCCTTGTCAATCATGTGTAGTGTTGCGTGTCAACATCGTCGATAAGTATTTCTTATGCAAATTAGCTCAGTATTTCCCTGTCCAAAATGGTTTCGACCGAAATGTAGGACTTAGACAAAATAGCAGTTGTTTAAAATTGACCAAAATTTACGGAGTATGGGGCAAAACTGAGAAACGTTTAAGAATAGAAATATTAAAAATTAATTACGGCATGAATTGTATAATAAATGTACGTTTTTACTTTTACAATAAAAAGTTTCGTTTTAGAGAATTTTACGAAAAACCGAGAGACTAAAGGATCGTAAATGGACTTTAGTTCATAGATCTATCCATAGATATTAATAAAGTAGTTTTCGTTGCTAATAGCGGAAAAAATGCCGATGCGACGTGAAGCAACATTGAACAACAACAAATAACCGGTTTATCAATTAAATGTCGCATCGAGAGCAAGAGGTCGTGGGTTCGAACCCCGATCGGGTCATGCGTAAAACTTAAAATTTTAGAGAGTGTTTCCTCGCTGGAGCTCAGTTTTAAGACTTGTCAGTGTAATGCTACTGGATTTCATCATATTAACGTTAATTCCAAATTAATTGTTTTACATAATGACTTTGAGGACATAGAATTTAGACATTAAATTATTTTTTATTGTACTCGTGTTGTAATATTGAAATAGATGCCTACACATATATTATATTAATACATAAGTACACCAAACTAAGCTCGGATTTTCCAAGGAAGTGAGGCCGGTTGCTCTACTAAGGGTTTCCTTAACCTCAATCTGACACATTTGCAAATCTTTACAATTATAGATCTATGAGAATATAAGGTGTCAATTTAAAGATTACTATAAGTCTATAACAATTGTATTTAGATCTGTCAAAAACGTTTACTCATCATTCCAAAAACATTGTTAAAATGTACTCAATTTTAGGTCAAGAGAAATTTAACTTGACAAATGTGTCAATTGCTTAAAAAGAAGAAGTTGTGTTTAAGATGACTGTGTATATATCTCCTTTGTGGTATTGGGTTTCTGATCCTTACATGCATCGTGTGTGTGTGTGTGTGTGTGTGTGTGTGTGTGTGTGTGTGTGACTTCAACATGGCAACAAGGAGAGGCAATCATATTTTACAATAAAAAAAGTTTTGATTTTTTTAAATGTTTAACCATTCTCACACAACCAACAACACACACACACGCACACACACACGCAGGAAAACTCCATGTCTAGCCTATATATTTTATATGTGCATTTTATAATGATAGTGATAATAATAATACGACCTGGGATGATTACAATTTCTTTTCATTTAATTACGACATTTGGATAAAGTTGGCTCCCTTTGATTGTATGCAGAACTTGCTATTATTATCACTGTAATGACTTTGTAATAGTTACACCTTCTTGCTACCTTTTTATCGTCTATACTGATTTGCCCTATTGTTGTTAAAACGCGACAATACTGGTGATCCCATGGACTGGGACCATGGCACCAGTATGACCACTCAAGTTAGAACCTGGAATAAATAGATGTATACATAAAATTTAAAAAAAAACAAAAAAACACAAAAAAAAACATGACTCCACGATCCCAAGAGACGTTCTGTACTTAAATGCAAATAATGGAGTTCGTCAGCATATCACGTGATCAATACTCCTTAACGTTTGTGTGTTTTGGAAAACGTTTACGTCGAAATTTCCCGGAATAACATCATTTTGCGCAGAAATGTTATGGGGTCGAAATTTCGCGGAATGACATCATTTTACGCAGAAACGTTATGAGGTCAAAATTTCCCGGAATAACATAGTTTTGCGCAGAAGCGTTATGGTGTCGAATTTTCCCGGAATAACATCATTTTGCGCAGAAACGGTATGGGGTTGAAATCTCCCGGAATAACATCATTTTGCGCAGAAACGTATTGGGTCGACATTTCCCGGAATAACATCATTTTGCGCAGAAACGTTATGGGTTATCACGTGGTACACTGCTGAATCCAATTGTATCAAGATAAGAGGAAATAAAAGTCGTACTCATTTAAAATCAATGATCGTAAGTTATCTCTAGATGGTAACAGACAAATGACAAAACGGTTACTTAACGCACAGTATCGGAGTATAGTCCTGTGTTTAACTAAGGAAATGGTGCCTAATTGGCTGGTCATCTAGACCCATGTTATTTAAGAAATAAGGTAGTTTTCTAATGTCTTTATGAAGTTGCAAGGTATAATGGGCGAATCCATTTGTGCAAAAAATTGAGAAAGCCCGTTATACTTTGCAAGTTCATAAAGACATTGGAAAATTACCTTATTTCTTATATTTACAATATTTATAAACATAATTTGATTGTCGTCTCACATTTTCCATGTTATTTTGAAAACCTTTTGCTTCACCTTTTCATAAAAATAGGTCATCCCCTGTCAGTCAGCGAGAGCATTTGACATCTGACGTCATCACGGCAGCGCGTGAAGCAATGCCTCTATGAAGTTGCAAAGTATAGTCGATGTTAAATAATTTATTGAAGCAACTTTAGATACTGTAATCGACGTATCGCCGGTCACGCCCACAATGTTCAACAAAGGTCCTGCATGCTTAATTTACACACAAAAAGGTTTTTTTTTTTTTTTTTTTTTTTTTCCGAAGAAGAAGAAAAAGAATTACGGAAAAACAACAAACGTCAAGGGAATTGCAGTGACGATGGTGTAAGAATTTGTGACACGTCATAATATTTATTTAATACTTTTGTCATAAACCACTTTTTTAAAATACATTCAAAAAGTCTATAATGGCTTCACGTGATTGAATTTCATAGTGATCAACTAAATATACAACTCCAATAAAACCATAGATATAAAGCTTTCCTCAAATCGCAAATTTAGTTGTTATGCTCCATCAAACTTTTTAGCAACCTTTTAATTAATTGCGAGTGCAAATATACAATATTTCACAATATCAGTTCAATAACCCTTTTATTATATAGCAAAATAAATTTCGTTTACGTTCGTCAAGTATTTCAGCTGAAATACCATTTTGTCGTACAAAACATAAATATCACACTAGTTCTTGTAAATGGATATAAGAACTAGTGCAATATGACAGCAACACAGCAATGATGACAACAATCGTATGACGTCATTAATTAACGACAGCGTCATGTCATATCGATATTTATTATATAGCAATATATGCATCACATAGAAATTAAAGGATAAATCCCGAGGTGTTAGCGTGCAATAAATATCGATATTTGCACGCAAACCTTGTTCCAGTCCGAGGTTTCCCGAATCAATTTTTCATATTACACGCTTTGTCACATGACGCTGTCATTTATGACGTCATACGATTGTTGTTACATGGCTGACGACGTCATGATTGTGTTGTAGTTCTAATATCCGTATACAAGAACTAGTGCAATATTTATGTATTGTAAGAATAATAGTAATTTGAGATGAAATACTTGTGGGAAGTAAACGAAATTTATTTTGCAATATAATAAAAGGGTTATTGAACTGATATTGTGAAATATTGTCCCTCGTTGACTCGAAATTTGCACTCGCAAGCTCGTGCAAATGTCGAGTCAACTCGATATTTCACAATATCAGTTCAATAACCCTATATTATTGCACGCTAACACAACGGGATTTATCGTATAATTTCTATGCGAAGCACATATTGCTATATAATAATATACAGTTTTATTGACCATTTGATAGCAATATTGACCGAGGGCTTGCCCGAGGTCAATATTGCTTTCCAGTGGCCAATTAAACATATATTGACCTCAAATAGGTGCTTTAATATTTTTATTATAAAATAGGTAAAAAAAAATAAAAAAGGCAAGGGTATTAAAAATACTTTATAACATGATAAGAAATTGAATATTAACAACTTTTCAACATACGGATATAATATCACTTCACTTTTTAAAAAAATGTAGTTTATTGTAATATTTTGACAATTGAACAAAGCGTCTCTTTTTCAGTCTATAATGACGCAAACCTGTTACGGTGTGTTGTTCTTCCAAATCTTCCTCCTATTTTGGAAGCCCCATTAACCCGAGTAAATTAATCAGCTTTTTTCAGATCTTACATAATCAAAATTGAATCCAAGGAAGATAAGCAATCTCCGGTCAATAACATTTTTTTCAATAAACTTTTCTTGCACGTGCCATGTCATTACATTTGTTTAATTTGGTCACGTGGCAACCTTTAGCCCAATGAAAGCGCATGAAAAATATCATTTTTATATTTAATACAACAATTATATGACGTCATAAACGACAGCGTCATGTGACAAAATGTGCAGTAGGAAAAAATTGACTCGGGAAAGCTCGGATTGATATCAAAAAGAGCGGGGGACCAAGAATTCAAAATATGTCGATAAAGTTTATCCTTTGTGTGAGGTAATTTTAATATATACATGTATTAAAACTTAAAAATTACACCGTTGTGTACGGTTCTTCTTGTTACATATAAAATGGTAAAAGATTTTATATGTTACAAGAAGAACTGTACACAACGATGTAAAATGTTTTAAAAAGAATAAATTCAGTTATGTTTTAGAAACATTTTAACTTATTTTTAAGTTTTTAATATCTATATATATAAAACTTAAACTGAAAATTTAAAACATTTAACATGTTTCACTTTTTGACAATTGCGAATTACATATGTTTTATAAATGGCGTGATCTTGATAAAGGGGTCAACCTAGCTATATATGGCACGACTTAATATAATATGAAAATAGGCATTGCCTATCCCGGGAAATGTCCAAATTTATTATCGGGTTATTGTGTACACAAACACACACACACACACACACACACACACACACACACACACAAAAGGGATTGCACACATTGTTTTGTCTTACCAAATACTAGTGGGACTGACTATAGTTAACTACCGCCGAGTTCTTGCGTCATCTTTCAATCAGAACTGAGTTTCCAGGGACACAAAAGGCTATTCAATTACCCAATATAGTGAATATACTAATCCATACCACAACATTCTCACGTTTTAATGTCTTCTCATCTTGAGTCACCTTTTACCATACCATGTGAATAATTTAATCTACTGATTTATGGATTGCATAAATAACTACTCCCGTTTCTTAAAACAAGATGTGTATCATATCACAGTTCAAGATTGCCCCATTCAATTAATGAAGCAGTTATACCAATGAAAAACAAACATACTAATCCATGTCCAAATCACAATCCAGGAGTAAAGTAAAAAAAAAACTTTGAAACTGACAAGTTAGGTTAAACACGCAAACTTCCACCAAGGAAGTGAGACCGAGTTTTCTAGAAGGGTAAGCACTTTCTGTTAGCTAGCTACACGGGCCACGTGTGTAATCAATATTAAGTGAAGGGAACAAGGAACTAAAACACGTGTGTAATCAATATTAAGTGAAGGGAACAAGGAACTAACATCCACGGGTCAATATTGGACACAGAGACATCAAACTTGTCAACAATACAGTGATGATGGTCATAAAACTTTTTGCCGAAGGCCCTGATAAGCCTAGGCTTGCAATATCCCTTGGTCAACAATCTATTCTGTTTGCGACCGCCTTGGTTGCTCAATGGTATAGCATCCTCCTGGAGAGTGGAAGGTTTTTGGTTCCAACCTGACTTGTGTTATACATGACAATACTTTAAAATTTGAGTTACTGCTTCCTCATTTTGCAAGCCACATTTGGCTTAGAGGATAGATAGAATATTAATTGGGAGTGGAATGCTTGTCTGTGGCGTGCTGACTCTGTGAGGCAGCACCTTTAACGCACAACCCGATATGAATACAGTGGTATGAGGGTAAGCTCCTCTTACATCTTCAACATTCACAGGCATATAGTACCATGATGAGAATTTTCTAAAGCACAGGCCATTGCAAGTAACAAATGGTATGATTAAAACTTGACAGGCTTGTACAGAAATAATGTTAATTTTAGCCCGGCCCCTTAAAATTTCACTGCATGAAGAGCCTCAGCCCCGGAGAGTTGAAAATGCTTTTTCACTTATATCGAGACGGTTAATTCTAGGATGGTGGGTTGGAGTTTTTTTACCCAAAGTCAAAATTATTCATTATTCGCCTAAATTAAAATGGAACATTCTGGGATGATATACTAGAAAGATGGTGCTTTAAGATTTATATTGAAATGGTCACTTCTGTGGATGGTGGAGCGGAAATTGGCATTTATTCACTTATACCAACTTTTTTTTCGAGAACCAAGTCTGGGATATTGAAGAAGGTAATGTTGATTTTACCCTAGTTAAAATATTTATATTCATTCCGAGAACTGTAAATTATTGAAATCCCCTGCCAGCATCAGTAGTCCAGTCGCCATCCCTGGAGGTTTTCAAGGATTCAATTCAGACCTTACCTAAGTGGATCTCAACTACAGCCAGCTGCTAAACTCAACATGAATGTTTTATTATTGTTATTTTCATCACAACTTTTTGGGACAGCGGTCCATCTCATTGCACATGTACAGTTTCCTCATCAGTTATGTCCAAGTTAGATTTTTTATGAGTGCAGTCATTGTAGTTGAAGTCAGTTCTAGTCAGCAGGTCAGCACCTTAAAGTCAAACTGGTCCAGCCACAGGGGCTCGGGGAATAAAATTTTAGTTTATATTGGTGTCAAGATCGTATTATTCTGTTGTTTTATTGAGAATAATACGATCTTGACACCAATATAAACTAAAATAATATTCCCCGAGCCCCTGTGGTCCAGCTCGATCAGCTGATCATGATATCCACGTCACATGTAAACAAACAGAGGATTTGTAAATATTTACATTAATCATAAAAATGATTATTGGGACGATCTGTTAATTAATTCTTTCGAAAGGCGCATTTTATTATTTTTCTTAAAAATCGATCATTTGTTACAACGTCTTTCCCGTCCTGGCGAACGCCATTTTTGTTTACACTGCATTCAGCGAGAGTCACATATGCACTCGAAATTTCCATTCACAAGTAGTAATTACCGTAGAAGTCATATACTGTGGTTATGCTAACCTCGTAATAGGTTTGTGTCAGGTAACTATGGTTATCAATTTATCTAACTTGAAATCGGCAAATTGTGTATCTTCCCGCATTGTAAACTGTGTGATCATGGTTAATGCACGTGGGAAAGCCGGTCGCTGATTACAGTGGTTATCGATCTGAATTGAACTTTGACCCAATCAAAAGAAATCACGTCATCGCGAATCTGGAAACGCTACACTTGGAGATCAGCCAGAATGGCGAAAGAAACGTAAATATTTGTTATTCGATCAACCTATTTAAATTATTACTTGTTTCAATGAATTATTTTCACGATAATCGTTTTTTGGTTTCATTTCTGATGTACGAGACGGGAGAGATTTCCCCCCATATGGAGCTCACTTCCTGTCGATTTGACCCCTTCAATGGCCTTGAGAAAAGTGGTGCACGCGCGGCGTCAAATGATTTGGACATACGGTCTATGGAATATTTCCCACAATTTTCTATGACGTCATAATACATACGTGTTACCTATAGACGGGAAGCGCCGGGACATTTCCCGTATAACCTCTTAATTTTTTCGTATTAAAAGATCAAAAATCAAAATTTAAAAAAAAAACTAGAACTTGAATAAACCATTCTTGTCTGTATTATATCTTTAAGTCATACCTGACGGAAGTTTCACACCTATCTTAACAATCAATCGCTCATCTTGGTCCTTCGTAAGCTTTATATCTCGACAGTTTATCGGTAGCTGCTATCTAAATTTCGGAAGTACTCCGGCCACAAGTATTACATATGTCGGTCACTCCTCCACAGTCGAGTTTCAACTCCTTTTGGTTAGCTATATATCTCGACAGTTTATCGGTAGCTGCTATCTAAATTTCGGAAACTCTCCGGCCACAAGTATTACATATGTCGGTCACTCCTCCACAGTCGAGTTTCGACTCCTTTTGGTTAGCTATATATCTCGACAGTTTATCGGTAGCTGCTATCTAAATTTCGGAAACTCTCCGGCCACAAGTATTACATATGTCGGCCACTCCTCCACAGTCGAGTTTCAACTCCTTTTGGTTAGCTATATATCTCGACAGTTTATCGGTAGCTGCTATCTAAATTTCGTAAACTCTCCGGCCACAAGTATTACATATGTCGGTCACTCCTCCACAGTCGAGTTTCGACTCCTTTTCGTTAGCTATATATCTCGACAGTTTATCGGTAGCTGCTATCTAAATTTCGGAAGTTCTCCGGCCACAAGTATTACATATGTCTGTCACTCCTCCACAGTCGAGTTTCAACTCCTTTTCGTTAGCTATATATCTCGACAGTTTATCGGTAGCTGCTATCTAAATTTCGGAAACTCTCCGGCCACAAGTATTACATATGTCGGCCACTCCTCCACAGTCGAGTTTCAACTCCTTTTCGTTAGCTATATATCTCGACAGTTTATCGGTAGCTGCTATCTAAATTTCGGAAACTCTCCGGCCACAAGTATTACATATGTCGGTCACTCCTCCACAGTCGAGTTTCGACACCTTTTCGTTAGCTATATATCTCGACAGTTTATCGGTAGCTGCTATCTAAATTTCGGAAACTCTCCGGCCACAAGTATTACATATGTCGGTCACTCCTCCACAGTCGAGTTTCAACTCCTTTTCGTTAGCTATATATCTCGACAGTTTATCGGTAGCTGCTATCTAAATTTCGGAAACTCTCCGGCCACAAGTATTACATATGTCGGTCACTCCTCCACAGTCGAGTTTCGACTCCTTTTCGTTAGCTATATATCTCGACAGTTTATCGGTAGCTGCTATCTAAATTTCGGAAGCTCTCCGGCCACAAGTAATACATATGTCGGTCACTCCTCCACAGTCGAGTTTCAACTCCTTTTCGTTAGCTATATATCTCGACAGTTTATCGGTAGCTGCTATCTAAATTTCGGAAACTCTCCGGCCACAAGTATTACATATGTCTGTCACTCCTCCACAGTCGAGTTTCGACTCCTTTTGGTTAGCTATATATCTCGACAGTTTATCGGTAGCTGCTATCTAAATTTCGGAAACTCTCCGGCCACAAGTATTACATATGTCGGTCACTCCTCCACAGTCGAGTTTCGACTCCTTTTCGTTAGCTATATATCTCGACAGTTTATCGGTAGCTGCTATCTAAATTTCGGAAACTCTCCGGCCACAAGTAATACATATGTCGGTCACTCCTCCACAGTCGAGTTTCGACTCCTTTTCGTTAGCTATATATCTCGACAGTTTATCGGTAGCTGCTATCTAAATTTCGGAAACTCTCCGGCCACAAGTATTACATATGTCGGTCACTCCTCCACAGTCGAGTTTCAACTCCTTTTCGTTAGCTATATATCTCGACAGTTTATCGGTATCTGCTATCTAAATTTCGGAAACTCTCCGGCCACAAGTATTACATATGTCGGTCACTCCTCCACAGTCGAGTTTCAACTCCTTTTCGTTAGCTTTATATCTCGACAGTTTATCGGTAGCTGCTATCTAAATTTCGGAAGTTCTCCGGCCACAAGTATTACATAATATGTCGGTCACTCCTCCACAGTCGAGTTTCGACTCCTTTTCGTTAACTATATATCTCGACAGTTTATCGGTAGCTGCTATCTAAATTTCGGAAACTCTACGGCCACAAGTATTACATATGTCGGTCACTCCTCCACAGTCGAGTTTCGACTCCTTTTCGTTAGCTATATATCTCGACAGTTTATCGGTAGCTGCTATCTAAATTTCGGAAACTCTCCGGCCACAAGTAATACATATGTCGGTCACTCCTCCACAGTCGAGTTTCGACTCCTTTTCGTTAGCTATATATCTCGACAGTTTATCGGTATCTGCTATCTAAATTTCGGAAGTTCTCCGGCCACAAGTAATACAAATGTCTGTCACTCCTCCACAGTCGAGTTTCAACTCCTTTTCGTTAACTATATATCTCGACAGTTTATCGGTAGCTGCTATCTAAATTTCGGAAACTCTCCGGCCACAAGTAATACATATGTCGGTCACTCCTCCACAGTCGAGTTTCGACTCCTTTTCGTTAGCTATATATCTCGACAGTTTATCGGTATCTGCTATCTAAATTTCGGAAACTCTCCGGCCACAAGTATTACATAATATGTCGGTCACTCCTCCACAGTCGAGTTTCGACACCTTTTCGTTAACTATATATCTCGACAGTTTATCGGTAGCTGCTATCTAAATTTCGGAAGTTCTCCGGCCACAAGTAATACAAATGTCTGTCACTCCTCCACAGTCGAGTTTCAACTCCTTTTCGTTAACTATATATCTCGACAGTTTATCGGTAGCTGCTATCTAAATTTCGGAAACTCTCCGGCCACAAGTAATACATATGTCGGTCACTCCTCCACAGTCGAGTTTCGACTCCTTTTCGTTAGCTATATATCTCGACAGTTTATCGGTATCTGCTATCTAAATTTCGGAAACTCTCCGGCCACAAGTATTACATAATATGTCGGTCACTCCTCCACAGTCGAGTTTCGACACCTTTTCGTTAACTATATATCTCGACAGTTTATCGGTAGCTGCTATCTAAATTTCGGAAGTTCTCCGGCCACAAGTATTACATATGTCGGTCACTCCTCCACAGTCGAGTTTCGATTCCTTTTGGTTAGCTATATATCTCGACAGTATATCGGTAGCTGCTATCTAAATTTCGGAAACTCTCCGGCCACAAGTAATACAAATGTCGGCCACTCCTCCACAGTCGAGTTTCAACTCCTTTTCGTTAGCTATATACTAGTATCTCGACAGTTTATCGGTAGCTGCTATCTAAATTTCGGAAACTCTCCGGCCACAAGTAATACAAATGTCGGCCACTCCTCCACAGTCGAGTTTCAACTCCTTTTCGTTAGCTATATATCTCGACAGTTTATCGGTAGCTGCTATCTAAATTTCGGAAACTCTCCGGCCACAAGTATTACATATGTCGGTCACTCCTCCACAGTCGAGTTTCGACACCTTTTCGTTAGCTATATATCTCGACAGTTTATCGGTAGCTGCTATCTAAATTTCGGAAACTCTCCGGCCACAAGTATTACATAATATGTCGGTCACTCCTCCACAGTCGAGTTTCGACTCCTTTTCGTTAACTATATATCTCGACAGTTTATCGGTAGCTGCTATCTAAATTTCGGAAACTCTCCGGCCACAAGTAATACATATGTCGGTCACTCCTCCACAGTCGAGTTTCAACTCCTTTTGGTTAGCTATATATCTCGACAGTTTATCGGTAGCTGCTATCTAAATTTCGGAAACTCTCCGGCCACAAGTATTACATATGTCGGCCACTCCTCCACAGTCGAGTTTCGACACCTTTTCGTTAGCTATATATCTCGACAGTTTATCGGTAGCTGCTATCTAAATTTCGGAAACTCTCCGGCCACAAGTATTACATAATATGTCGGTCACTCCTCCACAGTCGAGTTTCGACTCCTTTTCGTTAACTATATATCTCGACAGTTTATCGGTAGCTGCTATCTAAATTTCGGAAACTCTCCGGCCACAAGTAATACATATGTCGGTCACTCCTCCACAGTCGAGTTTCAACTCCTTTTGGTTAGCTATATATCTCGACAGTTTATCGGTAGCTGCTATCTAAATTTCGGAAACTCTCCGGCCACAAGTAATACAAATGTCGGCCACTCCTCCACAGTCGAGTTTCGACACCTTTTCGTTAGCTATATATCTCGACAGTTTATCGGTAGCTGCTATCTAAATTTCGGAAACTCTCCGGCCACAAGTATTACATAATATGTCGGTCACTCCTCCACAGTCGAGTTTCGACTCCTTTTCGTTAACTATATATCTCGACAGTTTATCGGTAGCTGCTATCTAAATTTCGGAAACTCTCCGGCCACAAGTATTACATATGTCGGCCACTCCTCCACAGTCGAGTTTCGACTCCTTTTGGTTAGCTATATATCTCGACAGTTTATCGGTAGCTGCTATCTAAATTTCGGAAACTCTCCGGCCACAAGTATTACATAATATGTCGGTCACTCCTCCACAGTCGAGTTTCGACTCCTTTTCGTTAACTATATATCTCGACAGTTTATCGGTAGCTGCTATCTAAATTTCGGAAACTCTCCGGCCACAAGTATTACATATGTCGGTCACTCCTCCACAGTCGAGTTTCAACTCCTTTTGGTTAGCTATATATCTCGACAGTTTATCGGTAGCTGCTATCTAAATTTCGGAAACTCTCCGGCCACAAGTATTACATATGTCGGCCACTCCTCCACAGTCGAGTTTCGACACCTTTTCGTTAGCTATATATCTCGACAGTTTATCGGTAGCTGCTATCTAAATTTCGGAAACTCTCCGGCCACAAGTATTACATAATATGTCGGTCACTCCTCCACAGTCGAGTTTCGACACCTTTTCGTTAGCTATATATCTCGACAGTTTATCGGTAGCTGCTATCTAAATTTCGGAAACTCTCCGGCCACAAGTAATACATATGTCGGTCACTCCTCCACAGTCGACTTTCGACTCCTTTTCGTTAGCTATATATCTCGACAGTTTATCGGTAGCTGCTATCTAAATTTCGGAAACTCTCCGGCCACAAGTATTACATATGTCGGTCACTCCTCCACAGTCGAGTTTCGACTCCTTTTCGTTAACTATATATCTCGACAGTTTATCGGTAGCTGCTATCTAAATTTCGGAAGTTCTCCGGCCACAAGTATTACATATGTCGGCCACTCCTCCACAGTCGAGTTTCGACTCCTTTTCGTTAACTATATATCTCGACAGTTTATCGGTAGCTGCTATCTAAATTTCGGAAGTTCTCCGGCCACAAGTAATACATATGTCGGCCACTCCTCCACAGTCGAGTTTCGACTCCTTTTCGTTAACTATATATCTCGACAGTTTATCGGTAGCTGCTATCTAAATTTCGGAAACTCTCCGGCCACAAGTATTACATATGTCTGTCACTCCTCCACAGTCGAGTTTCGACACCTGTTCGTTAGCTATATATCTCGACAGTTTATCGGTAGCTGCTATCTAAATTTCGGAAACTCTCCGGCCACAAGTATTACATATGTCGGTCACTCCTCCACAGTCGAGTTTCAACTCCTTTTCGTTAGCTATATATCTCGACAGTTTATCAGAAGTTGCTATCTAAATTTCGGAAACTCTCCGGCCACAAGTATTACATATGTCATTCACTCCTCCACAGTCGAGTTTCAACTCCTTTTCGTTAGCTATATATCTCGACAGTTTATCGGTAGCTGCTATCCAACTTTCCGAAACTCTCCGGCCACAAGTATTACATATGTCGGTCACTCCTCCACAGTCGAGTTTCAACTCCTTTTCGTTAGCTATATATCTCGACAGTTTATCAGAAGTTGCTATCTAAATTTCGGAAACTCTCCGGCCACAAGTATTACATATGTCGGTCACTCCTCCACAGTCGAGTTTCAACTCCTTTTCGTTAGCTATATATCTCGACAGTTTATCAGAAGTTGCTATCTAAATTTCGGAAACTCTCCGGCCACAAGTATTACATATGTCGGTCACTCCTCCACAGTCGAGTTTCAACTCTTTTTCGTTAGCTATATATCTCGACAGTTTATCAGAAGTTGCTATCTAAATTTCGGAAACTCTCCGGCCACAAGTATTACATATGTCGGTCACTCCTCCACAGTCGAGTTTCAACACCTTTTCGTTAGCTATATATCTCGACAGTTTATCGGTATTTGTTATCTAACTTTCGGAAACTCTCCGGCCAAAAGTATTACAAATGTCGGTCACTCCTCCACAGTCGAGTTTCAACTCCTTTTCGTTAGCTATATATCTCGACAGTTTATCAGAAGTTGCTACCTAAATTTCGGAAACTCTACGGCCACAAGTATTACATATGTCGGTCACTCCTCCACAGTCGAGTTTCGACACCTTTTCGTTAGCTATATATCTCGACAGTTTATCAGAAGTTGCTACCTAAATTTCGGAAACTCTCCGGCCACAAGTATTACAAATGTCGGCCACTCCTCCACAGTCGAGTTTCAACTCCTTTTCGTTAGCTATATATCTCGACAGTTTATCAGAAGTTGCTATCTAAATTTCGGAAGTTCTCCGGCCACAAGTATTACATATGTCGGTCACTCATCCACAGTCGAGTTTCGACACCTTTTCGTTAACTCAGTGTAAAACTTTCGACAGGTCTGTACCGTATATATTTCAAGTATTATGGGATATGTTTAACTTATTTATCATGTTTTATCGTATATACATATTAGTTCCAGTTTATATAAGACATTCTTTAATTGAGACCAAAAATGTGTTCGTCATTCAGATTTATATGGGGTCTACAGACGGGATTTGAACCCACAACCCTCCACTCTTCTGATGTTCTGTTACGGCCAATTCTGCATATTGTCACTCATTCACAACTTAACTTCTACGACACCTAGTCTTAGCTTTCGTAACTTCACCTCTACGCAATCGTATCTAGATCTTCACTCCTCTTTACTCCCTCGCAACTTTACCTCTACGTCATCACATCTTCACTCCTTCTGTAATCAAAGCTTCGCTCATTCGCTATTGTATCTTCACTCTCTCGCAGCTTCACCTCTATATATATCTATGCCATCGTGTCTTCAACTTCACCTCTACGCCATTGTACCTTCATTCATTCGCATTTTAACTCTACGCCTTTGTACTTTCAATCCTGATCAAAAACATAATTAATATATATACATTTATTAATGGTCAAACATGCCTTAAAGGCCACCTCTATATAAGGGCCACACACTTTAATAAGCCAGTAAAATTTTATCCCAATTGCTCTTTATTCATGGTAATAGAACCTATCTATAATTAAGACCACCTGCCAATAAAGACCGCTTTTACTGCCTCCTGGTGGTCTTAACAGACAGATTACCGTGACTGTTTATTAACTGACCCAGAATTAAAATGAGGTCTTCAACGATTAAACTACTTTTGAATGAAATACTAAAGACTTGGTACCTAATCATACTGATAAAAATACTATAGTAGAATAGTCCGTCAAGTTTGACCTGGCCGTTTGACCTTTAATTTGAATATTAGATTGGACTAAAAGAGTGCGTGATTAAGGTAAGACAGCATGTTTCATTACCACAAACACCCGGTATCCCGTATTACTATCGCCTATCGTTACATATCAACTTTATATATTCCCTAAATTACACAACGGATACGCCAGTTTGAATATTCAAATTAAAGGTCAAACAGCCAGGTCAAACTTGACACACTATACTAAAAACCTAGCCCGCTGACCAAACTTGCAGTGCGACAATTTAGCTACATAGGAATCATTTCATTCAAAATTTGGATTTAAGTCAATTTAATTGTGGGATTTATATGCATTTTAATCAGTTGAGATACATTTTATTGGGTAACCCACATACATGAATTGCTTTATCGATAAAACGGGGTCATTTCAATAAAGGGCAGTTTATCGATCGAGTTTTAATAAATTTGAATTTATCGATTACAAAGTGGAAACCTTTCAAAAAATCGGGGCTTAGTTTTAAACAGGAAAAAATAGATGCAGTATTATACTTTTAATTTTGACTGTGATAATTTAACATTTCTGAGCGTAAAAGAGGGCGAGTATAGCACTGGTTTAAAATATTTCAGCACCGGTATAAATTATTTCGGAATGAGTCCCTGACATGAAACAGTGTTTGTACTTTCAATTTTGACTGTGAGAATTTAACATTTCTGAGCGAAAAAAGACGGTGAGTATAGCACTGGTATAAAATATTTCAGCACCGGTATAAATTATTTCGGAATGAGTCCCTGATATGAAACGGTGTTTGAGAAGGTGTTATCGGGGGGGGCTGGGAGGGGGGGGGCTTGTAAGATGTTTCACTGTGTCGTTAGCCGGCTTATTGCCCCACGGGAGTAATCTATTTGAATTTCGTTTTCTTAATTCAAATTCAATTTTTTTTTTTTTTCATTATCTGGATAAGACATATTTCCAGGCTTTTACCTATCTCACTTGTTTTTAAAATTATAAACTCAGAAAAAAATCTTTTGAAATTTACAAGCAGAAAGTAGTTTATTTTTAGACACAAACAAGTCTAAAACTTAAAAATCACAAACCCTTGATTAACGATTTATGGAACTAAAATGCCCCTGTCAAGAAAAAAACATGTTCAGAATATGTTGTACCAGTAGTATATACAGAGGTAAAGTTTTTAATATCCACAGCGCAAACAAACGCATATCCTGGTATATAAATTACCGCGTCAATATTTAAGACATCTATTCCAGATTAATCGATATTACAACGATGATACAGATCTGTCGAAAGTTTTAAAACTAACCAAACAAATTAGTTCCGAATCGGCAGCTCATCTCAGTCCACACATCTCGAGTTAAGCTGAGTAATATTGCTTAACGCACCAATCAAGAATATTTCCATTATATCGAGACGTCACCAGCTATAGACGAAGGTGCAAAAATTTTGCCCGTGCGTTACGCTGAAGGCGTTATACAACAGGGCTCTTTATCGTGCCACGCCTGTCATAACCTCGCTTATTTTAAGTTCCCATCTGAAAGAACCGCGACCTCCATTTCGTAATGCGGAGTGCTCGAAAGAACAGTCACTACCCACTTTCAAGTCTTCTGTCAGACCCGGTCGGGGTTCGAGCCTACGATCGATCTCCCCCTTACGGAGCACTCTATCAACTGATCTACCGCAGTGGTCCCCTACAGCTCGTCAGCTTTTCAGAAGCTGTTATCTATCTAGTCCGGTCTGTTAGCAACATAAATATGTACAATTGTGCAAAGTATGATACCAACATGAAACTTTCCATGAATATAGTTTGTTATGTCCTTAACAAAATTAGATATAGACCCAATCTCAAAAAGTCTCTGATTTCCGGTATGACGTCATCACTATTCATCCTTTATACAAGAAACTTCTTTAATTGTCATAAATTAAGTGTGGGGAGATGTGACTTACTTGGCGGTTTACAAATGCATTTTTATAGAAATATATATAGATAATTACATTTTCAACACATATGAATAAATATTTTAATCCAATTTTACACAAATTATTCATTTTTTGCAAATTTTAATACCATTAAAATACTACAAAGTATTATAATTATATTGTTTTGTATAGGTAATTTCACCTGGTGATTACACAGAATATCCTTGGCGGTAATACTTAATTCTCAAAAAAAAAAATGAAATAAATAAAAAAATTAATTAGTCAATCAATTAATTAGTTAATTAATTAACAATTTTGTAATAATAATAATAATAAACAACGAAAAATATCCACCATTGTCATACATGGCGCGCAACAATTTAAGTGACTCTGATCTCAATATTTACTATATTTGCCACATATTAATTGCTACAATTTTTAACCTGTCTAGACCTCGTGTATCTGTATAATAGAAACTAGAGAAAATGTTGTTAATGTCAAGAAGATTTAGCCAAATCTCTTGTTTGCCCTGTCAATAGTAAGAGGCATGATAAGGGGCTGGATATAGAACATTGTCACGAGACCTCGAGAAATGTGCAGAAATGGGTCTCCTAGCGAGTACCATAGTTTTTTAAACCGTTTTGATGATGGTAATATATAGATGAAATTTATAAATAACTCCGCAAAATTTCAAAAATCATATGGAAATAAATATGATTTTTGAGAGATTAAAAATGTTGTCACGATCTGATACAGTGTTGGACACAAGGAAAGTAAGCATGTGGTCAGTTTTAGTCACGTCTTCAACAAAATATATTTGATTCTTTTGTGAAAAAGATGATGACTTCAACAACCTTGTATCGGCTCAGACTCTAGGTATAGATAAAAGAGTTTGCTTTCCTGCTTTGAAGCTAAGGGATAAAAAATCTTGCTTAAAGTGAGGATGATATGATCCTAATTGACACATAATATCACAAAGTGTGTCTAATGGGTCTCTATAATAGGCTATGGAAAGTACAAGAAAGTTGTTAAAGTGAACAAGACTTCGATAGTCTTGTGTATGGCATAGCTACTATGGATGTTTGCCCTTGATCATGTTAACTATGCTAGATGGTTAGATACCATATTTTCTCAAAACACTCAATGAACTTAACATTAGACATCCAGCAGTATTTGAAATGTTCAAGTAAGGGCACTTTGTCACTTAGACAAATGTTCGACCGTTTTCTGTCATGTTAGATGGCCAAGCACATGAACAAAATAACAGAAATGTCAAATCAGAAGGAGGAACTATAGGATTACTTAGCAATCCACAAGCACTGCTACAATGGATGGTTGCTGGGCCAGAAATTGGCAAGATTATTTCTGAATTTGAAACAGAAGCAGGGATGGATATAACAAATGACGAATACCAACACCATCACGAGGCTTTTGATAAAAGATTCCAAAACCATGTTTTAAAAGTTGAAGAGGTAATGACTGATGAAGGAATTCTTTCGAAGAAGGTTCTCTCTGCTATCAGTTGCTTATTAAAGAATTGTAGATGAAAAAGCATGTGATTCCGTAAAAACAGCCACAAAACTCGGGCAAACCCACTTTTTGTCATATTACAGAAACCAAACAGTTGGAGGAAAACATATATCCATGATCTATTAAAAGAAACAATATTCAATTTTTCAGAAAAAACTACCTTAGGAAGGAGAAAGGAAATGCAAAAATGTTTCCATTGAGAAAAGACTGCCAAGTTTTTTCTCGTCTCTTAATTGCTTGCCAAACCAGACAAGGTGATCTTAGCGATTTTTTTCAGTCACGAAAATCATTCATATCCACCATTTATATCTGAATATGAAAAAGTAAGAAAAAGGAATAAATTAGCTGTTTGATTTGTCTATAAAACTATGGTAAAACTGAATTTACTACTCCAGAGGCATCTGTTGTTATTATTGACGGGCCAGTAATTGTTCACATGACATAACCTAAAACCATGTGTAGTTTCAAAGACTATAGCAAGAATGTCTTTCAGTCCCTTATTTTGACTTATTTGAGAAATGCTGATAGAGTGGATAACATTTTTGATCGGTATCTTGACCATAGTCTTAAATCTGAGACAAGGGAACGACATGGAAAAGGAAAAATGAAAGTGTCACCAATAACAATAATACCAAAAGACTAGAATGCATTTCTGGAGGTTGACAGAACCAAAATAAACTTTTTAAGCTAGTAGCAGAAGATTTAGTAAAGATAGATATTGAAAACAAGATAATTGTATGCACATATCTTGATGAAGTTATTTCGTCAAACACTTGACACTTCAGCTGCATCCCCTTGTGGGCACAAGAAGGCTGTCACGGGGCTATTATTACATTCTAAGGATGCAGCAAGTATTCTCATAACTCAAATTCTCATAAGAACAGTCGACTCTGATGTAGTTGCAATAGCACTGTATGCATTTCATTCGTTAAATGTAACAGAACTATGGATCGAAATTAGTACCGGAAAACACAGGCGGTATTTGCTACTACATCAGTCCTGTCATACACTAACTGCCCCTCAGTTTTATTCCGGTATGCATTTACTAGATGTGAGACTGTGTCTTCATTTGTTAGACGTGGTAAGAAAACAGCATGGGATGTGTGGGAAGGTGTTCCTGAAAGAACATTTCTGTTCATGACTTTGTGTAGCTGTCCACATGAAACACAGCATGGGATGTGTGGGAAGTTGTTCCTGAACTAACATTTCTGTTCATGACTTTGTGTAGCTGTCCGCATAAAATATCTAATCAATTATTTACCTTGTTGGAAAACAAATTGTCTTGTTGTACGGTAGAACAAGTTAATCTGACTTGTAAATGAATGTTGCTAAACATAAGTCACAAAAATGAATCGTGCAATCAAAAACATACCACCAACGAAAGCAGCTCTTTTGCAACATTCGAAGTAAGCCATTTTGCAAACAGATTTTATCTGGAGTCAGTGTCTTGTGAGAATGCCAGAAATACCAGATTTATGCTGCTGGGGTTAGAATAAAAGCGATGAAAGGTTTGTTCCCTCGTGGACAGATCTGGTTGAAGCTTCTCGTCACTGCTAAGAACTTATACACTGTTATTGCAAAGTAAGATGTGCAAAAAGATGTAAATGCATCAAATCTTGTTTAAAGTGCACACATTTGCGTGACTGTGACCCTCAAGAGGATGATATTTAGTATGGGATTAGCCATGTGGAACATAATCTTTAGTTGCTAAAAGTACTGGTTTGTCTAGTTATCTGTTTTACCTGCTTAGATGCTTACATTTTCTAACTATATGTTCTTTTATTCATACTTGTGATATTTGATAACTATAACAGGTAAACTCATTCCAAAAACTATGTCTTTGTCAGGGACAGAATTGTTTTATTAGAACAATTTGATTAGAATCTCGCGCATGCGCATTTATTTAAGTCAATATTTTAATGGTTAAGGAACATCATTTTGTACTATTAAACTTTGTCAAAGAAGTCTGCATTTTCTATCGAAATACGATAGTCGTAAACAATTATTAACTTTGCGGCAGCCATTTTGAATTATGACGTCATACTAAAGTATAGGAAGTACCTAGATACAACCAGTTTAAAATTTTGGTAAAAATAACTTTGTTTAACAATCCTGAAAACATTCTATAAAGCGGAAAAACATTCTATATCCACTGGAATGTGATATTTTCAACTGTGTTTCCTTTCGACGGCAGCCATTTTGAAAAATGACGTCATACGGAGAAATATGATGCGAGCAAGTTGGGTCTATATCTAATTATGATCGCAATAGTGCCAACTAATATTCCTGTAAGTTTCATGCTGGTATCACATTTTGCACAATCTATGTGCTAACAGACCGGACTAATCGTATGGCAGTTTGTATATACCTCAATCACTAGCGAAACGAGCTTCGTATCTTTGCTCAGTGTTACACTTTTGACAGGTCTGTACAATAAGTTCAAATTCAGGAGTCAAACAATGTCATTTATAAAAGATTTTATTGTTTGTTTACATTTAAAAAAGTGATTTGAAATATATTTATAGTTATAAAGACATTTTTTCCTTTTTTTAAAAAAATACATTTCTAATTCATAAATAATTTAACATCCTTTGCGACACCTCAAACACACATATGGGTGTACATACATACATGCACATGTAAAACAAGTCACAGCTGTTCTTTATATAGGCAAACGACATTGACTTGTCCGCTTGATCTTTGATTTAAATAGCCATCATGGACTAGTACATGTATCTACAAGTGCTAGTTACAAAACGTACATTACATATTATCAAAATCGAATCTTAACACTACCCATGTATTGTATGGGTCCTTCTATCAGGTATCTTCTATTTATGTTGAAAGGTCAAGCAGACAGGTCATTGTTGTTTGCCGATACAAAATGTTGATATTGTGTTACAGGTAATTGAACAGAAAATATGAGCACACCTATCAAATCAATTAACTGTTTTCATATTAATTAAATGTTATAATTTCATTATCTCATCACTCAGTATGCTCAAAGGTAAGTCATATGTCTATAATCTAGATTAAGCCTAAGTTTTCTTATATGCACATACCACTGCGGTAGCTCAGTTGGTAGAGTGCTTCGTAAGTGGGAGATTGTGGGCTCAAGCCCCGACCGGGTCTTATTAAAGACTTAAAAGTGGGTAGTGACTGTTCTTTCGCCAAGCACTTGGTATTACGAAATGAAAGTCTCGGTTCTTTCGGATGGGAACTTAAAATAAACTAGATCTCGTGTCACGGTGGGCTTGGTACGATAAAAAAAACATGCTGTATAATACCATCAGGCAAAATTTCTGCATCTTCGTCTATAGCTGGCGACGTCTCGATATAAGTGAAATATTTTTGACTGGGACGTTAAACATCATTATTCAACTCAACTCTTATATGCACAGTACAAGTACAGACCTGTCGAAAGATTAATAATGAGTTTACGATAAAAAAAAAAACAAAGCTTGTTTGCCCAGTGGCCGATATCGTGGATAGCCATTGGCCTACAAGCTGCCAAAGACAGATAACAGATGCTGAAAAGCTGTCGAAATGTAGGGACGAGATAATTTGTCGATTCGGTACTAATTCGATAACTTGGTGTTAAACTTTCGACAGGTCTGTACAACAGCTAAAAGAAATGTACAGTACAGACTTGTCGAACGTTTAACACTGAAATAACGAAAATAGATAGAGTCGAAGCTAGACTGGTGAGTGGAGGCCAAAATCTGCAGAAATATAAATACCAGCTGCCGAAAACTGTCGAGATATAAACAGTATTTGCTGAACATATGTCAAGATAAGCTGACGTTTTCGGCACTAATTTGTTAATTTGTGTGTTAAACTTTCGACAGGCCTGTACTATAGGCTTTAAGCTAGTTGAGGTCTGTGTCTCTGGTAATGGTTAAAACTAACAACAACTACCTATAATCTTAATGCAAAATGCAATGTAGTGGGGTAATGGAGATTGTAGCGATAAGTTCTTCGATGGCTGAGAAAACCTGAGTGCCCGAAGAAAATTACTTTTTCACAGTAAATTTGATTTTACTTAAAAACAAGCAGACAGTTCTCGGATGGTAGAGGGAACCGAAATGCCCATCGAAAACTACTGAACTTATATATATAACTAGGCAGGCAACTACAACACTTTCTTACAGTCGATAGTATTCACTTATAAACTGTCGGCCAGTTCAGAGAAACTGGAGTGTCCGGAAAAAATAATGATTTTCGTCAAGAGAATCGACACACTTTCTCTAACTAGGAGTGGAATTCGAAACTAGGCGGTGTCAGTCGGCGTGATAACAATAAAAGGCTCCATTTCCAGTACTGATGGAAAATGAAATGTGTGACGCTTTAAAATGCTTTTCAGCCACCAGTGTTGGCCAAACCAGAAATTCTTTTTTAAATTCTTTATGTCTAGATTTGGTAAAAACCCTTCTGGTGGCTAAGTTGATAGTGTGCTCGCTCCGTAAGTAGGAGATACTAATAGATCGTGGGTTCGATCCCCCACCGTGTCTGACCCAAGACTTTAAAGTGGCCTGTGGGTAGTGATTATTTTTTTGCCAAGCACTCGGCTTTACCAAATTGAAAGTTACGGTTCTTTCGGATAGGAACTTTCAAAAACGAGGTCCCGTGTCACGGAAGGCGTAACCACATTTTGTAATGTCATCAGCACAAGGTACAGGCAAAACTGCACCTTCGCCTATAGCTAGCGACGTCTCGATATAAGTGAAATTTTCTCGACTGAGACGTTAAACACCATTTCTCAACTCAACTCTAGATTTGGTAAAGTGGATATTTACTTTTTGATTATAAAAAATTAGTGTGTTGAAATTGAAAGATAAGTTGGTTTTAAGTCCAATGCACAACTTGTCACAAAATATTGATTTACATACAGTGCTTACGGCAGTAGCGGATCTCAGTCAGTAGCGGATCATTTTTTAGAATAAAGTTAATTTTTTCCATATCATTACGAGAGTTCAATTAAACTCGGATATATTTCTGTAAAGCTGGTATTTTTACTTAATTCTACGTTTCATTTATGTTGATAAACGTCCTATTTTTTAAATTCTCGGCTTTTTAATGCGAATGTCACAAGCGTCTCGGCGACATGGATGTGATTTCCAAAACCTAACTTTCGATTTGACCAACGTGTTCAATACTTTCAAAGGTAATTTGAAATGATTACAATAACTCTTTACACTCGTTAACATGTCTTCTTTCACGACATAAACCTTATCTGAGCTTTACAGTTAATGATAAAAAATAAACCAGTTTATGTAGGGTGCAATTACGGCAATAACGGATCAGCTGCTGTCTACAGGGGACCTCTCGAAAGGCTAAGAAAAATATGGCATGTACCCATGGGGCTGTCTGGTGCTTTCAGAAAACTAATAGATTCTGGTTGGTTCAGTTATGCAGAGGCTATTGGAGAACCAGTGCCTAGCTCCCTTCCATGGCCAGTACCCCATGAGAAAGGTGACAAGGTCATGCCACTATCTTATTTATCATATGGTAAGACCAGATCAATGGGCATTTTAAAGAAGCCATAATTGTCATTCTTGAAGAATAATCTGTATGAGATTAGAATATATTGAATAAATACAATAATATCCAACCCTATACTTTGTGTTTAAGATAATTAAAGTTTTATTCCGTTCTATATTTTTGTCTGGTTACAATTTTCGACCTATGATGTACAGTGTACAATACCAATAAGTATCATTGTATGCATATACTGTTCTTGTCAAAATAAAATCTTTATGGACAAGAGTATGTCATAATATTTATAACTTATAGAGTACAATTATTTTATTTTATTTCCTTCGCCATTTACTGCTTTTATAATTCAGTATTCAAGACAATGTTGATTGACTTAATTTATCGGGGACATTGCGATGATTTTTTTTTTTTTTTTTTTTTTTTTTTTTTGGTTATTTATTTTAATCATGACATTTGTTGATATTACGATTAAAACTCTTTAATTTTGTTTTATGATTAGTATTTTTTGCAATTGAATGATGGAAACTCAAAACTAATCATGTTTTGAGTTAATCGCCTATCGTTTTCTTGAAACAAGGTGGCGTGATCCACTACTCACAAATTGATTCGTTACTGACGTAAATACATGGGATACAAAACGCGTGGATTGCCCATACTTATAGTCGGACGATTTTTATTATATAATGATAAATTGAAAGAGTGGAGAAATGTCAATTGATTGTACCAAAAAAATACAATCGGTAGCGATGTTTTTCTCGGAGAGCAGTGAATATTGCACTAATGATCCGCTACTGCCGTAAGCACTGTAGTGATAAATTATTTGATGACCGATATATCAATAAATAATTTATTTTTAACTATTAAATAAGTTATTTTCGTCTTGTTTCTACAACGAGGCATACATTAGTGTCTATCAGCCATTATTGAATTTAATAATTTTCCCCTCGATGAGGATTTATTCACTATCTCAGAATTTAATATGAGACATTGGGCATATTTTAAATGAAGCACATGATACGAAGTACCGGGATACTTTTAAAAATAGACCATCCATATGCAAAAAAGGGTCCTTAGGGAAACAAAATTGATATTTTCACTTTTTGTTATTTTTTAAGCACAAATAAAAGGGTTATGCAAAAATAGTAATAACAGTAAAATTGTTTTGGAGAAATGGTAAAAAGTACAAGCTGAAGACCATGTTTTTCATAACAAACTATAATTATTGTATTCAAAACCTGTTTCCGGCATTACGATTCTAAGGGCCCTTTTCGCTTACGGAACGTCATAATGCATACATCGGAATGATATTTTAATACAAGATACCGGGGATAATTTTATACGACACACTGGGGATATTTTGGAATATATATGAACATATGAGACATCGAAAGTATTTATTCGAGACACCGGAAATATGTTTCAACAAGACACCCATATTTTTTTTATATGATACAGGGGATATATTTTTCTATATAAGAGATCTAGAATATTTTTAAACGAGAGAGCGTGTATATTTCTATACGAAACATATTTTTATACCAGGCACCGTGGATATTTTATACGAGGCACCAAAAATGTTTATACCAGACACAAGGAAAACTTTTATAATAGACATCGGGGATATTTTTATTCCAGACAATTGAAATATATTTATACAAGACACCTAGAATATTTTTATATGAGACAGCAAAAATATTTTAATACGAAACACCTTGAATATTTTTTACGAGACACCGGATATATTTTTATATGAGAGATCGGAAGTATTTTTAAACGAGAGAGAGCGAAAACATTACTACACGAACCATATTTTTGTACGAGAAACCATTGATACTTTTAAACGAGACATCGGGGATTTTATTATCCAACACACCAGGAATATTTTTACACGAGACATATATTTTTTTCGTGACACCTGGAATATTTTCATATTATAATTTAACACTGTGAATATTTTATACGAAACAATGAGACTATTTTAAACTAGACAACGGGAATATTTTTTATAAGAAAACCCCGAAATACTTTATAATGAGACACGGAATATTTTTATACGAGACACGGAGAATAATTATATACGAGACATCCAGGTTTTTTTTTTATATAAGACACCAGGAATATTTTTATACGAAACATCGGGAATATTTTTTATACAAGACACCGAGAATATTTTTAAAGGAGACAATAGGAATATTTTTATATGACATAGAGATTTTTTATATAAGAAACCGGGAGAAGCATTTTTATATGAGACACCAGGAGTAATTTCATAGACTATTTTCTTATGAGACACCGCGGATATTTTTAAACGAGACACCGGGGATATATTTATATGAGACAATGGGAATGTTCTTATACGAGACACCAGGGATATTTTTATATGAGACAATGGGGATGTTTTTAAACGAGACACCGGGGATAATTTTATATGAGACGGGATTTTTTTATTTTTTTTTTCGGGACACCGGGGATATTTTTATATGAGACAATGGGAATGTTTTTATACGAGACACCGGGGATATGTTTATATGAGACAGGGAATATTTTTATACGAGACACCGGGGATATTTTTATATGAAACAATGGGAATGTTTTTATACGAGACACCGGGGATACTATTATATGAGACAGGGGATATTTTTATTCGAGACATCATGATTTTTATACAAGAAAGCAGGAGAAACATTTTTATACGAAACATCAGGACCCAGTTGTTCAAAGCTTGATTAGTTTAATCAATGATGAACAAAAATTAAAAACATCAATGAAAACTAAGATATCATTATAAAATTGATAGTTTATGTGCTTTAGTTTGATGAAATTTTCTTTATTTTTGATAAATTCGACATTAATTTTGCAAAATAGCTGAAAGTTTACAAAATTTAAATTTCGACTAATCAAGCTTCGAACAACTGACCCCATAAGTAATAGTGTAGTATGATGCGACAGAAAAATAGCTCCCGTAGTGCTAAATTTGATTTTTTTTTTTTTTTTTTTTTTTTTTTTTTTTTTTTTTTTTTTGCGTTTGTATGGGGTTAAGATAGAATATTTTATACGAAACACTGGGAATATTTTTTATACAAGACACGGGGAATATTTTCATTTTCACCGGGGATATTTTTACACGAGACAACGGGATAATTTTTAAACGTGTTCCTCAGACGTGTATTTTCGTCTCCCGTAAACATAACAATAAGCTATACAGATTTAATAACATTTAGCCGGATTGAAATATTTCCGTTTAAGAAGACACAAATAAGATCAATGATAATTATTTTAACTAGTACAGTCCTGTCGAAAGTTAAACACTAAATTAACGAATTAGTGCTGGGTATGCAGCTCATCACGGACCCTAGGCAGGTATATGTCGACAGTAGCCATCTTCAAATCATTCGGCACCTTTTCGGCCACTAATTACCGGAATCTCAGAATGCCGGGAGTTTCGACCCCTTTTCGTTAGCAAGGTGTTAATCTTTCGACAGGTCGGGACTTTACTTCATTGTTTAAGGGATTTAAAAAAAAATTGAACTACTTTTTATTAGTGACAGTAACATCCATAAACATTATATATATATATCTTCTTATAGTAGACCTAGAAAAGCACGTGGAAATGGCAGGGGACACCATACTTGTAACTGGTGGTAACGGGTTTCTAGGGCAACACGTCATCAAACATTTACAGGAGCGAGCTGATAAAGTGACAGAAATACGTGTTTTAGATGTACAGACATTCACTAAAAAGCTGGGTAAAGTATATACTTTAATTCACATGCATATGTACAGACATGTCAAAAGTTTAACACTAAGGCAAGGAATTATAGCCGTATTAACAGCATACCGTTAGCTGTATTTTGACAGCTTATCGGCAGCTGCTAGCTCTCTCCTGACAGCTTTTTGGCCACATGCTATTTATAGCTCGGTCATTCGGCAGCCAATCGCGAGCTTCGACTCCTTTTCGTTAGTCTAGTGCTAAACTTTGGACAAATCCGCAGTACTATATTATACTCAATGTCTTTGTATCGTAAGCTTGGATGTTTTGTTTCTGTCTGTTTACTCTGCTGCGGAGAAAGGAACAATGCTAATATTTCATAGATTAAATTGACACGGTTAAAAATCAATTTATCATTTACTTACATGAGCCGAGTCGTTGCTAATATCATAATTTCGATTTATTCCATGCATTATAACTTCTTTAACAAACCAAAAGGTATTTTGGATGGGTGTTTACAATGGTAAAAAAATTGACAAAATGACGGTGTCTTTCGTGTGACGTAATGATGACGAAAGAATTTATTATTTACGTAGGTTAGCAAGGGGTACAATGAAGATTAGCTCAAAGGTTGGGTTGAGTTTAAAAGTTTGAATTTACGTTGGTTTTTTTCAAAAGTTTAAAAATACAGAAATATAGTTCACTTTATTACTGTACTAAATCAATTTTGGCCATCCTCTTTACGCAAAAATCAATCCGTTCTTGAGCTGTACTTACCTATGTAAATAGTCAACTCTTTCGTCATGACTACGTAACATAGAGAACCCCGCCATTTCGTAAAACATTATCGTTGTAAACACCGACCTAGGTTATATTTTGTCGCATAAAATGATATATGAAACAAGGATGGAGCCGAAACAGGAATTTTTAGCAACGACTCGGCTCATGTTAGTAAAAGAATCATTGAATTGTACCCGTCATATTGAAATCTATAAAATATTTGACCTTCTTGCCTTCTCCGAAATAGGCTAACTAAACAGTAGATTTAGTGTAAAACTTATTATATTGTTCACAAAAACACCTCGTTGCAATAGATTGTGCTCAATCGGGGTGTTCTAGATTTTAATTGCGTCTAAATGCAAATGTTTTAAACATCACACACGTTTCCAGTTCATCCTGTATTTGGCATATTAGGGCAAACAACATTGACCTGTTCGCTTGACCTATAATTTAAATGATATTTAATATGGACATTTATGAACAAAGGTCACACGTGTTTGATATCGTCTACGTCAACGTTTACGTATTAAATGCGAATCATAGCACTTCGGTAGTCGTATATGAATATTCATCAAAAAAGGTCAAGCGGACAGGTCAATGTTGTTTACCTAAATCGGCAAAAAATACAGTTGCTTAACGGATTTGCAACGTAACTAGCATTGTTACAGTCTTTCATGCTGTATTTATTTGATTAATAGATTGATATTGATTGATTGATTGATTGATTGATTGATTGATTGATTGATTGATTGATTGATTGATTGATTGATTGATTGAATGGGATGGTACGTCAAAGTCAAGAATATTTCAATTATATCGAGACCTCGCCGGCTATAGGTGACGTGGCAGAAACTTTGTCCTTCAGTGCTCTCAGGACAATATTTAGGTAGGGTTCTTTAAAATGACACACCTGCCGTAACATAGGGCATCGGTTTTAAAGTCTCTCCCGAAGGACCTGAAAGAACATGCACAGTAACTGCCTATTTTTCAGTTTTGTAACGTGTAATAAGCATAAACGCATTAACCCTGAAACAAACCACACTGGGTCCACTTTGGCAATGTATCAAGCGACAATGCTTTTCATTGTACTGAAAATTAAAAAAACCCCATTGTTTTCAAGGTTACAGATTATGACCACCCCCTCCCCCCCCAAAAAAAAGTGTAATCATTATACCCTGAAACAACAACACTGGCACCACGTTGTCATTGTGTCAGTTTGCAACTCTTGTCCTAAACCGTCAATTTATTGTTTCGATGTACTGAAATGAAAGGCAGTTTCTTTAACCCTTCGATTAAGGTCACCCGACAGGGTGACAAAATTTAATTATCAAAACATGTTATAAAAATCTGTAGGTTTGAGGCAGCTACATGTACAGAAATATACTATTATGCAGTTCTAAAATAAAGTGCAAATGTGACCTGTACAATTTACCAAATCGAAACCAAAAAAACTCAAATCACTTTAGACGTACTAGCCCTTACCGAAACTAAAACACAGGGACCAAGTTCTCATTATGTCCAATGACAGTGCTGGTCCAAAACTGGCAATCTCAATCTAAATTAAAACCTGTAATAATAATAAGCGTTACAAAGCTCCACTTGGCTATTGCGCCCAGTGAAAGTGCTGATACAATACCGGCAATCTATTGTAGTATAGTGTCATATTATAAATTTTTGAATTTTCTGAATGAAATATTCCAAAATTTATAATATGACAATTTATAAATCTTTGAATATTTCATTCAGAAAATTCAAAAATGTATAATATGACAATAGTCTCGATGAAATACTGGTAAACGACATACTAGAATTATATATATAGTGATATTGGATGAAGGCAATATGGGGGATAAAGTTCTCAATGAGAGTTAAGTTGAGTAATGGTGTTTTTTCAATCAAGTCAAGAATATTTCACTTACATCGAGACGTCGAAGTTGCAGATTGAAATTTTGCCTGCGCGTTGTGCTGATGGTATTATAAAGCAGGGTTCTTTAAATATCGTGCCACGCCTACTTGACACAAGACCTCGTTTATTTTAAGTTTTAAGTTCCCATCCGAAAGAACCGATACTTTCATTTCGTAAAGCTACCGCAGTGGTGCTCCCAAGGAGAGAAAATCCTCCATATTTCTCCATCCAAGGTTACTTTATTGTACGGAACATTTTTTTTACCTTTTCTATTTTGACAACATCGATAAACTATTATGATTCAGGTCAGTATGTTTGGATGCACCTATCAAAATAGAGGGATATGCGTACAAAAGTAGGAGAACTCAGTGAGTTGAGTTGAGTAATAGGGTTTAACGTCCCAGTCAAAATATTTCACTTATATCGAGACGTCGCCAGCTATAGGCGAATGTGCAGAAATTTTGCCTGTCTGTTGCGCTGATGGCATTATACAGCAGGGTTCTTTATCGTGCCAAGCCTACCAAGACACGGAACCTCGGTTATTTTAAGTTCCTATTCGAAAGAACCGTGAGTTTCATTAAGTAATGCCGAGTGCTTGGCGAAAGAACAGTCACTACCCACTTTTAAGTCTTGGTTCAGACCCGACCGGGGTTCGAACTCACAACCTACCACTTACGGAGTGAGCACTCTACCAACAGAGCTACCGCAGTGGTTGGATTACTCAGTGGTTTCCGTGATCGGCAATATCACATGGCAATGTTTAACATTGTGAATTGTTTCATACCACGTGATTATAAATTGACCAATAACAGTTTAAGAATTTTCTGAGAGGTGTAAATATTTAATGTTTTATCTAACAGATTATGTAGCAAAGAAGCCCGTTGTCAGTATAGTTGGCAGTATCACAGATGAAGAAGCATTGAGAAAAGCTATGAAGGGAGTCAACTGTGTAATGCATCTAGCAGGTGTTGTAAGTGTTCGAACACTAGCCGAGACAGAACATATGGAAGAAGTCAATGTTAAAGGTAATGCTATTTAATGATTTTACGCCAATAATAAAAACAAATCATGTCACTCCATGTACAAATCTAGTCCGACTAATCAGACCACTAAACCCCCATTTTAATTTTTTGACTTTTTTGGAGGTTTGTGGTCTGACAGCTTCCATTATTGAATTCTTGAAATTTCTGGCGAAAACGGCAGAAACGAAAACACGCGTCGATAACTTCCAGTATTTCCTTACCTCGCTCTTGCTGACAACATGGAACACTTCCTAAAACATTATTCTACCGATCCATGCTTAACTTTTAATTAAAATTCATCGATATCGGTAGAAATACAAGGTTTTCTGATGTCTCTTTAGCTCTCTGTCACTTTCGCATCGTGAAGACATTACTAATCTGCATTGACCAATCAGATCGCGTGTTGCATTTGGGTGGTGAAACTCGCAGTTCTATTTTTAGAAAGCACATGGCGATGTTTATTTACATTGGTAATTCACGTTATTAATGGTGTTTTCACACGTATAACATATTATTTTAGTTATTTTATTTTACAAATATCATGTGAAGACATGTGTACTAAATCTAGTGAAGATTTCTCATCTTTTTTACTCGTTTATATCGAAATTATCTTTTCTTTTAAATTGGGCAATATTCTATCATACCTGTGACTTGCATGTTCATCTGAAATGCTGTCAAGGTTTGTCCACTATTTTGTAGATCGTAAAATTATAAGTTTTTAAACCAGTTGTAATATATAAAGTTCAACACAAGAGTACTTGTCCGCAAGGTCATTAACATTAATTCTTTTATATTCATCCCGACCACACTGTAAATTTTGTCATAGGGTTCAATTTCTAACTGTATTTTGCGTGAAGATACATATATACAGTGAGGTGCTTAATTTTTCTCTCCAAAATTAATGGAATAATATTTCCAGTATACTAGTTCAGAAAAAAATGAGAGGGGTCAAGAATATAAAAATATACAGAGAAGATCGCGACTACTCTATTTTAAAGTCTACATATAAATCTGACAATTATATCTCTAAATATTTTAAATACATTTCAATGTTACCTTTTGTAAGTACATGTATTAAATAAACACCATGTAAAACATCCTTAATAACGCGAATTACCAATGTAAATAAACATCACCATGTGCTTTCTAAAGATTGAACTGCGAGTTTCACCATCCAAATGCAACACGCGATCTGATTGGTCAATGCAAATTAGTAATGTCTTCACGATGTGAAAGTGACAGAGAGCTGAAGAGACATCAGAAAACCTTGTATTTCTACCGATATCGATGGATTTTAATTAAAAATTAAGCATGGATTGGTAGAAATATGTTTTAGGAAGTGTTCCATGTTGTCAACAAGAGCGAGGTAAGGAAATACTGGAAATTATCGACGCGTGTTTTCTTTCTGCCGTTTTTCCCAGAAATTTCAAGAATTCAATAATGGAAGCTGTCAGACCACAAACCTCCAAAAAAGTCAAAAAATTAAAATGGGGGTTTAGTGGTCTGATTAGTACAAATCACGATCCCAGAAGCAAAGTAGAAGATTTGATATCTGGCAGAAGTTAAACACTTGAACTTTCACTAGGGAAGTGGGGCCGGGTGCTCCGGAAGGTTAAGTACCTTTTGTTTTGCTTGCTTTATCGTCAGCGTGTGTAATTAAGATTGAGATGTAAAGGAAAATGGATATATTGGATGCAAATTACATTTATTTGTATTAAGCTGTCCTGGTAAAACAAATTAAATAGACGCTAATAAAGTGAATAACTTTATAAATACGGTCCGAATTCTAAACAACTGAACAGGTAGATTGATTGATTGATTGATTGATTAATTGATTGATTGATTGATTGATCGATTGATTGGTTAATTGAACGTGGTGTTAAGGTACGCGGTCTAGTCAAGATTATTTCACTTATATCGAGTCGTCACCAGTATAAATGACGTGGCAGAAAGTTTGAATTTTGACCCACGACCTCCTACATACGTATAGTGGTTATAGGTAAACACCATTGACCTGTAACGCTTGACCTTACATTAGGCGTATTCATTTACGATGATCAATCGATGAGGTAGCGTTAGGAGTCGCTATTTATATATACAGAGTACGTTTTCCCCCATGATGCTCACTGGCCCATCATAAATTTTACATTAAAGGTCAAGCGGACAGGTCAAAGATGTTTTTGCGTTGTAATACCATATGTCGTTAAAATAGTTATACAGTACAGACTGGCCAAAAATTTTACACTAAGCTAACGAAAATAAGTCGAAGCCTGGCTGTCAAGTAGCCGAGGTATAGATTGGAAAGATGTCCATGCACAAAATATCATCTACCGATAACTGCCGAGATATAGCCACCGATAGAGTTGAAATAAGCTGCTCATTCGACACGGCGCTAATTCGTGAGCTAAGTGTTAATTTGTGACAGGTCTGTACTGTAATTCATAGTGTATTGATAATTTATTGACATATGTACATAAAACTTTTGTTTAACTGCATGTATATGACATATAATCCTGATCAGGTAAAATTCCTGAATAATTTTAAATTACTAACTAGATACAAGATCGATGTAGATGCATGCTTTTTCACCTTCAGATCCTGATCCAGACCGTGGCCTGATATGTAGTTAGTTTGTTAGTATTTAATTATATAGAGTGCTAGGATTGGGAGGTTCAAACACTGTATTGGCATTTCCCGATGAAAATTAATGTTTATATTCTTATGATAAAAAGTGATGATAAAAAGTGATCTTGACTACTTATTATGTGCTGCTTTTTATTACCCGTTATGCATCTATTTATCAAATTCATTGTAAAAAATAGGTGAAAATATGCTATTGGATCTGAATTTCTCTCTGTCGTGTTTTTGGGGCGATTTGCTCCCTAAAGCTAAAGGTTTATCGTCAGTATATTCAGAAGAAAAACTGGTAACAAAAGCGCAGCTATTTTTGCGTAAATGACACTCTCAAGTTGGTTAATTGTGTGATCTACGTCAAACATGATAGCATGACGTCATTTTGATTGTGCCAACGTCAAATTCAAGAGAGCCTCACTTTGCGGCCATCTGGCACTCAAAGGAGTGCACAAAAGGCCGCTTTTGAGGCTCTGTGGCACTCTAAGGGTTAACAAAACTTCGCTACACATTTTAAACTTGCATATCCGTAAGAATTATTGCAGACATTGAAAAGATTATGCTACAATTAACTTTCTGTTAATACACCCACCAACAGGTGTTGTAATTATTACCTGAAAATTAGTAAATTATTAAACAGGTTTTTTTATTATTTCAAAATGTAAAATATAATTATGTTCTTTGAATAGTCTAGTGCGGCAAAAGTTTTAATATCCAAACTACCCATTTTCAAGTCTTTGGTCAAACTCGGCCAGAGTTCGAACTCACGACCTGCTTCTTACGAGGCTAACACTCTACAAACTGAGCTGCCGCAGTGATTAACACTATAATGAGATTAATCACAAACAATATCAATGTAACAGTCCAAACCTGTCTTAAAGGTCACATTTTTATAAGAGTATCCTCCTTATAAAGGTCTGTAGTATTATTTCTCAATTGGGCTTTATTTACCTACATGTATATTATTTGGACCTGTATGTAAAGACCATCTGCCTATAAAGGCCACATAAATTACTGATTCCTTTTGATGGCCTTTATAGACAAGTTTGACTGAACATGGTTAAGAATACACGATACTCGTGAGCATCCTTCGTCAACAAGGCTGATAAATATTTCAGGTACCAACATGGTTATACAAGCTTGTATAGAACAGAATGTTAGAAAACTAATATACAGTAGTACCATGAACGTTGCTATTGGTTACCAGGACATTGTTGACGGTACCGAAGCAAGTCTTACCTATCCGGAGAAATTCTTATTCGAGTCCTATGCCGAAACCAAATGTGAAGGCGAAAAAGCAGTACTGAGGGCCGATGGGGAAATAGGATGTAATGGTATGAACCGTATCCAATTGACGGAGCGCCGGCCATACCCACAATGTTCCGACAAAGGCGCGATCACAGTATCAAAGCAGCGTCACGGCAACTAGTGTCAGTGACGTCATTAAACGGCGCAATTCTTGTCAGGTTTTTATTCTTTTTGCGTGTAATTCAAGAATACCATGCCTCTGTTGGAACATTGTGGGCGTGACCAGCGATACGTCAATTCTACTTGAATCTATCCTCTTCGCACGTTTGATATTGTATTAGTTGGTATTGTAAAATGCATACACAAATGATATAAGATATGATAAAGCGGCTTAAATATTAAAGAATTTTTAGAAGAGACTTTCCAGCGAGAGATGAAATAAAATTTTATTACAAATAAAAAACAAACATATCAATTCATGCCAAAAACAGAACCTAAAAGCATAGTAAAACTGTCATACTGACAAATTTGATTTTAACACGTGAACTTCATCTGGAAAATGAGATAGAGTGCTCCGGAATAGAAGGGTAAGGGTTATTTTACTAGCTACACTCGCCAATGTTGCGCCCCAATCTATTGGAATTATCGATACGTTTATAATTACTGATTGTTGTTTATAAATGCTTCTAATATAAGGTCATTGTTGATCGCTAATTTTCAAGTGTATAACAAAAACAGATATTTGACCAAAGGATGTCTTCGGAAAATATAAGGAAATGACCCATAGGAAAATTTCATGCATGTCAAAATTTACATTAATAAAATATTGGTTAAAAGTACTTCCTATCTATAGAATAAAGTATGTTCTAAAGTGTCATGTCAAAAAAGATATCTCGGGTAACGGATAAGTATTTCTATATGTACACGAAAACAGTGATTCAAAGCAAAAATGGTTATTTCCATACATTTGACTGCATATATATTGCAATTTCATACTGATGGCAGGCCTGCCCGTGGACAAAACCGACATTAAAATGTAGGTATTTAATTTAGTTTTCACTAACCTAAAGATTATCCACGGGCATGCCTGCCATCATGGTGAAAAATTGAAAAACGCTTAAAAATTAAACTATTATCCTTGTCCGTCACTCATTGTTATATATTATAGCGTATACAAAGCGTTCGTAAGCTTCGGTAGCTCACTGGTAAAGTATGTGGACTGCTAAGATATTACGAAACGCTATTCTTTTAATGTGTGGGTTCGAATCCCATACATCGCACGGGTTTTTGTTTTGTTTTGTTTTTTCAAATATTTCCTAATCAAAACACATTATCTACTAAATTTTATTTAACTAAATTGTAAGTGAATAAATTATAATACCTTTTTTCGTCAAAAGTTAATGTTTAACCAAGTTGTATAAGCATCGATATTATTATATACTACTACATGTTTATAACAAGACAAAACAAAGTGAAAGTCTCGTATAGAACATGCTGTCTCAACAACGTGTTTGTTGTCGTATACTGTTATATGTAACAAGAGTGTCACGGCTGTAGGTTTGTTTGTAATCTGGAACAACGAGTTGAAAATGCTGCTTGGGCATCGGTAAATCACAAAAATAATTTAATTTCGATTTAAAGTGTATTTATTCATTGTACAGCCATTTTTACTACGGATTTAAACTGTAAACGTTATCGCCGATTAAGTGACAAAAACACTATTTTATATAACAGTGGCCTTACACAGGTAAAATCTTAAAGCCATACCATGAATATTCCTGTGGGTCAATCGCTCGCAAAAACCGAAGACATCCTTTATGTTTTTCTTTATTATTTATCACCACGGTAGCTCAGAATGTTTGCTTGGTTCCGAAGTCTGGCTTGTTCTGGCAAAGTTCTTTCGCCAAGCACTTTACAATAAGAAATGAAAGTGATGCGATTATGCACAAGAAATTAAAAAAAAACAATAATCAAAAATCAAAGACGGCGGGCACATTACTCTTATCACATTTTAAAGGACAAAAACTTCGTGTTTAACTAGAATTGTCTCGATATAAGTGAAATATTTTTGACTAATCCGTATTCGTAGAGGCCCATTCAATTGATCTTTTATACATTGACAGTGGTTTTTTTCTTCTTGCAGGTAACACACTTCGTACCCTTTCACTGAGGCCTGTTGCCATGTATGGCGAATTAGATCCACATTGCGTCACTTCAATTATAACTTCAACTTCCAAATTTGGCGGCATCCTCTTTCCATTGGCTACCAAAACTTCATATTTCCAAGTAGCTTATGTTGGTAATGTGTCTTGGGGATTTGTATGTGCTTACAAAGCCATGTGTGACGATAACGATTTGGGAGGCGAAGCATTCTTTGTAACAGACGACACACCACCAAAAGATCTCTTTCATTTTTCCAAGCCATATATAGAAGCAGTTGGTTTTAAACTACTACCATTCACGCCGCCATATTGGTTACTTTACATCCTGTTTATGATTCTGGAATTTTTGGCGTGGGTTTTGTCACCTCTTTGTCGTTTGGAGCTTCCATGTTCGTTCTCGTCTGTGATATCGTTCAATATGAAAGTAAACTTTAGTTATGGTAAAGCAAACAAACTCTTGTCATACAGTCCGTTATTTAACCCTGAAGCTAGTCAAAAAAGGTCTCTTTTATTTTATAGAAATGTTTTGTCTAAAAACGAAAGTGTTGCTAACGGCAACAGCGATGTAAATGGTTTATGTAATGGGCATAGTAACCACATATTACATTGATGTTTATCACATTTAATTTCTAGGTTTTAAAATTCAATAATTTTTGTTCAAAATTAATTACCTTCTGATGATACCCGTTTTCCCCGTTTTACCAACTTGCAATCAGCATGATCAAACAGTCGAATGAATAATCACATACTAATGACCAGTCAAAGGTTGAACACTGAGCTCAAGAAGACCCGAGATTTCGATAACTAGCAGTCGAAAAATATAGCTGCCAGCAGATAGGTAGCAGCTGTCGAGATGTAGCAAACACAAGGCTGCATGAGATGAGTCGAGTAATTTTAAAATTCGTTGGCTTAGTGTTAAATTTTCGAGAGGTCTACAATGAAGTTTTGACTTCAGACAGCCGCAAATAGGAATAATTATTTGTTTAACAAAACTTTTCTTTAAAATACTCACGGATATCCATTGGATTGCACTGGTCATGGGTATTTTTTAATATTTGACAATTTTTAAATAATTTTGCCAATCTTTTAAACTTTTTTTTTTAATTTAATGTATGAAAATGTATTTTATATCTAGATATTTAATGTTTCTATTATGCATCATTTGTAATTTGTGTTATATTTAATATATTAAGTTTATAATGTAATCTTACAGTTTGTCTGACACTTTATTCAGTCGATAGAGTTCTAGGTCTGTATGTGAAATTTCGGGGTTCTAACCCTATCCGTGTCTAAGCAAGAAATGCAGAACGTTAGTTAAGTTCTTTTGCCAAGAACTCGACATTAAAAAAAATGAAGGTCATGGGGCCCTTCAAAGAAGGCTTTAAAAATTGATCCCATGTACCACGATAAGCGTGGCATGCCAAGTACTCTCACTGCACATTGCCATGTGCGCACTGAAAATGTCACAGTATTGTTCATATAGTCTAAGAGATCATGCACTAAAATCCGGGTGAACGAGTCCGAACAATCTGATGGTTGATTCTTGTAGGAAAATGTCTCTAGTTACTGAAAACCAATTGCTTACGCGTCAACTCGTTTACGAGGTTTCAATCAGAAACAGTTTTTGAAAAAAAAGTTATTACAAATGTAAATTTTTGGGAAAAACTAAAAATTCCAGTTTTTGAAGCATTCTGTGGCAAAAACAACACAAAATACAAGAATCAACCTTCAAACATTTTGGCCTCGTTCACCCGGATTTTAGTGCATGATCTCTTGGACTAATAAGATTGATGTCTCTGTGTCCAAAATTGCCCTGGGTGGTGTATTTGGTGGCAATAGTTTTATGTTCCTTTCACTCAGTATTTATTACACACGTGACAGGAATAGCTAGCTAAACAGGAGGTGCTTACCCTTCCAAAGCACCCGGCCTCACTTCCCTGATGGAAGTTCACGTGTCTAACCCAACTTTTCATTTTTAAAAATTTTACTTTGCTTCTGGAGCGATTTTAAAATAGATTAGTATGTTTTTTATTGCAACTTCACCTGTAGCTGGTGACGTCCTTATATAAACAAAATTTGTTTTACTGAAACGTAACACCTACTTGTATCAATAAATAGGTTTTTTATTATTTTTCATTCACATATAATTTGTACATATCTTGTAAAATAAAGTGTAAAAAAGCAATAATAATAATAATAATAATAATAGTATTAATAATAATGAACGCAACTGGGATGTCAGGTTTAACACCGTGGTCGATGAATAAATCAATCAATCAAAACAGATTCATATATCCATGTCTAAATAACAATCCCAAATTAAAGTAAAAACTTTATTACTGACAAATCGGGTTAAATACGCGAACTTTCAACAGAGAAGTGAGGCCGGGTGTTCCAAAAAAATTAAAACCTGTTTAGCTAGTTACACTCGCCCCGTGTAACATTAAAATTGTGAAAAGGGGCTGTTTAATAAAACGTATATGGGTTGTTAAAACAGATGAATGTTTGTCATCACATTATTGATGATAAGTATGATCTCGCTGTATCCAAAATCTTACAATTTGTCTTAAGAATATATTCAGTTGAAAGAGAGCTCGGTCTGTATACGAAATGTCGGAGTTTGAACCTTATCCGAGTCTAAGCAACACATGAAGAAATTACTTGACATTTAGAAATGAAACTTATGGAGTCCTAAAAACTATTCCTGTGTGTCACGATAGGTGTGACACGCCAAGAATCTTTACTTCACAAAGCCACGGGCGCACCGAAAAGGTCAATTGTCAGTTTCACAACTTACTTCACCTGTAGCTGGCGACATCCTGATATAAATCAATTATAATTCAATTAACCAGTCAAAAACAAACTTATTAATGCATCATATACATGCCCAAATCACAATCCCAAAAATAAAGTAAAAACATTGAAACTCACAAATTAGGTTAAATACGCGAACTTTCAAAAGAGAAGTGAGGCCGGGTGTTCCGAAAAGATTTAAATCTGTTTAGCTAGCTACACTCGCCACGTGTAACTCAAAGGTACATGGAACTATGGGACGTCAAATATATCTAGGTTAATCTTATATTTTAGAATACAGAAAGTGACAGATGAATATTATAACTATTGCAATATAATGAACACACTTGTTGGCGCCTGACCTTTAAATACGTATTTTGAAAATGCCCTACTTATGATGACCATTAAATGGTAATTACATTATGTGTTAAGTTGTACAACTCCTGACTTATGTTTGTAGGACCATGAGTATAATGCCTTTTGAGAATATGTGGTCAAATAATATACAGATAAATTTTTACATACAACAATTATAGGATCAACGAGTAAACACAAATGCTGATATTTTTATATTTTACCACTATGGTAGTAATATGGTATTGTATTCTCTCCGTATGTTGGAAGTCATGGAATTGAACCCCGATTTGGATATGGCTAAAACTTGAAAATAGGTAGTTCTTTTGACAAATATTCAGCATTTTGAAATGAAAGTTACGGGTCTTTTCCAATAGACCTTAAACATTGATGTCCCTAATCACGGTAGGCATGGAGCGTAAAAAGACCATTCCTGCATATGCCCTGATTGCACAAGAAAGATATGAGTTCTGCCAGTTCACCTATCGCTGGCTACGTCTCGGTATAAGTGAAAGATTCCTGACTGTGACACATAACCGCATTTAATCATAATGAACTTTTTATCTTAAATATATACCTCAAAGCCAGACAACATTGACCTGTCCGTCTGACCTTTCATAAGAAATATCCATATAGGAGGTTCCAACTAAATGCATGAACTGCGTTAGGATTTACAGTTGAACATATACACATTGCCCATGATTATTATTTGCAGCATATAGAAGAAATATACCCGTGTTATCCATGTTAAATTTATTTGTCCATAATGATAATTTAAATCAAAGGTCAAGGGGGCGTGTTAATGTTGTTTGCCTATACCGCTTTACGACCAATCAGGCTCGGTTCATTTCATACACACATGTTACTTCCTGTTTAAAGTGTTTCCGCCTTCCATATTACTAGTATCAACAAAACACATAACATAATTACATATATATATATACATGTATACACTTTCAATATTTGGCTGACCTCCATATGAAACGTCTACTAGTTGCTTATAATGAAATACACCTGTTTTAATTACACATAAACCTACTGCTCCATATGTTCAACTCAGAAACAATAAAAAAGTAAAACCTTTGAAAATTAAGTTAATCACTTGAAAATCTACCAAGGGAAGTGACCCTAGGGTTTTCCGAAAGGGTAAGCGCCAACATTCTAGCTGGATACGCAGACTATATGTGAAATTAAAATTGAGTATGGCAGGATCGTGGTTAATAATAAGATCAAGGATATTTATGATCGCCATCACTGTACTGTTGATAAGTATAACGATTCTGTATCCAAAACGAGCATTAAAAAGTCAATACATTAGTTTATCAAAAACAAACATACTTATCCATATCGGAACCACAATCCATAAGCAAAGTAAACACTTTGGAACTGACACGTTAGGTTAGACACGTGAACTTCCACTAGGGAAGTGATGCCGGGTGCTCAAGAAGGGTAGCACCTCCTGTTTAGCTAGCTACACCCGCCACGTGTGTAATTAAGATTGTGTGAAAGGAACATGGAACTATGGGACCGACGGTCTCGGAAACTTCGGTCCGGCCCGTCGGACATTTTTTTGAAGGAAAAAAAAGGGGGTCGACACAGTCTTTGTGTGCATGTTGTGGATTATTTTGTCAAACCAACTAAATTTTTTGAGCTACCGCGATTGCCAATTTTAATCCATGTGCGTTATTAGACCACGATATTAATTGCACGTTTACTGCTTTTCTAAGCTTCCGCGATATGCTGTTATTATCAATATGCGTTACTATCCACGATGCTTCATATTGCACGTCCGCCATATTGTTTGCTTACAAGCGTGAATTTTCGTATTCCGAAGACACACGAACTGTAATTAGAATTATGGCGAGAGGTTCTAAATAGGAATTTTAGGTATCACGAATCACGATATAACGGGAACGGTTTGACGAGGTTCTAATATATTTATGCAAATGAAAGATATTAATGGCTAAAATAAAATTTAATCGCGTTTCTATATTTATTAATAAAGAAAGTTACGAAGCGCGTAGTAGGTAATTTTCAACATCCCGCGTGGAACCTCTATGATAACAAACGGTCACCCTTGACCGACGCTCGTTATGGCTTCCGTAATCAACATGCACTTATTATTAAACTAACACACGTTTAAAGAAAGTTATCATGATTCGGACTGGGAAACAATAGAAATAGACAGTAAGACACGCGGCACGCGACTACTTAAGTCCACAGGTATTTACTGATTAATAAACAATCACCTGATTATTAGATCTTACTGTTGTTGACAGGTAAACACGGGGTAAGGACAATACACTTAATAAAGGCAGGTAGAGTTTAATTAAAAGACCAACAGACAGACTAGCGGTAGTTTACTTTTGTCGGACGGAAAACTGATTTGTCCGATTAATATTCCTGTTGTAAAATTGAAAATGTCCGAAAACAAAAAATGTCCGAAAACAAAAAATGTCCGAAAACAAAAATGTCCGACTAGTGATTTTTCACGTCGGTCAAAATAAATTTTTGTCGGACATGTCCGGCAAGTATGACTGTTTCCGGACCTCAAATATATCCAGGGCAATCCTGGACACAGAGACGCCAAACTTGTCAACAATACTGTGATGACGGCCATAAAACTTTTTGGGGGCCTTAATAAGCCTAGACTTGCAATATCCCTGGGTCAACAATTTATTTGCAAGCAGCCTACTTCGTTGTACAAAGTCCCTGTAGAGGAAACATGCTCTTCTATAGCTATTAATTAGGAAACAAATACACCATAAGCAAGAGAAGCAGGTATATTGCTGCATAGAAAAGGGAAGTTGACAATAGAAAAATAAAATCACCACGTTTGTAATAAAGTTTCAAATGTAACCTTCCGTGGGCAACATGATTCAGGTATAAGTCTAAATATGAAGCAGAACTTCAGTCGTGTTTTTTATTTCAATCTCACTAGGATAGATGACATTTACATAGTCTTCAAATTAAAATATATGTAATCCTTTATTTAAAATACCAGCTAAATTACGGAAATGACATTTAAAACTCGTAAATGAACAACTCAAAAGCACTTTTGATTAAAACATTTAATATTTTTAATATTTTAAAATTTAACCTCCTTCTCCTGCTTATTGTGTAATTGTTTACCATTTAATAAAGAAATGCAAGTATGAATAACAATGGCCAGTCGAAATTGCATGACGGTGAAGCCGTTCATTTATAATATGGACTTATCATTTTTATTAGCTCACCTGACCGAAGGTCATGTGAGCTTATGGCATAGCGCAGCGTGTGTATGTGCGTGCGTGCGTGCGTCGTTAACACATATTTTCGACTTCTTCTCTGAAACTACTGGACAGTTTTTAATGAAACATGATGAGAAGTATATATGGGCCGGTGCAATTCAGATTTGTTCGTGGCGTTGCCATGTCTACCATAACTAGGTCAATGTGACCTAGGGGTGCAAAAATCTTTAAAAATCTTCTCCGAAAGTATTGATTGGAGAACAAATCTGATGTGATATTTGGCTTCTCTAGGGTCTTAAGCCTATAGTTTGTTCATTTTGTGAAATTCGGACAAAAAATAAGCTACGCGTTTTTGCGTTAAATTTAGAAAAATCGTAAAATAGCTTCAAATTGTTATATCTTGTCTATTTGACCAGATAATGACACGGGGTTTTCAGTTTTGACATGTTTTTTGTTAGTATCTTCAAAATGAAGTCAAGGTCAATTGTGAAGGTCGTGACCTAATTTATTTACCTCTGATTATAATTCTTATTTGGAAAACCATAAACTTTTTGTATACGTATGTATATTAATATGTTGTATAGAAAAAGGTTATGGGTTCAAAGGTCAAGGTCACAGATACAAAACAATACAGAAATGGTTTATTATATCGAAAACTATCAACTTTTTGTATAGGCATGTATATTAGAATGTTGTAGGTATTGATACAACGGTCATTATGATGTAAAGAAAATGTTCATGGTCAAAGGTCAAGGTCACAGATGTGAAAAGAAAAAACGGAACGAAACGTCATATTTGTGATTGTAGTGTATTCAAACGCCAGGATTTGACGTAACAAGTAAATGACGTATTTACATGATGATGTCAATTATTATTTATAACAGTATAGCATATAATTGCTCAAAATGTTTCATAGAAGGAAAAACAATGAAAATTGTAAATATTACGCTATGATATTGCTTGTTCCCACTACGAGGACTTTGTACAACGAAGCAGGCGGCTTGCAAATAAATTGTTGACTTAGGAATATTGCAAGTCTAGGCTTATCAATGCCCTCAAAAAGTTTAAAGGCCGTCACCACAGTATTGTTGATAAGCGTGAAGTCTCTGTGTCCAGGATTGTCCTGGATATACTTGACATTCCATACTTGTATGTTCCTTTCACACAATTTTAATTAAACACGTGGCGGGTGTAGCTAGATAAAACAGAGGTGCTTACCCTTCCGGAGCATCCGGTCTCACTTCCCTGGTTGAAGTTCGCGTCTCTAACGCAACTTGTCAGTTCAAAAATTTTTACTTTGCTGCTGGATTGGGATTCGGACATGGATTAGTATGTTTGTTTTTGATTCATGAATTCTTCTTTCGCCATTGTATTTAGTACATAATAAACAAACATACCAATCTATGTCGAAACCATGATCCGAAAGCAGAGTTGAAAAACTAAGCTAGCAAATTAGATTAGAAACGTGAAATTTCACCAGGGAAGTGACGCCGAATGCTGTAGAAGGGTTAGCACCTCCTATTTAGCAAGCTACAAAATATAACTATAGGAGTAAACCTGAATTAGAAAAAGAATCGTTAACAACGTCAGTGATGGAATTCAAATTAGTACATTTTTCTATTATTTTTGGGTCTGATTTATACTTATTAATAAACTTGTTTTTATTTTGCAACTCTATATGGTTTCGGTATAAAAGTATCCAACAGTGCTCGGACAAAAATTGAGGAAATCTAATATAAGATGTTTAAATGAGAACAAAAGCAAGAAATTTAAAGCTCGCAAACGATTAAAATGGGGCACTTTTGTATTCCAATACATGTAATTATATCCAATCCCTGTAGTCGTCGGGGAATTTATTATTTTGTTGCACATTGTCAGTTATATTTAAGAGGCAAATATACAGATTTCAGGGCGGTATGAAAGTAGTACCTCAATTTTTTTATTACTAAGGTGGATAACATTCTGTTGTTTTTGGGGTGTCTATGCTACATTATGCTAGCTGAAGCTCGCGAAGGACATCAATGGGACACCATTGTATTCAGAATATATATCTCATACCAGTAGTGGTGCAAATTCTATTATATTGTAAAAAGTTTCAGTTTATTTTAATAAACGCATATACTAGAGTAACACTTATTTATAGCATCCGGTATTAGAAAATATCAGTTAAAAATACATGTACTATCAATGTAGCAATTTAATAGAAAATTTTAAAGAGAGAAAAATAATAAAACAGTTTTTTGTTTAAAATGTTATCTATATTCAGGAAACTGCAACTAAAAGTCTTTCACGTACTTAAAACATTTCTTTATATCGACTTTATTTTAACCACCCACTATCAACTTCGAAGAAAGTCGACAATTTTAATTTAAAAAAATTAAAAACTAAAATACGTTTAGAGAAATGATTCAGAAATGTTCATTCTTTACCCTTCACAAAATTTATGAATATCAATATATTTCTAATACATATTTCTAGTATTTTTCCGTTCATATCGTTATAGGATAATCAAAATTTTGTAAGCGTACGAACATATCATGATGGTATGAAAACTGACGCACACATGTCTGTAGCGTTGGCCAAAGTGTTGTGGTTGGGTGCTGTTAAATTTCGCCACACCTACTAATGAAATCCAAGTTTGACGAAGCGTAGCTGCAGCACACACAATAAGTTGGTAGCGTTGTTGAATAAATTGACAAATACGTCGTATATTTCATAATCTCGATTTCAATAAACTTCACGAAAACTGTATATACAATACATCTTAAAACTTTGATTAAAATAAGAAAAACTACATAACTTCCGGCGTGCACATTACAAAACCGAAAACGGGCCTCAACATCACCGTATTTATATAAAATACCGACTTCTGAAGATAAGGAGTCAAATTCTAAATATGTAATGGACCCCTTTACACATAGCTGCATGACATTGTTAAAATAGCACGTATATGTTATCTTATGTCTAGCGTACTAATAGGGTGTTACACAGGTATAATGATACAATTGTATAAGATAATCATGAATAAATGAAATGAAATACTACACATACATGTACGCTACATATATTAAGATCAGTTTAATTAAAATCTTTAATAAGACTATTCAGATTCAATTGATATGCAAACTTGCTATAATTTTAGGTATAATTGTACTCTGGTACGCACAAATTAAAATCTGGATTCATTGTTGTCATTTTGCCACCAGATTTTGTCGAGATATTCGTGAAGAAACGCAAGAAAACACTGTGGCGATAATCCAGGTAGCAAAGTTATCGAAGGTTTTAGTGTACTTGAATAAAAAATGCAATAAAAAACAAACATAATAATCCATATTCGAATCACAATCAAGAAGAAAGTTAAAAATTTGGAACTGACAAGTAAGGTTAGACACGTGAATTTCCATCAGGAAAGAGGTCGGGTGCTATTTAGAGTAAGCGGCTCCTGTTTAGCTAGATAAACCCGCCACGTGTGTAATCAAAATTGTGTGAAAAAACATGGGACTATGGGACGTCAAATGTATCTATTGATTGCTTTTTACCATTGGGTCTTGAAACAAAAGTATTTAGAAAGATTGATAGACAAGCTTTTCACAATCACCCATGCCTATTTATCTAGTGACTTTATTAAATATATTTGAAACACATTTTCATTCCCTTAAAGACATTTTTTATTTCTTACTTTTAGCGTTATTTATTTATCTAATTTAGATGTAATTAAATGTATATAACGAATCATTTTGAAACCAAACATTTCGATGTTTTATAGGTAACATCTCTCGTTTGATTTAATTTATACATTTTGTAGGCAATTATAAAATGTTAAATACAATTAGATTTATCCCGTGTCTAGAGAATGTCCATGCAGGTTGGACATACAGTTGTAGCCGAGAAAATATGTCAAGTCGTGTGTTCTATACACATCGGTGTATTGAAAAACAGGCATCACAGTAGCATTTCAACACGTGAATTGATAGCAGGGATAGCAGTCTGGGTTAAACGGGATGTACTGGTTCCTATTCACTTTTTAACACTGCTCGGCCGTAAAATTTTATCCTTCCTGTTATACAACTAAGTGAAAACCACGAACCAATGGTTAGAAGAAAATCTAAATCTGAATTTAGATTTGAGTGGGAAGACAAGAGGCCTTTAAAATACTCTTGAATACTCTTTACTTTTTAGTTTTAAACATCAAATACGACTTGTATTTATCATTTTGTCAATAGTCTTCAGTACGAGGAATACGAACAGAACAGTTTTAAAATGGAAGAGGAAACATACACAACTTTAGGAATTTCAGACCAACGAGTCGAAAAAGAAAAAGAAAAATCTGTATCCAGACAAAGCACGTTATCAAGACGATCTTGGGTTAAAATCATTCTCATAAATGTGATGAGTTCTATATTGATGTCAGCCATAATATCAATTCCTACAGTGTTTCTTTTGAAATCATCATTTAACTCTCAGGAAAAACCTGGAAATACTCAAGGTAAACATATTTTTTATTCTTTTTTGTTAGACGTTCAACTTATCTTGATTTTTAGTAATGCATTATACAAAGAATATAAAAAATGGGTCAAAAACTCAATGAGCCGGGTTGATTTTTAAATTTCTATTGAATGGGTGTAAAGTGTGGAAGAAATTTTAAATAATTGCACAAAGCAAGGTGCACAAGTTGTTTTTTTATACCTCACAGAAAGTCATGAATAATGGGGAATAGGTTCAACAATGACAATATATATGAAAGAGTAATGAAACAAGTATATATATGTATTAGAAAAATCTCAATCATTTAAACATTTTCTAAAGCTACAGTAAAATGAAAAACTGTGCACGAGAAGCTTTACATTGGAATGGACGAAATTGACAGTACAGAACAGAAAGGCAACAGGGTGACAGCACTAGCTTTCCACACTTTCATCCAGTAGCTAATAAACTAATGACTTTTAGAACATAAACACTTTTGTAGTTATAATCTTTCCATATATATATATATCTTCGTGAAACAATGTAGGAGGAGTTTTTAACAAAATAGGTGCCCTTTTTTCAAACTCTGGAAAACAATGCCATTAAGTCAGGTGCACATCTTTGATAATCTTTTGATATATATAGTACAAAGTTTCAAAAGTCTGAAAAAATGGGAAAATATTTCCAAAAGGTCAATATTTATAAAAACATTCTGTGAAGTTTAACGTTTTTTTATTAAAAACTGTAGGAGCAGTTGAGTTCACAAAGTAGGTACCCCCAGTTCAAATACTTGCTAAAAAGTGACTAAAAGTCTTTAAAAATGGGGAAAAAACTTTGAAATATTTCCATACAGTCAGGTGCACATCTTCAATATACTGTATAGAAACATTCTGTGAAGTTTTAAGGTTTTTGGTTGAAAACTGTAGATGAAGTTGAGTTCACACAAAGTTGGTACCCTATTTTACCCGCTCGACCACCCGCCCGATATTCACCATACTAAAACAGGATTTGCACTCCGTGCAACCCGGCCAATTATATATTCTAAAATCCTATTATTATTCAATTCCTGAAATCCAGACATTTGTCAGAAAAATTATTTCATGGTTTTCCTTTCCTTTTATAACATGTACTGTCAATCCCATTTTACATTTTCATATTGCATTCGCTGCATAATTATACCTGAAGATGATTCAAGTCATCACAATATTGTTGAAAGAATAATGTCTCTGTATCAAAAATTTCTCTGAATATATTTGACGTCCTATCGTTCCAAGTTACTTCCATTTCCAATTTTGGTTACACACGGGGCAGATGTAGCTAGCTAAACAAGAGGTGCTTACTCTTCTGGTGCAACCAGCCTCATTATGCTCGAGGAAGTTCATTTATTTAACCTTATTGTTTAGCTAAAAACTTTTTACTTCGCTTTGGGATTGTAGTTTGAACATGGATTGGTATATTTTAGCCGTTTTGCGTCTTCAAATTATTTTTGTTCTTCAGTCTCATTCCGATAACGTCTATTTTACATCTGGTATCAACCAAATGTGGATTCATAAAAATACTAAAATTATTTCAACATTTTACTTCTAATACTTTATACCCTGTAAAAAGTATAAAACCATTTGATTTTTCTACTGTTTACACCACTATCCTTCATTCTAAATTGAAAGAACGTATTAAACAAATTATTTACTTGTCATTCTTTTTTAAAAACGGTTAGCCAAGATACAAGTAACTAGTGCTAATTATGGATTATGGATACGGAGTCCAAACAAAATATCCTGAAGATACCATGAACAAAATGTCGGAGTTTTGATAGACAACATACTTGTTCTGTTTGGTTATACATTTGTATACTTTTCTAGCAAACAATCGCTATACCTGTGTACCATTACTTGCTGATTTTTTCTTAATTCTTATGAAGTAAAATTTATGCAGAACCTTGTTAATTCATGAGAGAAGTCTGTCGCCAAATCATTAAACTCCTCAAACATATATATATATATATATATATATATATATATATATATATATATATATATATAACGTTCTGTCTTTTTACAATCCTAAATTTAGAGACTTTGTGAATGCCATCTTTCCTAGCGAGCCTGAAAAAAGATACGACTGAGTCCCCAAGTTCTGTGTCATATTTAGACGTATACCTAAAATGACGCCCACGAAAGACTTCATTTGAAACTGTACGACACATTTGAAACTGTATGATAAACGTGATGACTTCAATTTTTCTATTGTCAACTTTCCTTTTCTATGCAGTAATATTTCTGCTTCTCCTGCTTAGGGTGTAGTTGATTCTCAATTCATACGCTATGGTAGCGCTTGTTCTTATGGGAACTTTATAAAACCATGCAATCTGCTTACAGATGACTTTTTGACTCAGTGATATTGTAACCCTAGGCTTATCAGGGCCCTCAAACTGAATACATTTGACGTACCATAGTTCCAAGAAGCGTTTTTCACGATTATATCTGATTTCTATTTTAAATCAAACATCTACTACAATTACTACATACGGACAAGCAGAAATAACTGGAACAAGTCCTCCTTGTAAGTATTACAAAAAGTACAAATTATTACTTAATCTGTTTGAGTTTTGCGCACTAGACTAGGTCGGTTCGAAATAAAATTCCTCATCAGTAGTGCTCGAACAAAAAGTTCAAATATTTTTAAGATAAACTGTTTTAATTGTTAATATAGGACAGTTATTGTATAATTTTACCACTGAATAACATCAAGTTTTACTGCCGTCATCACAATATTGTTGATAAGTAAGATGATTACCCTGGGTAAATGTTTCCTTTATTCTCAATTTTGATTACATACGCGGTGGATGTAGCTAGATAAACAGGAGGTGCTTTTACTTCCAGAGCACCCATCACATTATCCTGATGTAAATTTACGTGTTTAAATTAGTAAGCCAGCTTAAACGTTTTTACTTTGCCTTTTGGAATGGAGTTTGGACATCGACTGCAATGTTTAATTTCAAATTTCACCATATTTGACCTGGCGTTTGCGTCTAAATTTTTTTATTTGCCCCATATGTATTTAAAATAGATTTTTTATAATTAAATCCCTTTTCCGTTTGACTAATATTTCAATCTTCTATTTCAGATCAATTATCTCCTACATATGGAAAATCAAAAACATCTGGCAGAAGTTTTCCTTGTAAGTATAACAAAAAGTACAAATTATTACTAAATCTGTTTGAGTTTTGCGCACTAGACGGACGTTTCGTAAAAGAAGAGAAACATGTGTGTAAATATGGGTACTTGACAACACCCAACGTAGCAAAGAACACACGACGACAAGTGTAGTTAATATAACAAAAAAAGGAGATAAAAAAAGACACAATCTTACCTAAGCAGTCACTGACGTTGATATTCAAGGACTGTTGTACTATTGCAGGTCCAAAAGAATTTTGAAAGGATTGCTGTCCTGAGGCTGTTTTTTCATCAATGATATATTTTTATCCGGCAATCCAGAAATCTTATTCAAAAGAATTTTTCTTTATACAGCCTGCATTCGTATTGCAGATTAAATCAATTGTTTGAATGTGGCTCAGTGACTGCGGGCCTAATAGTCTAGTCAATCTATAGTTTAACCTCAAACTAATTGCAACAAAATATCATTTATTACTAATATGCTCTCAAATACATGAAATGGTTATAGATAAAGGTCAAACAAAATCTAAAAAGGGGAAAACTGTTTTTGAGGAGTTTTAATTTCTTAAGGAGATTTCTATAGACAAGAGAAATAACCCTTGTAAAACAGCTGGAGTTTTAGTCCCATTATCATATGGTTTTTTCTAACAAAATGTAAAGCAAAGACTCTAAGATTAAACTATCATAATTTTTTTCATATATACATTTAACATTTTTGAGTTCATTTAAAGTTAAATCATCTTCCAATTATAATTCAGTTGCATTTTGTCTGTCACAATTTAATGTTTCCAGTCATGAGAAAATAATGACAGAATACTCAGAGTAATGAAGTAAAAGTGTAGAAAAGTTATGTTTTTTTAACCTGAGATATACTTATTTTATCATTTTTGTGCATAATAAAATATATCTCAGGTTAGTAAATCTGTTTACATCTCTTCAATATGTCCTTATTCAATGTTTTGCATAATGACTTTCAACAAAATCATTTATTTTGTTACATTCCATTTACATATTACATTCTAAATTGTCTTAATTTTTCTTTATTTTAAGTCTATGCATATATTTCCATCTGATTTCTAAGCTGTTTTTCATATAGTAGCAGAGAATACAATGTCTGTGTAAAATATAGGGTTACAATACAGAGTTTTTTCTACAGACAATTCCATTGGTAACTTTAATTGGCAAAAAACCTAAACCCAAGCCCAGATTGAAATTGGTAGATTTTTTTGTGAATAAAAACACCATTTCTGACAACAATCACATAAAAATATTACAATTACTTTGAGGTTTGACCCTATTTTTCATAGATTGACTAGACTATAAAGAGTGTTCTTACGGATGGCAGCGCCTCTTATCTCCTAGGATCTAATCCCGTTCTTTCTGCTTCTTAGTCTCTGAGAAGGTCAAAGTTTGTTTACAGGTAATTTGTTGTCTACGGTTTCCTCCACCATCCTGAGCTAGCTGCCCACAACTTTGACCGGGTCAATAAAACACTATTACTCCACTCCCACTTCTATTTTATGATTTGAAGCGCAAAGTTGCAATTTTTATAAATCAAAGTTATGTCTAAACTTATACATATCAAAAGGCAGGGAACTCAGAAGTCGAAAACTCGCGCTTTGGAATCTCGGTTCCTCTATCGCCTAGGCACGAATATTTTTATAGTATAATACCTGCTTTTAAAATTTATCAATAAAATAAAAGAAATGTTCTGTACAATAACTTATAAGAACGTGCAAACATAAATATCGGCAAAAACTTTGTAGATGTTAACCTAGTCAGTCAGTCAGTCAGTTTATGAACTCATTAACTGGCCTCCACAACAAGTAACAAGAAGTCATGTATCGTATAATAAGAATCTGATATAACATTTATTTTTAGGTGCCATTGTAGAGTTTGACAGATCAACATTACACAGAAACAGATACATATCAAAAGAAAACAAAACCATTAGTAATTTTAAATTGCAGGAAGAAATGGAAAAGGGGAACGGATCGTTCCTGAATTACAAAGGGACGAGAGGAACAAAAGGGTTTTCTGAATATGATAGTGCTTATTATGAAATAAATGTATATTATAAAATATTGCTACATTTAAATAGCGGAAACCTAGTATTTGAACTGGGTTTTTCAACTAAAGACACAATTGACGATTATTTTTATGTTGGGGATCAACTGGAATCTTGGTCAATGTATGGAATTTCTATTCTGCTAATAACTCAATAAATATCTTTTCTAAGATAAGTAATGCAAAAACCCAATATATTAAAAGATTATCTCCTAACACACCAAATACAATCTTTCGAGGAACTTTTGGATTTTTTATTAATGGACTACAAAGGGAGATAATTTGTTTTGAACGTCGCGATCATGATCTTGAGAAGTTATATATGTTTACAAATGTAAATTTTTCAAAACCAATTTTTCCTGTGTTCGGTTTACATGGTGCCCACAGATTAATGTAGCGTTAACGTTACGACAATAAAAGATACAAAACAAGTTCCAAAACAACAAAGACAATCTGACAATTTTAAGATTTGTTTTTCTCTTGAGTATTTTACATCGTAAAGCTTGAATGCATATGTAGTATTCCTTATAATTATTGGGTATTTCATATTGTGAAATCCATTAATATTATTAATTTCAACTATTTGAAAATAATTATATTTCCATTTAAAAGAGTCTTATTTTAACTAATGAAATATTAAACAATGTACACTTTGCCAGCTCCTCAATCTGACAGGGGATCAGTGTCTAAAAAAATTCATAAGATTCCTAGTGTTATACCATTTTACAGTCCAAAAATTACAATTATGCAATCTATACCTTTTTACGTGGATCAAATCGGTACGTTTAGCACATAAACAGTCTTAAAAATTATTTAATTGGGATTAGTTTTATTTTATAATTCAAAAGGGCACAACCCCCTAAATCAACTGCTGTATGTGACAATTTGGGCCATTATCCCTCTTCATCTTATCTTAATTTCATCCACTTTCGACATTTCTAGTTCTTGATGTTACTTTTACTGGTCAGAAAACCAAGCCTTCTTCTTTCAGCAAAGTAATTTTTGTCAGTTTTCTGGGTCAACTTTTTATTGTTGCCCAAGGTTCAAGTTGACAATCTTGTTAATATTTAATAATTGCAAAAATATAATTTTGAAAAATTTTGAATAATAATGACGAATTTTGTAATTCTTTTCCGTCGTCTGACTAAATGACTTCAATTTTTCTATTGTCAACTTTCCTTTTTATGCAGCAATATACCTGCTTCTCCTGCTTATGGTGTATTTGTTTCCCAATTAATACGCTATGGTAGAGCTTGTTCCCACTACGGGGACTTTGTACAACGAAGTAGGCTGCTTGCAAACAAATTGTTGACTCAGAGACATTGCAAGCCTAGGCTTATCAAGGCCCTCATAAAACTTTATGGCCATCATCACAATAAGTTTGATATCTCTGTGTCCAGAATTGCCCTGGATATATTTGACGTCTCGTAGTTCCATATTCCTTTCACACAATTTTGATTACACACGTTGCGGGTGTCGCTAGCTAAACAGGAGGTGCTTACCCTTCCGGAGCACCCAGTCTGGATTGTGATTCGGACATGGATAAGAATGTTTGTTTTTTATTAAATATGTTTATTTATATTAATTTCAAAGTATATTTGTATATATAGCTGCTCTAGTTTCATCAAATGTCCTTTACAAAAACTATAAAATAAAGATTTATGAAAAACCCCACGGTGCTACAAAAAAGTATCATCAAAACTAGAATGTATATGTCATATTTAAAAACAAAATCTTACATATTTCAACAGTTTTAAAACTATTTTTAAATTCGTCACATACATTTAAGGGAGATTTTTAATAAAGTAATCATTGTAAGAATGGGGCCTGATATTTAAGTTATTATTTCATTTAGTCATTAATATATTTTATATCCATAAAACATATAACATCTAACTTGCTTTTATTCCCAGGGTCCTGTATCAATATGCTTGGAATACACTGATGGAAAATTTATGTAGTAAATAACCATGCAGTTATTATTCTTGTATATATTGTATTAAGGATTTGTGTTATAAGTATGTTGAATTATAATATGTCATGTTTGCTGTACAAAAATTTACGAAAAAAATATTCAAATAATTTTACAAATTTATTTTACGCTGCTCTCAATAGTTTTGTATAAGATATGTAAAATATCAGTTTTGATGAACATTTTGTCAATAGGTCATTTTATAAAATAAATAAGATGTTCTTCAAATGGCATAATTGACAGAATGGCGAAACATTTACCACACGTGTTCATAATTATTAAACTATTGAACTACAAAGAAAGTCCATTACACAAACACAACAATCAGTATACTTAACTAATAAAATAAAAACAATTTCAAATTGTCAAATTCACGTATAAGATTGTTGTAGAAGAAAAAAATGTTATTTATGTTCTGAAACATTTGGGTTTTTTTAATTTTTGACACAACACATTTTTGCATCTGAAATTCATATAGAGAGATACTTGTGTCTTTTTAAAATGTTTGTGACTGTAATTTTGCTTCTGTTTACTCTATTGTTTTGCCACGATGTAAGGTTCATTGACAATATATTTCGAAATTTGTTATAACCTAGTTTATTAACTTTAAACTTTAAAGCTTTTATTTTGATTTGCGTTGTTCTTTAGACATGGATTGGTATGTTTCTTTTTTATCATATATGACAAATTCATGTGTAGCTATAAACTACCTTTATGGGAGCCTCAAAACTTTAGGATTGGACCTGTATAGTTATAAATACATGTATTTTGATAATTGTTTATTGCATGCATTTATTGATTGTTATCATGTTATAGGCAAACAATAATGACATGTCCGTTTGACCTTTTATTAGGAATATTGATATCGGAGGGTCCACCCAATATATAGGTAGCGTTAGGATTCGCAGATAATAGACATACACATTGCCCATGATTAGCGTGCACATCAGATAGACGAAATATACACGCGTGATCCCTATTACTTAAATTTACTTGTCCAAAATGAATATTTAAATCAAAGGTCAAGCGGACAGGTCAATGTTGTTTACCTATACATGGCTTTTAAACTTGATATATATATTATATTGCAATGTTTATCAATACTTTATTATATCATCATGCCGAATCTTAAAGTACTAGTAAATAAGTGCACTTGAATTATTACTAATTTCGAACGTTTATATAAAATTGTATTTATTAAATCTTATCAATGTAACTACTGTTAACACTCGTACAAACATACATATACACACACACAAAACACACACACATACAAACATACACACGAAGACACATATACACGTACAATTTGATCTACAGTCTAGCACACACACACACACACACACACACACACACACACACACAATAAGATCATCATTTAGTCGTTACATACATACATGCATTTTAATAATCAGTTATTCAGTTTACATACGTTCATTGTTAACATATATTCGACTACATTTTAAGTCCCTGAACTAAATGGTACAACTAATCAGCAAAAAGAATAGCTGTTTTGTTAAATTTGTGCTCTTCAAACCATTGCTAATGCTACTTTAGAAGCAAACGTGGAAGATTGCGCTGCAATAATTTGTTTTAGATACTAATTTTTAACTACTATCGTTTAAAAACATCACAAACCGTATTGAAGAGTCAGGATTTTAGATCATTGCCCTCGATAATGTAATTTCATCAAATATTTTCTTTGCAAAACAATTTTTAAAAACTATATGTTAAAGTTCAATGTTCTCCTTTTCATTCCCAATTTTATTTCATACGTGACTGGTGTAGCTAGCTAAACAGGAGATGCTTACCCTTCCGGAACATCCGGTCTTACTTCCATGATGGAAGTTCACGTGTTAACCAAATGTGCCAGCTGCAAGGTTTTACTTCGCTTTGGGATTGTGGTTTGTTGTTTTTTTTTTTTTTTTTTTTTATTTTTTTTTTTTTTTTTTACAATTAAATCCTTTTTATTGAAATTATACATTTATCTTAAAGGTATTTGACAATTCATAACGTTAACTTTTTTTTTTGTTTCAACATTTTCAAAATATTTTGATTTCTATCATTTTGTCCGAGCAGCATTGATGATGAATTCCACTCCGAAACAGTCGTCTAGTGCTTCAAAATTGAAACGGGTTTATTGATGTTAACTTTGTGTAACAAATAATGCAAAATGAAATTTTGTAGTCATTAATTCTAAATGTTTTATGACGCAAAGGTAAAGCAATTTGTTTTATTCAAAATAAATCATTTTGTATTTCAATAATATACTGAGGAAAATGTATTATCTGTTGTAAATATTCGCATATATATGTTATTTTTAGTTATTCATTTTATATAAACATCTTCACTCAATTCATGTTTTGTTTCTTTTTCTGACAAAGTAACCCTGGATATAGTTCCTTATTCCCTTGATTCTCAATATGTTTTAATATACACGTAGCGGATGTACTAGTTAATTAAGAGAACTCGCCCTTCCGGAGCACCTTGTCTCACTTTGAACATGACTTCTCATTTACTTTAAATATTAACAAAAACACGAATATAAACCGAAAAAAAATAAACTATCTTTATCTTTGATGAAGTCCACAAAAGACTATCTGAAGATGTATAATAAACGTGATGATTTCATTGTTTCTATCATCAACTTTCCATTACAATGCAGCAACATACCTGCTTCTCCTGTTTATGGCGAAATAAATTCACAGGCCCTGAAAAGGTTTTATGGTCGCCATCACAATCTTGTTAAAAAGTATGATGTCATCTCCCTGGATATATTTGACACCCCATAGTTCCATGTTTCTGTCATTCTCAATTTTGACTACACATGTGTCGGGTACAGCTAGCTAAACATCAGGTGTTTACCCTTCAGGCGCATGTGACCTCACTTCCCTGGTGGAAGTTTACGTGTTTAACCTGATTTGCCAACAACTTCAACAAGTTTTTGCTTAGAGTTTGGATTTTTTATTTTAGCATGGATTGGTATAATTGTTTTGATAGCTTTAAAATTAAAGAGCAGGTTTATTAATGTATAGTATAGTATAGTATAGTATAGTATAGTATAGTATAGTATAGTATAGTATAGTATAGTATAGTATAGTATAGTATAGTATAGTGAAAGTATCTATTTTCGCGGTATACTCATTTTCGCCGTTTTTTGCACGAAAATTAATACCAAGCGAAAATTATATCATACTTATTATGCTATAGTGCTTATTTCAAAAACGCGAAAATTTAAATACGCGGTTATGTCTTAATTTCTGATACCGCAAAAATAAATACAAGCGAAATTAAATCCGTTTATAGTACTATATTAGAAAGAAGCAAGGTACAGCATAGCATAACATGTTTCTGGCATTCTCAATATTGTAACACATGTGACTAGTGTAGTTAACTGGTGATGCTTAGCTATCCGGAGCACACTGTCTCACTTCACCAGTTGAAGTTCACGTGTTTGTCAAACTTGACCATTTTGAGATTCGACATGGGTTGTTATAAAATTGTTTTATAGCATACCAAAATATAGAATAATATATTACAGTAAGGTAGTATATAACATAATGCGGAGCAGAGCAGCAGGTTAGAGTACACTACTATTCGACTGTAATTTTGAAATGGTAATATTCATGGACCATAAGTAAAACGCCATCAAATCATGATATTGCTACACCGCTGGTGATTGAATTGTCTCGTTTTCTGTTGAAAGCATTGACGTGTTCCAAGCACACACTTTTCTGTTGCAAAGTTTCAGTTTTATTTAAACAAGCGAACAAACATATATACTAGAATATTACTTTATTTATAACATCCTATATTAGGCAGTATATCAAAATGTACTATCCATACTATTGTAATAGAAAATAAAACACTTTTAATTTAAATTACCAGCTATATAAAGGAAATGGCAATTCAAATTTGTGACGCTGAACATTTAATGCACTTAAGATTCAACTATGAAACGTTTCATTTCTTAACAATAACATAATTAATCTAATAATCGCTAATAGACTAACCAAGATATCGTTAATCCCAGGAGGCAAAAAACATAGTACCGTCAGATAATTCATTAAATAATCTGCTTCTTTGATTTTTAAAAATACCCCCCCCCCCCAAAAAAAAAAAAAATAAATAAATCTATGCCTTTATAAGTATTGCCTGAGGTGAGTTTGGTAAATCTGGGCTCTTCTATTGTTCCTATGCCAACATGTTAAAAATATCTGCATTTCCGCAACTTTTGTTCGAGCGCTACTACCGATGGGGTATTTTAATTCAACCGGCCGTCTAGAGCTGCAAATCTAAAACAGGTTTAGCAAAATAAATCAATTGGTCGGTACTTTTGTGATTATAAGATTTAAGATATAGATGAACTATCAAAACAAACATACAGGTCTATGTTCAAATCACAATCCCAAAAGTAATGAGAAATGATAGAAACAACAACTGACAAATTTAATCAAACACGTGAACTTCACACAAGGAAAAGAGGTTGTGTGTTCCGGAAGAGTAAACACGTCCTGTTTAGTTTTTTACGCCCGCCATGTGTTAATTGAAAATTAGGATTAAAGGAACGTGAACTTATACGACGTGAAATTCATCCGGGACAACCTTGATATAAAGAGATATCATACTTAAAAACATTATTGTGATGGTGGTCCTAAAACTTTTTGAGGCTTTGATTAGCCAAAATTAAAAAAGATTATATATTTTTATTACAACCATGTGTATGTATATTCCAAGTCGAGTGACAAGACGCACCTTAACCACTACGGTAACTCAGTTGACAGAGTGTTCGCTTATGTGGGAGGTCGTGGGTTTAAATCCCGGTCGTGGTCTGACCAAGACTTGAAGATAGGTAGCGATTGTTCATTCGGCAAGCACTCGGCATTTAGAAATGAAAGTCACAAGTTCCGAAAGAGATCTTAAAAACCAATGTCCCGTGTCACGGCAGGTGTGGTTAATTAAACTTTAAATTACTATAAGAGTCGGTGTGTTTGTGCCAGTGAATTATACTTTATTTCCATGGAAAATCAAATTAATTGATATTGATATTCAGTTTTATTGGTTTTCTATGAAAATTAAGCATACATGTATATGTACTTCATTCTCAAGTTAAAGAATCCTTCAATGCCCTGAGCTCACTACAAGGATAAAAATGCCTGCAACGTCGCCAATAGCTGGTGACGTGTCGATATAAGTTAAATATTCTTACCTTGGGTAAACCCATTCAATCAATCAATTGACCTATAGTACAGTACTAGAGATAAGATAATAAAAAACATCTAGAAGTTTTTTTTAAACATGTTCACATATATTATGACGCCAACAAAAGGCCTCATTTGATCCTGTATGACAATCGTGATTACCGTGACTTAATTCTTTTGTGAACTTTCCTTTTCTATGCAGCAATATACCTGCTTCTCCTGCGAATGGTGTATTTGTTTCTTAATTAATGCTCTAAGGAAGAGCTTGTTCCCACGACAACACAGCAAGCTTCTTACAAATCAAATGTTTATGCAGGGATATTGCAGGCCTGGGCGTTCGAAATGTTTAATGGCTGCTATCCTTATATTGTTGATAATTATGATGTCTTTGTATACAAAATCACCCTGGATATTTTGACTTCCGATAGTTCCATTTTCTTTTCATTTCTTATTTTGGTTACACGCGTGTGTGGCTAACTAAACTGGAGGTACTTACCCTTCCAGAGCACCCGACCTTTCTTCCCCGGTGGAAGTTCACGTGATTATTTTGCTTGTGGTTTGGACATGTATTGGACTGCTTGTTTATTTGTTTTTGATGAATAGCAGTCAACTCAAAAAGTGAAATATACGTCACGGTGATTGGGCGGAAGTTTGAATGTAGAAAATATCAACAGTCAAAATTAAGTGTTATAATACATCCTAATAAATGATTATTTTATGATTAACACGTGTTACTTAGTCATCGGTCGCCTATACGAGCAATACCAACTGAATATTTTTCACAATGGAAGACAGAACGTACACAGCTTTAGAAAATTTAGGCCAGTCGTCGGAGGTAACATACGATACGCCTAGAATACAAGTTGAAGATAGAAGTGCACAATTTCCATTACCAGACCAAAACCCATTATCAAGACAACGATCTAGATTGAAAATTGTTCTAATAATCCTGACGCTTTCTTTATTGGTGTCAGCAATATTAATTGTTACAGTCCTTCTCTTAAAATCCTCATTTGAATCAATAGACAATCAAGGTAAGAATATTTCTTTTTTTTTCTTTTTTTTTTGTGTGTTTCGTTTGATTGGAGGTGTACATCCAATCGGTCATTTCTTTTAAATGGTCGTAGGATTGTGATTTTGATTGTTTTTAGCATAATTTCCTTAATCATATTATACATTTGTTTCATTGTTGTACCACTCTCTCCTTATGTGGAAGCTCGTGGGTTCGAACCCATGCCGGGTTCTGACCAAGTCTTGAAAATAAGAAGTGACTTTTCTTTCCCCAAACACTCGGTAATTAGAAATGAAAGTCACCGGGTCTTTCGAAAGAGACCTTAAAAAGTCAACGCTCCGTGTCACGGCAGGCGTGGTACGTTAAAGAAGCGCCTCTGCACATTACTCTGAGCGCACTGCAAAGGTCCAATTTTCCCCATATTGTAGCTCAATATAAGTGAATATTCTTGACTGGGACGTGAAGCATACGCTATTTTCTGTATCGCTGTCACAGGTGGATGGTGTGACTAAATAAACCGGAAGTGTAAAAGTTTACACTTTACACTTCCGGAAACCCTGCCTCACTTTCATTTTCCTATCCATATCATAATAATCATAAACTTGAAAGCAATTCGGTAACAAAGGCGTAGTTGGCTTTTAAATTATCAAAAAAGGAGAGTACTGAAAAATAGCTTGTATACTATTGTCTAAATTTGCTGCTAGTTAAATTATGAAAATACAGAAAAACAAAGGTATGCTACCTTATGCAAAGTATTTCTTTGGCTAAATTAGGTTTAATATATGTTTTGGTCCTTTGGATATTTTTTCAACCCCTTGAAAAAAATTTGGTTTCACAATTTTGGTCCAAGCACTACTGATAAGGAATGGTATTCCGAAACGGCCGTCTAGTGCTGTAAAATACACCGGTATAAGATGTAATTAAAAAAAACTTGTTACAACATATTTCGAACAAAACCTTTATCATGTCTGGTTTGATTTGAAATGTTCATATAGCTAGTCAGTCATAAAGGCTTTATTATGGCACAAGTGATCTTCTAAACGCCCTAAGTACACCCACAAGAATGATATGTTGTATTTATTTTCCAGATTTCAAATTTAACAGATCAATGTTACTTAAATACAATAGAACCTTTACATTGCCATGTGTGATTACAAACGGAAAAGGGAAATGGATCATTCCGGAACTTCAAAGAAACGAAAGGAACAATATATTTTTTCTCAATATGACAGTGTTCAATTAAGAAATAACATTCAATTATGACTGAAAGACAGGAATAGCATATTGAATGTCGAATGAATACACTCAAATAGAATGTTATTACTTTTATTTACTACCATGAAAAAATATTGCTAGTATTTGCATTTCAGAAATGTAAAATATCGCTACAACAATTTATTTTAGCAAAGATACCGACAAAGATATGGTATTAATTTCCAAATTATGGAATGCTGACCAATCAAACAATGCATGACATAATTTAGAAAGACGTTCTATGACGTTATCGGATAGTTTAAAGTTACGTAACCAGAGGCAATGACCCACACCGTACTCATGAGCGATTAAATGGCAGTTGGAACAAACAAGTTAATGTAAATAAAGCCAATTTCAATTGTAAATATTATGAAATATCCGTTTATTTTTAAAAATGTAATTTATCCAGAGATAATTAGTATTTGAAATTGGTTTTTCATTAAAAGAAAGAATTGTGTCTTGTGGAAAACACGATAAGGTCCCTGTTTCACAATCATTCCTTATCTAAGCATTTACTTAACTTAAATATAGCAAAATTAAAATACAGTCAAACCTGTCTATAAAGGCCACCTAAGGAAACCAGTAAAAGTGATCTGTATGGGCAGGTGGTTTTGATATAATATACAGGTTTAAATATAATGAATAAAAACAATTGGGATACAATTCCACTGGCCTTTATAAGCAGGTGGTCCTTATATAGAGGTGGTCTTTAAGGTAGGTTGGACTGTATTTATAATTTCGTTACTTTTAAAATGTATAAGATTTTAAGGCGTTAAATTTTGAAGATATTTAAAAGGTCAAAACATCTGAATTCTTATTTTTACCAAAAATTATAGTTTGAATTCTACAGAAGATAAATAAGCGAAAAATAACCTATATTTAAGTTAAGGAAAATCTTAACTAAGGGTTTATCATGCCCCAGTTTGACAAGCATTTCTTAACTCGAGTCCTTAACTTAAATCTGGTAAATTTTGATAATATTTTATAGATTTAATAAGCTGAATGATCTTCAAAATGACACCAAGAAATCATAAATATCTTGAAATGTGAAAAAAAAGAAAAATATTCAGCTTTCAAATTTGTCAGACTTAAGTTAAGGAAAATCTTACTATAGTTAAGAAATGATTGTGAAATTCAACTGGTGCCTGTAACTCGTTAGACATCAGGCGTATTTAAGGGACGCGTTATATAATAATAATTAAACTAGAAAAACTGTGAGCCATAAGCTCACAAAAATACCCCCGCTCCCCCACATAAAAAAAATCCATCGTTATATCATAATGCTTAGTAACTAAACTAGAAAAGCTCACAAAAATACCCCCGCTCCCCCACATAAAAAATCCATCGGACCAAATTTTTAAATAGGAGGTGCACATCTACATTACATCACAAAGAATATGTGAAAGTTTATGAAAGTCTATTGAAGGGTTTAGGAGGAGTTGCGGATAAGAGATATGTACCCTAAGGTGTAACGGAAGGACGGAAGGACGGACGGACATCCCTATCACTATATACCCCCCCCCCACACACACACACACTTTTTAAGCGGGGGGGTATAATAATAGCATCTAAGACATCAAATACTACGGAAGCGCAGTTAGGACCTCTAGTTTTTAATAATTCGTTTTCGCGGATTGTAGTTCGACACACAAATCATAATTTAAGGGAACGTATAACTAATCAGTGGCAACGAAATATAATCCTAGGAAACAAATACTACGGAAGCGCAGTTGGAACTTCTAAAAAATGAACTAAGTCGTTAATCTGAATTATTATTAGTTCCCACGAATTATCACGAATTCCACGGAAACTTAATTATAATTCGTGGGAACACATAAAAAATTACTCGGGAACGAATTAAAATCAGTCGTCAAGAATTATAATTCGAGTGAACCAATTATAATGAACGAATTACTTATCGATGGGGACGAATTATAATCCGTGTGAACGAATTAGGGGGCCGAATTGTCTTTAGAAATATCTTAGATGTCCTAAATGGGCCTCCGTTAAATACAACTTTTGAAGAAGGGGGTTACGCTTCGTATGTGGAATGTCGTCTGTTCGATTCCCCGGCGAGTCTGACCCAGGCTTTAAAATAGGAAATATCTTCATTTTTATCGACATTTAGAAATTTGTATTTAGACGCGGCATTTAGTAATAAAAGTCACTGGGTCCTTCAGAAAAGACTTTTGAAGCCGATGCCTCGTGTCACGGCAGGCATTGTACGTTAAAGAACCCTTCTTGCACATTGTCCTGAGCGCGTTGTATAGGTAAAAATCCCTGCCACTTCACCTCTAGCTGATGAAGTTTCGATATAAGTGAAATATTTTTTACTTGGATGTATAACTCATATTTTTATATATTCTGTATGTACATGTATATTTTTAATTAAATTTAAACAGAAAAAGACGCTTAAATCCGGATGGGTTTTTTCCGGCACAATATGAGCTAGCAAGAATTCATTTATTGTTTTATATCATTTTTCTAAAGTGCGATTTAAAATATTAAATTACAGTACAGATCGAAAGTTTAACACTAAGCTAACGAATTAAATTGTTTCCTCGTAAACTAGATAAGATTTTGTCAGCTGCTGTATATCTCTAGGCAGATTTTCGCCACTACATATTCGTATCTCAGCCTCTTGATATCCGAAATTTGACTCATTTTCGTTACCTCAGTAACGAATTTAGAAATAAAAGTCACTGGGTCCTTCGGAAGAGACCTTTGAAACCAATGTCTCGTGTCAAGGCAGGTGTTGTACTTTAAAGAACCCTTCTTGCAAATTGCTCTGACCGCGTTGTATAGGTAAAAATCCCTACCACCTCACCTCTAGCTGATGAAGTTTCGATATAAGTGAAATATTCTTGACTTGGACGCATAACCCATTATTTTCATATATTCTATATACATGTATATCTCGAATTAAATTTAAACAGGAAAAGACGCTTAAATGGTATTAATCAGGGCAGATCTAAAAAACTAGCCTCTTTATTGACCCCCCCCCCCCTTTTAACTTTTTGTTAAAAGCAGGAAACATGGTGGTTCTTATTGCCCTGTATGTACTTAGTCAGGCTAGGTATGTTTTCACTTTGACTTTTGCCGTTTAATGAAAATATGGCTGCCAATACAAGATGGCCGCCAAAAAAGATAATTTAAGTATAAAGATTCAATATCAAATCAGCCACAAAACAAATAAAACCGATACAAGATATAGTACTTTTGTCTTAAAGGTCACCGGTCACCAAAAACCGATTTTTTTTTTAGTACTATTTTCCGAAAGATAACATCATAAAAAGTAGATTTAGCCACAAATAACATTTTTTAATCATTTCTGTCCTTTTCTACAGCGTAAATTAAAGTCCTGAAACTGTTGAAAAACGGTGTTATCTCCCTTTGGTAGTAAAAGGGCACAAAACCGGAAGTGACTCAGAAGGTGTTATCCCAGCTATTTAGTAAATGAAGCTTGTATAGTGAACTGCATTTATTACCTTGATTTATCGGAAATAACTTCTAGTGTTTTTATATATTTATTTATTTTTTAGCATTAGGTATTTCACTTTCCTTCAGCAGAAAAAAATAAATAAAAAATAAACATAATAATAAGAAATAAATAAAGAAAAAACGATATTTGTGTTTGCTCTAAGTATGATATACTATTTACTAATACCAGAGACATATAAAACCCTATATGTCTCTGCTAATACTTTTACAAAACATAATTTTACATTATTTATTTATTTTTTATCTATTTATCACAATGAATTAATAAAAAGAACACACATTTTTGTTTTTTATTTAAAATATTATTCATATTTATTTTCATTAATATTTAATATCATTCTAATTATCCTTATATCTCTTTTAAATATATATATATATAGTATTTATTTATTTATTATTTATTTATTTATTTATCACAACAAATAATAAAAGAACCCAAATTTCCGTTTTGCATTTAAAATATTGTTCACATTAATTTTTGTTAACATTTAATATCATTTAATTATCTTTACATATCTCTGATTAATTAATGAATTATTTAAGTTATTTATTTATTTATTTATTTATTTATTTATTTATTTATTTATTTATGTTATCATAAGGAATCATAAAAAGAACCCAATTTTTTTTTTTTTTTTTTTTTTAAAAACAATCTTTTCTTCTCTCTAGTACAGCTATATTATGACCTCAAATTGGTTTTAATTCATATTTGTTTTAGAAATTGTCCCATTTTTAATTTCTTTTTAGATTAAAATCAAAGATTTATTATTATTATTATTATTATTATTATTAATCACCCATGTAATGAATAAAAAAACACGTTTTAGGGTAGAATCTTGGTCAGACCTGTAGTTTTTTGTACAACGAAAATATCAAAATAAAGGTTTAAAAAATAATTTCTTATTGTCTCTCAAATAAAATATTTCACCCCAGTATTACTTAAATATGAAAACAATTTCAATTCAATAGCTTCCTTTTCTTATTTGCAGTAAGTTTAATCATCATCATCATCATCATCATCATCATCATCATCATCATATGTTTCCATGATAAAATAAAACAATAAATAAAAATTTCCGGTCTGTTCATGATTGTCCCTTTCCTTAAAACAGATATTCATTATTGTCCCTTTCTGAGTTTGATGTGCTGTTCAAACAAACAATTATAGTCTATTCCAATTTTACCTGGTGGACCTAATGGAATAAGTTATAACTTTCATTGTCTTGAATTAAAAAAAACTTATTCAAATGTTACTTTTTACTTGAACAAATGAAATAAAAATTAAATTACGGTATACATTTATTATAATTTTTAATTAAAAATTTTAGTCTATGTCTGTTTCATTTTATTTCTCATTCTTAAATGTTATTGATTTATTTACTAAAAACAAATAAAATAAGATTAAAAGGAATTCCACAGAATTAGATGTAAACTTTTTTGATTTCAAATTTTGCATTAATTCAGCCAATAAGAACATGAAGAATAACAGGAATTCATGGAGTTAGATTTATCGCCTGGTAAACATTTTTCGAAGAAAATACTTTTTTCAAATTCTGCATTAATTCAACCAAGACTTACATAGCCTTTCCACTCCATATAAATGTTAAATTCCGACTACATTTACAACTTAAATACAGTAAAAATTTAAATTAGTGGAAAAAATATCTGCATTTTTTTTATCAGAAATTTCAAGCTTATCCTATTTCGAATTAAATAATAAGCAGATATTGCATTATTGCAAACTCATCACATAACATGTATGCCAATTTCGTAGAGGTTTAAAGGAGATTTTATTATTAATTTATTTTTTTTAAGTTGTACTTATTCCTCTAAAATTTCAAAACAAAATGTAAAATATTTTCAAAAACTGATAATATATGTAAAATAAAGTTCCATCTTTGTAGAAGCTTGATTAAAAATTTTAAGAAGAAACATTGAAAAATGTGTCTATTAGATTATTCTTTTAAAATTCAAAGGTTTTCTCTAAAAACTGTTTTTTAAGCTTCTTTTTACTTAAAAAATGTAAAATACTCTTTTCATATATGTTAAAGTTCCATATTGGTAGAAACTTTATTTAAAATTTCAAACACCTGCGCTCCCTATACATATACTTAGTCCGTGATTTATATTTAAATAAAAGGTCAAGCGGACAGGTCAAAGTTGTTTGCCTATATATGAATATTTCTAATGAAAGGTCAAACTGACAGGTCAATGTTGTTTGCCTATACTCTGTATTTTGAAAATAATCTGAGATTTTTAGGAAAGATTCACAAGTATGAGAGCTTCAATATCCGCTCTCATCTGATCTTCAAGGATATCCGCTTTTAGCCAGATTTAATAATTCTATAATATACTTCAAACTTGACATAATGAATTTCAAGTACACTTGAAGCAATAATAATTCTAAGAATACCCTCAAACAAGGAAGTGCAGTGTTAAGGATGGGATTATCGCCACAGTGTTAAGGATGGGATTATCAACAATTGATAAGCCACATTTTGTATATAGTAAAATTAATCCTAAATAAGAAAACTCAAAATATTCTTAGCTGTTTTGTGATATTTTTATTTAAAATTTCAAAAAGAAACATTGAAAAAATGTGTCTGTTAGACATTTTCTCAAAAAGTTTTCTCTAAAAATGCAATGTAACGGTATTTTTTTTTACATGTATTTTGATTTTCATTTATTTATTTATTTATTTATTTATATGTGCATGTTTTATTTGATTTTTCAATTTTTTTTTTTTTTTTTTTTGAAAATGTTTTTATTTTGGGTTTATATTTTATATTATTTAGTTATTTATGTATTTGTGATTTTGTTTAATTTGAATAAATTTTAAAAATAAAAACGCTGATAATGTAAGATATATTTTTAATTCTTCTTTTACCTTCTTTTCTGGAATAAACTATACCCCAAGCTTAACTGAAGTCCTATTGTTCCCTATTTCGGTTGAACTCATGATTGTCCCTCTTTTTTTAACAAAATTCTTACCTGGATTTTCAAAAAAGGGACAATCATGAATAAACCAAATTTCCATATACATGTAATAACTTTATTACGCTTAATTTTAATGGGATTAAAAGAACGTCATCAAAATGTGATACCAGTGGGATTATGCTCGACTAACTAAAGACTCAAAACTCGAGTGAAACTTTCATTTATTCACAATAAATTAATATCGTTCAAAGTGTGATTTACACCTCCTCACATACTAGTTATTAAGAGATTATCAATATGCTACATTGGGAAACATCCTGTTTAGAAGTAGACATCTACCACCTGTAATTAACAGAGTTTACCTTACAATATGCAACATTTATTGGCATGTGCGTGTATCTATATGATATACCCGGTAAATGTTATTTGTCATTTTGCTGGATTCTGAAAATCGAATAAATTAAAGTTAAATTAGATTAGTTAATTTGAACAAGACATACGTCTCTGTTTGAACGTGTGAATTGGTGAACTGATTGAATAACAGAATTAAATTAATTTTGAAAATAAAAATTGTGTAAAATGTATATATTTGACTGAATTCATTCATTATAATTTGAATTGTCTTCAATGATTATATCGCTCTTATTTCCCTGACTTATCTCGTAATGTTTAATCTGAATACATTCAAAACAATTAAAAAGCTGCATGAAGGACTTGTGTAAATCTGGCTTTAATTTGTTCTGAATTTTGTGGGAAAAAACATGTTCATCGGTCAGTGCGATTTTATTATATCCAAACTTTACAAAATATATCATTTTGACTTGATATCAAACTTTAAAACCCTTCAAAACACCACACAAACCCACATGTAATATAGGTAATGGTGTCTTTCCTCAGCAGCTTAACACCATGTACTCATCAATTAGGTCGCCGGAAAGTTACGAGCGGTGTCGGAAACTACCGAGTATTAGCAGTTCGTTAAGGTAAGGTTTTAGTGTATTACAGGTAAATGTAAGGCGTGAGAAACCGTCAGACACATCAATATTGACTATTCTACCCATAGGAATGCAAAATACAAAATTGATAAATTTGGTGACCGGTGACCTTTAAACTTATATCACCTATACACCCTTCCGATAAATCGCGACACCTGGCGGGAGTGCCATGATTGATAGTAGAATGTGATGTCATACAGGGAGAGATATCTTTGTTACATGTCTTAACAACTCTTATTCTCGGTTTCGGTGTGACGTCACAGGTGAAGATGGCGACTTAAGACACCTTGGAAACGGTGACACTAACCCCTTAGATACTATAGAATTATATAGTGATTCGTACAGGCCAACATTAATAAATGGAATAAAATTTAAGTTTGGCAAGGTTATATGACATGAAAATTTCCACAAAAAAATTATGACTTTAATAAATGATTAGAGACTTTCAAAATTTATCAAAAAGTCAAAAATATTTAATTTATAAGGCGTTAAATTTGGGAATTCGGGTGGGGTAAAAATAAAGTTTAATAAAATTACCATAGATGGAGCATGGGGAACATTCTTTAAATTTGTTTTGTAACATTTTTTTAAATATTACAGTATAACATTATAAATATTTAAATAATTATTTCATATATTTTTTTCAGATTTTGTATTTCTGATCAGTAAAATATGCATGAAATTGTAATTTAACGGTACCTCTCATTCTCATTCTCTGTATCTTAAATTCTATCGTAATTCATTTTCTGACCCTGGATTAACTCCAAATTTTAATATTTCCATGATATCGTCATAAAACAATTTTAAAACTTAAAATTTAAAAATAATTTAAAATTATAATAACTTAGAAATCGTCTCTATTTAAATTACATAAAAAACAATATTGGTTAAAACATCCCGGGATCCATGCAACACCCGGAAAAACTTGGAATAAAACATTCTTTTATTTTTTCACTATATTTATTTGATCTCAATTTATGAAAAGTAGAATTTACATCCGATTCTCACATACCGGTAATTAAGAGCGTATCAATAAACTACAGTACCGGACATCCTGTTTATTAGACATTCCATCACCGGTAATTAAAGGTCACCGGTCACCAAAAACCGAAATTTTTTTAGTACTATTTTCCGAAAGATTACATAATAAAAAGTCGATTTAGCCACAAATAACATTTTTTAATCATTTCTGTCTTTTGTTACAGCGTAAAATAAAGACCTAAAACGGTTGAAAAACGGTGTTATCTCCCTTTGGTAGTAAAAGTGTTCAAAACCGGAAGTGACGCAGAAGGTGTTATCCAAGTTATCTAGTAACTAAAGCTTGTAGAGTGATCTGTATTTATTACCCAGATTTATCAGTAGTAACTTCTCATGTTTTATTTATTTATTTATTTTTAATATTGGATATTTCAATTTCCTTCAGCATAAAAAAATAAATAAAAAATAAACATAATAAATAAATAAATAAGAACAATATTCTTGTTTGCTCTAAGTATGATATACTATTACCTATACTATTACAAAACATAATTTTACATTATTTATTTATTTATTTATTTATTTATTTATTAACTAATTTATTTATTTATCTTTTTATTTTTATCTATCAAAACGAATCGATAAAAAGAATACACATTTTCGTGTTTTTATTTAAAATATTATTCATATTTATTTTCATAAATATTTAATATCATTCTAAATATCTTAACTTCTCTGTTGAATTTATTTATTTATTTATTTATTTATTTATTTATTATTTCGGTGAATTAATATTAAATATCAATATTAATATGTATATTAAAAAACATACATAATTTTCGAGCACTTTTGATCGGATTCTGTAGTCTGTCGCTTTTTTTCTTCTCTCGAGTACAGCTATATTATTAATTTACCTCAAATTGATTTTAATTCATATTTGTATTAGAAATTATCCCATTTTTATTTTATTTTTAGGTTAAAATATATATAATATTATAACACATTTTTGAGTACAATTTTTGTACAACGAAAATATCAAAATACAGGTCTAAAAATAACTTCTTATTGTCTCTGAAATCAAATATTTCACCCCAGTATTACTTGAATATGAAAACGTTTGTAAACAATTTCCGAATTCTAATTAAAATCAATAGCTAAGTTTAATTTAATAATAATAATGGAAAATGGAGTTTATGTCGGTGCGTAATATTTTTTTTATCAAATATTGTTTAATTTTTTTTCGATAGAGTACTGGTCAGATTTCCAATCCCCATTTTGTTAAATCTTCAATTTTGATTTAATTCAGTGTTTCCATGATAAATTTAAAAACGATATTTAAAATTTTCATTTACTGATAATAATTATTTTATTACGCCTAATTTTAATGAGCTGAAAAGAACTCATGTCAAAATGTGATACCAGTGGGATTATACCCGACTAACTAACGGCTTAATCAAAACTCGAGGGAAACTTTCTTTAATTTTTTTTCACAATAAATAAATATCGGTTAAAGTGTGATTTACATCCCCTCGCATACCAGTAATTAAGAGATTATCAATATGCTACATTGGCAAGCAACATCCTGTTTAGAAGTAGACATCTATCACCTGTTATCAACAGGGTTTACCTTACAATTTGCAACATTAATTGACACGTGTGTATAAATCTTTATGATATACCCGATAAATGTTATTTGTCGTTTTTGACGGATTCTGAAAAGATGTGTTTGAAAAAAAAATGTTAAATTAGATTAGTTGATTTGAATAAGAGACATACAAGTCTCGATTTGTGTGAACATATGAACTGGTGAACTGACTGACTGACGGAATTAAATTAATTTTGAATATTACAATTAAAATCTATGAATTTTTTTTTATTTGACTGAATCCATTCATAATAATTTATATTGTCTGAAATGATTATACCACTCTTATTTCCCTGACTTTTCTCGTATATAAAAAATAGCCCCAATACATTCAAAGCAATTACTGTATTTCCATAAATTGAGTGCACATGGTTTTCATCATTTATTTCTTTCAATTGAAAATGTTTCCATTAAACTATCAATAAATTGCATATTAAATGCACTGACCTAACCAAATTATATTTTTAAATGACAAAAAAGTTTTTCAGTTCATCTGTACATAGAGAAATTTTGGTAAAATTCGACGAAGTTTATCATATGACACCAATTGGGCCTCATTCAAAGTTACATCAGGGTGTTTAGGGTCAGGTAGGTCATTGTTGTTCGGTTTTTTTCATATTTCATCATGAATATTCCAACTATGACATAATTATAATATTTATAGTTGTTCCGAGTAAGAAGGTACAGAAGGGATAATTTTGACATGGTTATATTAGTTGTTTTGTTAAAAATTGCTCTATGTACAGAATTAAATTCACTTATGGATGAATGAAAAATATTTTTTTCTATTAGGTCAGTATATTTTGTATCAAGTTTTGACAATATTTTTGCGAGTTTGTTGGAAAATACGACTTTATTCTTGCATTTTCCATGTGCACTCAATTTGTAGAAAGTTGCATAAGGGACTTGTGTAAATCTGGCTTTAATTTGTTCTTAAATTTGTGAAAAAAATTTTTATCGTTCATTGTGGTATTATTATATCAAAATTTCACAAAATATAATTTTGACTTGAAATCAAACTTTAAAACCCTTCAAAATGGCACACAAACCCACATGTTACATATGGATACATATATAGATAATGTGTCTTTCCTCAGCAGCTTAACACCATATACGTCATCAATTAGGTCGCCGGAAAGTTACGAGAGGTGTCGGAAAATACCGAATATTAGAACTTCGTTCAGGTAAGTTTTTAGTATATTACAGGTAACTGTAATGTGTGAAAACCCACCAGACACATCAATATTGACAACTCTACCCATAGGAATGCAAATTACAAAATTCATAAATTTGGTGACCGGTGACCTTTAAGAGGTAGATCTACCTTACAATATACAAAATTTATTGACAGGTGTTAATATAGGGATAAAGTCTTTACGATGTCCCATATTAAATATTGGTTGTCATTAAGTTGGAATTTGGAAAGTTGTGTTAAAATGATTTTAGGTTTATATTTTAATTTTTGATTTTTAATGTATTTAGTGATGGGCCGAGTAATCGACGGCAGTAAATTAAACTTATTTAAATTCACGAAATGTTGCTATTTGTAATTCAGTTTTAATCATTTTAAATTGATTATTTTACTTTTTAAGTTTTTCGTGTCTTTTATGCAAAAAGTGAAAGTATTACCAAGTTCGTGACCATTATTAACGCCGACGGACAGATCAGTCCTTTTAAAAAATGGATATAAATTTACCTATAAATTATTTTTTTTAATCATTCCATCCATATGACAATGTTATCAAATAGACTTTACTACAGATTTCATGAAAATCGCTTAAAGACTAAAAAATTTTCACATCCGTGGTAAATAATAGTATATTTGTATCATTTGAAACTATGCTATATAACGGCATGTTGTCACCGTATCTAAGGCCACCGATAACATTTACCTGAAATGCCCGGATGTCCGGAACCGAGAATATCAACTGATTATTATTTCGATAGTGAGCAGTTTTAACATTAATTTTCAATTGAGTGGTAAAGTTGAAACAAATTCAAAATGACTTCCGAGTCATTTTTTTGTATTTTCAATCCAAAACGCAAGATTTGTTGTTGGGTACTAGTTTTAGCAGCGTACATTTGGAATTTGTAATGCGGAGCTAGACAAAGTTAATGAACCTAGTGCTAAAAAAGAGGAAACTAACAAATTTAAAGTGCCAAAATTTAACCCATCAAACTTAAACAACTATATTTTGAGAGAAAACCGCCAAAATATCCCGACGCCAAAATTCCCCCCTATTTACGGTACTGTTGTCAGATTATATCTTCAGTGTGCCAATCATGACATTTGTATCTTGCTGATATACTCAATTATTTTATTTATCTATATGTATTGTATTCTTGCATTGGTTGCTTTGGCTGTTGCAAAAAAAAAAAAACGTTTAACTATTCTTGTTCTTAATTTGATCAGTCTGTTTCAATCGCTTTTTAGTTGTAAACGTCTTCTGTAGCGATAATTGTTTTCTTTGTTATTCTTAGCTTTCATTTTATTAGTTTGTGTTATTGATACTACTGTATCTTTTATTTTTCTAGCCGTGAATAGCTGCAATATTGCTGATGCGGCTTTAAACAATAATTCACTCACTCACTCATTCTTCTGTAGCGGCCACAGATGGCCTACTCCTATTTTGAACTCTACAGAAATGTCTTTAGTGTGCACTGAGACACAAGTCCCACCCGAACGACTAGTATTGAGCTTTTTAAAGCTCTAGTATGGGCAGGAGATGAAAATCATCTCAGAAAATTTCCAAGTCCCGAGTGAGGTTCTAGCCCTCAAAATTTGACAAGTGAAAGTCAGTGACAGTATCACTCGGCCATGTCTGCCCACCACATTTTTCACATGTTTAACTACAGTCAAACCTGTCTATAAAGGCTATCAAAGAGAACCCGCAATAGTGGCATTTATAGGCAGGTGACCATTATATACAGGTTCAAAAATATGAATATGAAGACCAATTGGAATGAAATTTTATTGGCCTTTACAAACAGGCGTTCCTTATATAGAAGTGACCTTCAACACAGGTTTGACTGTACACGTTTTTGATTTATTTACCTGGTTTCGAAATCGGGGTCTGATGTTTTTATTCCACGAATAACCAAATCTTCCCCTGTTAAACTGTAGTTGATGAAGAATCTGAAATCATTCTGGAAATCAGTTGTAAAACATTCTTTAAGGAAGCGAAATACACCTGAAAAATATTATATTAAATTAATATTGTGTATAGTATAGTATAGTATAGTATAGTATAGTATAGTATAGTATAGTATAGTATAGTATAGTATAGTATAGTATAGTATAGTATAGTAACATTTATTGCCTTTGTGTGAGGGAGATATGAACATTTGTTCACCCGCAACGAGTCATATTTCCCGAGGGCGAAGCCCGAGGGAAATGTGACTTGTTAAGGGTGAACAAATGTTCATATCTCCCTCACACAAAGGCAATAAATTGTTTATTATACCGAAAGATAACCATGGCAATAAGAAAGACAGAAAAAAAAATTATTAAAAAAAGACGTCTGAAAACATCAGTCCTTCTCCGATTCATTGCTTTTTCTCCTATCGGAACTCATCGGAGGCAAACGCTAGAACGTCAAGATCGATTCTCCATCGATGACGTCATATCATTGTGACGTCACGGTGTGTTCCGAAGAGGTGGGATATGATGTTTTCAGAGGGATACACGATGTTTTCTCCACCCTGGTCACATGACCCAACGATCCAATCAAATTACAGATTGCATCGTATTTTTCTAATGAGGTTTAGTACATCACATGTTAATTTCTTGAATAATCATTGGATAACGACATGAATATTATTTTATGTAGAAATCATCCGTCCTTGACAACGCATAGCAGCGGGACTATACCTAGGTATAGTCCCCCGACATCCAAGTATAGTCCCTCTCGTGACCCCCCGCAAAGCAAAAGCTAATTACTTCCCTTTGTCTAGGTGGCGCTGTTTATTGTTGTCGTCGGATACAAAATGGCATCCGACGACGCGCGATTTACGAATGTAAATTCAGATTTTTACGAGCAAAAAAACAAATGAGGCCACAAAGTATTCGGTTAATATTTTAAATGAATATCTCAGAGCCAGGAAAATTGATGGTGAGTTTGGATCTATGGAGATCGATCAAATCAACAATATTTTGTGCGATTTTTATACAAATGTCCGACCCAGGCCAAGGAGAATGAAATTCATTCCAAATGTTGAATAAAGTAAATAATTAATCTGAGAATTAATTCTCTCTCCACTTTTGAAAACAAAGACATGTGATGTACTAAATCTATTATGGACCTCTCCCGAGGGAACTGTTCTCCTTTAGTGTTGTCTGGAGAGGTATAGTGACCGAGCCGACAGATTGCATCGTATTTTTCTAATGAGGTATAATAATATAGTATAGTATAGTATAGTATTAATCTATTATGGACCTCTCCAGACAACACTATAGGAGAACTGTTCCTGAGGGAGAGGTCCATAATATACATTTATTGCCTTTGTGTGAGGGAGATATGAACATTTGTTCACCCGCAACGAGTCATATTTCCCGAGGGCGAAGCCCGAGGGAAATGTGACTTGTTAAGGGTGAACAAATGTTCATATCTCCCTCACACAAAGGCAATAAATTGTTTATTATACCGAAAGATAACCATGGCAATAAGAAAGACAGAAAGAAAGAAAATATTTAAAAAAACATCAATCCATCGCCGATTCATTGTATTTTCTCCTATCGGAACTCATCGGAGGCAAACGCTAGAACGTCAAGACCGATTCTCCATCGATGACGTCATATCATTGTGACGTCACGGTGTGTTCCGAAGAGGTGGGATATGATGTTTTCAGAGGGATACACGATGTTTTCTTCACCCTGATCACATGATCCAACGATCCAATCAAATTACAGATAGTATCGTATTTTTCTAATGAGGTATAATAATAGATTTAGTACATCACATGTCTTTGTTTTTGGCTCTAGGTGTAGTCCCGCTGCTATGCATTGTCAAGGACAGATGATTTCTACATGAAATAGTATTCATGTAGTTATCCAATAACTAATAGATAATTAATAAAAGTAGTAAAAAAAGGTCACGACCTTGACCCTTGACTTTGACCTCATTTTGAAGGCTATTACAAGTATATGTCAAAATTGAAGAACCCATGTCATTACCTATTCAAATAGTCAAGATATAACAATTTAAAGCTATTTTACGATTATTTTTAAAAATTAATCGCGAACACGTGTAACCTATTTTTGGTCCAAATTTCACGAAATTAACCAACTGTAGGCTTAAGACCCCGGAAAAGTAAATATCACATAAGCTTTTTTCTCCAATCGCCGGTTTCGGAGAAGATTTTTCAACAATTTTGAACCCCTAGGTCACCTTGACTTAGTTATGGTACCCATGGCAACACCACGAACAAATCTGAATTGCATCGGCCCATATATACTTTTGTCCAAGATTCATTGAAATTTGTCTGGTAGTTTAAGAGGAGAAGTCGAAAATAGGTGTTAACGACTCATGCATGCACGAACGCACATACACGTGCTGTGCTATGCCATAAGCTTACATGACCTTTGTTAAGGTGAGCTAAAAACTGAGGTTACGTGTCATGGTAGACGATGCACATTAAAGAACCCTCCCCTGCACATGCCCTGAGACACGTAAAACCCCTTTCAATGAATAAACAATCTTCAGTTCTCATGGTCCCAGAGATTTCGACAATCCTCACAGTCATACATAACAGGGTATATTGTTGTCTCAGCTGGTAAGGCTTCCAAAAACATTATTCTCGTTTATAAGAGACTCTACCTTGAATGTTTTATTAAGGAGCTTGTTTTAACATATACTAGAACTAATTTTACCAAAAATGAAAGTCTTTCAAACCATATGGGAGTTTTTAGCCTATCGGTATCCATCTAAAAGATGAAAAACTTGACACCTCTTGCTTGTATTGGGTTTCTAAACTTCACAAAACCTATACAAGAAAAAATATATGGCAAGTTCATCTTAGTGTACTACTAAATCATTATCAGTAATTCTAACGCAAATTTTGACAATCGTCTAGGATGGTCTTCGGTCTTATTCAAATAAAGTCTATTCTACATCTGGCATCAATCAAATTTGGATTCTGCAAATCTTATACTTTATCTCATATATGAAAACATCTTGATTATACTACACTTTACACCACTATCCCTCATTCTAAATTTTAAAAAAAACATCTTAAACAAGTTACATTTGTATTTACTTGTCATTAAAAAAACAGAAAACCAAGATACAAATATCTAGTGATGAACAGAAATTTTTTTTTATTATTTTGTGAAGAATCATACGGACTCTAAACAAAAATATACTGAAGATACATCGACAAAATGTTTTGGTAGAAAATATTTTGTTATGTTTGGTAAAATTATTTTTTGCGAATAATCGGTATACTTGTGGGCACAGAATATGCACCATTGCCTGTCATGTATGCAGAACCTTGTTACATGTATATAGATGAAGTTATTAATAATTCTAAATTTGGAGATTATGTGAATGCCATGTATCGCAAGCTTGAAATAAAGGATACGACTGATTTCAAATAGCAGAATTTGGGCAAATCCTTGTTAAATCTTTAGAGAAGTCTGTCGCCAAATCATTCAACTCCGCATACAGATATATAGATGATGTTAGAACTATCTCTTAACAATCCTAAATTTGGACACAATGTGATTGTCATCTATCATAAACTGAAATAATAGATCTTTCAAGCTCTGTCTCATATTTGGACTTATACCTCAATTATGACGCCCACTAAAGGCTACATATGAAGCTGTATGACAAACGTGGTGACTTAAAATTTCCCATTGTAAACTTTCTTTTTCTATGCAGCAAAATGATGTACCTGCCTCTCCTATTTTATACGCTATGGTAGAGTAGAGCCTGTTCCCATTATGGAGATTTCATACAATGAAGCAACGGCTACTTACAAAAACATTACAAGTGTTGGCTTATCAACACCCTCAAAACGTTTTATGACCGTCATCACAGTATTGTTGGTAAGTATGATATGTCACTGTATCCAAAATTACTCTTATATATATATATATATATATATATATATATATATAATATAATATATATATATATATATATATAATATATATTTGACGTATCATAACTCCATGTTCTTTTCATAATTTTGATTACACTCGTCGGACGGGTGTAGCTAGCTAACACTTTCGGAGCACCCGGCCTCACTTCCTAATTGGAAGATCACGTGTGTAACATTTTAACGTGAATTTTGACAGTTTTCAGTCATTTTTTTGATTTGGACATGGATTTGTATGTTAATTATTATTATCATTATTATTGTTATTATTATTGTAGTAGTTAATACACTTGACTAATCATCTTTGTTTTCTTAAGAAGTAGGTGTCATTAATTAAAGCAATAGGTATAGAGAAAAAAATACTACCTGTAAATAACAAGACTATTTCTACCTGATCTAATGGCTTCAGTCACTCAGACACTGACATAGGAATAATGACTTCATATATTTATTCCTCAAATCTTTACTTATTATAACTCTATACACTTTACAACAGAAAATTGTAAAATTTGTATTTCAGTATATATACACGGATCAAATATTTATAACTATAATAGTTACTACTAGTTACTACTGCCATTGGCCAAATATATCTAAGTTGTTTTCTTTAATATCTCCAAATAGTATTAAAAAACAGTATAATATCGCTAAATACATTTATTTTGCTTTAAAAGAGCGCATTTAATTATCTGGTTATCAAAGTTTAGTATGTTCTTCCGCTGCTTGTGTGATTTATTCATGTTTAAAATTTATATATACACATGTTGACTTATTATCATAATTGCCATATTGTCACATGTTTTATATGCTGTTTTGCAATAAGTATTTTGTACACGTACTTTATGCAATAAAGTTTTTGTTCTGTTCTGTTCTAATCTTGAAGATTTAAGAATATAAAAATTATTGAAGTACAAATTTTTGCTGAAACTTTTAAAAATTATAAAATTATAAAAACTTAAAAAACTTATTTGAAAAAGTGGACTTTATAAAAAGGGTGGACTCTATTCACATTAAACAGGTGGACTTTATATACAGGGTCATTATATAGTAAAATCCATTGGGGATACCTTAGATCGGTTGCTATAGACAGGTGGACTTTATACGGAGGTGGACTCTATAGCAGGTTATACTGTACCTTGCAGTATTACATCTCATTATCTAAAATATTCATTTATTATTCAGTGGCGGATCCAGCGGGGGGGGGGGGGGCACAGGGGCCCGTGCCCCCCAGTTGCCCCGACTTGTCCCCTCTCTCTCTCACAGCTAATTGTCAATCAACCAGCGTAATGACCAGTTAATAAGTGGTACTGATTAATTAATTCGTGTACACGGGTACGAAATTGCAATCAGGTGATGATGTAATTTACCAGTTCGCTGAAGCATGAAAGAATCCAGGTAGTACTGACCAGTCTTAGGTGATAATGTTATTTACCTGATCGCTGAGGCGTGAAAGAAACCAGTTAGTATCAGTAGATAACGTTAATTAGTAATACTAAATTAATTAAGAGACTTCCATGAAGAGTGATTCCATTAATCATAGGTTAATTCATCTAATTTACCCTTTTAAACCAAGGGGCATGGCCAAGAGAGAGAGAGAGAGAGAGAGAGAGAGAACTAATTTTTAGCACACAAAATTATCTTTTTTGTATATTTTTACAGCACGATGTTCTATCTCCATTTAAAAGTACAAATTTTTGTAAATTTTTATTTTTAATTGGTTTTAATGGTATGGGGAAAAATCTGTCTCATTTGTCTTTTTATTCTATTCGTCCGATTATCGGCTTTACGAAACAAATCAGTCTGAAATATTTTTTTTTTCTTCTAGTGACAAGATTCTTGTGTGTTGCACCTTTAATGCGCATTATACAATGATGAAACTGACTAACTAGTCATTTTAAAACTAATACAAAATGAAATATAATAAAATTAACTTGAAAGTTAAGATGGATGTCATACAGTTAATTTTAAACAAGTGTGGAAAAGGGGTTGTGGTAGTAGGAGACCTACTGTCATATTATAAATTTTCTGAATGAAATATTCAAAAATTTATAATATGACACTACCAGTTAGGTATATGTAGCAGGCAGGTCAGTTGGTAGAGTGCTTGTTCCTTAAGTCAAGGAGGCTGAGGGTTTGGTCTCTGGTCAGGTCTCACCCAAAAATTCGCTCAGCATTAAAAAATGAATGTGGGTCTTTCTGACAAACATTAAAAACCGAGGCCCCTTGTCACGGTAGGCGAAGCACGATAAAAAAACCCGTCACTGCATAATGCCATCATCGTAAAGCACAGGTAAATATTTCTGCACCTACATCTGTAGCTGGCGGTGTCTCAATATAAGTGAAATATCATTGGCTTAGAAGTTAAACCCCATTAATCAATGATCAATCAAACTCAGGACCGGGATTCAAACAAAAAGACTTCCCTTTCAAGTATCAACTCAACTGGATCACCCAGACCACGTTCATCCATTTATCGACCAAATTAAATCAAAACACTGGTATCCCTCCGATGGATCGACGTATCGATCTACAACTTTCAAAGGTCGAACGAACTCCTTTAATATAACGCAAAAAAGAGTCGGTCTGGATCTGCGGTGCACAACTACACCTCGACAGATAAAAAGACCGACAATACAAGCTACCGACGGCGACAAATTTCGACAGTACAGTTGATAGACATATATCGATAAAGATACTAGTATTATGAACTCACCGACACTCATAGCCACCTGCGTCAATATTACAATTTTTGAAAAAAGCTAGACTGGTTTAGATCTACTTTGAAAAGTGTTGAATGCGAGGTAAAAAGGACGCTCGACAGTGTTCAAGATGCAGGAAATTGCACCATTTGACTGAAAAAGCGAAATTTTTCTGGGGGAGCATGCCCCCAGACCGCCCTAGAAGGTCGCGCCTTTGACGCATACTTATGTCCCCCCCCCCCCCTCTTGACCAAGACTCTGGATCCGCCCCTGAATTTTGTAACAGTTGACTGTTGACATTGGTTACTCTGATCAATACACGTCACTTCAATTATAAGTTGAATTTGACGGCTGTTCATTTATTTATTTATTTACTTATTTATATATATATATTTATTTATTTATTTATGCAATGAGATTATCATTTTATTTTATTTACTTTATTGCAAACAATATCACTTGCACTGCGTTCGGAATGAAAACGTTACTTTACTGATATTGACTAACTTTATTGGGTACGATTTTTATAGGATACGACTTACCTCGGAATTAGTCCAATCAGGGTCAACGCGGTTGCGCTTGATTTCCCTCAAAAGATGCACTTTTTGGAAAATGATGATAGGAAACTTTAAACTGACCAGTTGACCAACAGCAAGATCTCAGAAATCATACGTTAACGGTCCATAAAAGCGGAGAATGCTCCTTTGATCAAAAGCTCTTTATTTTCACATAAGTTTGGTAGCCATGCGAGTCTGATCTTGTTAAGATTTTCACGCATGTACACTCTGAATATGAATCTATCCTGTATTTCAAAGTTAAAATGGCTCTGATTCGAAATACAATATGGAAGAAACGGAACCCGAAACATTGCTCATTCAAAATGTGAAAGATTTGAAAAAGCGATTGGTTGAAACTGAAAGGAACTTGAAACGCATCTCTAAAATTGAATCTCAAGAAGCAGTAGAGTAAGTCAACTGTGATAAATATGTTTGCATACTGGTAGACCATGCATCCCCATGTAGATACTGTCCAGTGTGAATTTACCTATATTAAAGTTTGACAGATTATTGGGACAACAAAAGCTATGCATGAACCACGATCATGTGGATAGGGCCTAAGATAGACAATTGTTTCTGCCGCCAAAATTTTTTTATTTATTATATAGGGAGGGGGGAACTTTAATTGGGCCCTCAATCTGGACCTAAAGTTTATTTTGAAATAGTCAACACCCATTGTCAAGCTACATGTCATGCAGTGGTTATCCTTGTCTTTTTCAAACGCTACAGAGGTGTCGTTAGCATGCACTGACACACAGGACTTCAGTTTTTAACCTGACTGAAGTAATCTTCTGATAAATTAGATTTTGACAGTGTTAGTTTGTAACACAGGAAATGAATAAAAATCACGTCTGAAAATTTCAGTCATAAGTTAGGAATTAAACCCACTACCTTGGACTTTGAAAGCCAGTGATGTACTACTTAGCTAAGACTTGAGTATAACATTTGTCTGTTTAATCATTGTTACTAAGATATTGTTGAAAAATAATAATAATTCTAATTTTTTTTTGAATATTTTTCAGTGCCTTTGATGCTGAGTCAGTTGCCACAGTAACAAGTTTTCCAGCATTAACGATGGATGATTTGATGAATGATGATAGGGACAGTATATATTCTGCATTAGCCAGTATTCCGGAATCGTCATATGCAGGGTTTGAACGGAGAAACCCATCATCTAGTACTCCCAGTAAACCGCAGGTAGGTGCACATATGTATTTTAAATGTGAGTGTATCCAGAATCTTCTGTGATATATTATAGGGTTATAAGGGGTATATAACCATTCACCAAAGTGTGTTGTGTTTCAGTTGGGTTCTAAAGGCAGTGGTACCAGAATTCTGTTCGTTTCATTCTGGAAATTGGTCATGCCAAAACCTCAAAGAGAAGAGAGAGTCGCTGAGACTAATAATTGAGAGACAACCCTGAATGTAATACAAAGCCTGAAACAAGAATGACATGAGTTCAAAATACTACCAAGTATTCCTACTTCTGTTTACAGTCAAACCTGTCTATAAAGGCCACCCAAGGAAACAAGTAAAAGTGGCCTTCATGGACAGGTGGCCTTTATATACAGGTTCAAATAATATAAAGAACAATTGGGATACAATTCTACTGGCTTTATATACAGGTGGTCCTTGTATAGAGGTGGCCTTTAAGGCAGGTTGGACTCTATCTCCTTTTTGATTAGGAGCACCCATACATTCTGACCAGAATTATTCATAGTTAATATTCCATGTTGTCATGGTAAAAGAGAACACTTTTTTTGTTTAACAAGGTATAATATCGATTCAGGAGACAATATTCCTTCGGGGAGACAATGGTCCATATTTCCCTCTACCAAGGGCACTATTAAGTTGTAACTTGTATTACTCCAATTCATTACACACAACAAAACAAGGTGTGTGGTGGTGGTGGTGTGGTAGTGGTGGTGGTGGTAGTGTGGTGGTAGTGGTGGTGGTAGTGGTGGTGGTGGTAGTGTTGGTAGTGGTGGTGGTAGTGTTGGTAGTGGTGGTGATGCTGGTGGTAGTGGTAGTGGTGGTAGTGGTGGTGGTAGTGTTGGTAGTGGTGGTGGTGGTAGTGGTGGTGGTGGTGGTAGTGGTGGTGGTAGTGGTGGTGATGGTGGTGGTAGTGGTGGTGTGGTAGTGGTGGTGGTAGTGGTGGTGATGGTGGTAGTGGTGGTGGTAGTGGTGGTGGTGATGGTGGTGGTGGTAGTGATGGTGGTAGTGGTGGTGGTAGTGGTGGTGGTAGTGGTGGTGGTGATGGTGGTGGTGTGTGGTGGTGTTGGTGGTGGTAGTGGTGGTGGTGATGGTGGTAGTGGTGGTGGTGATGGTGGTGGTGGTAGTGGTGGTGATGGTGGTAGTGGTGGTGGTAATGGTGGTGGTGGTAGTGGTGGTGGTGGTAGTGATGGTGGTAGTGGTGGTGGTGATGGTGGTGGTGGTGGTGGTAGTGGTGGTGGTAGTGGTGGTGGTGATGGTGGTGGTGGTGTAGTGGTGGTGGTAGTGGTGGTGGTGGTGGTAGTGGTGGTGGTGGTGGTGGGTGGTGGTGGTGGTGGTGGTAGTGATGGTGGTGGTGGTGGGTGTGGTGGTGGCAAAGTTGTCTAAAGCACATGCTTACAGGTTTAAATCTCATTCGGGACTTATCTATGTGTGAAAACTTTGTCATTTTACTTGCCGAAGGTCAGTAGTTTTCTGTGTGTATTCCAGTTTCCTCCACCATCCCAGAACTGATCACCTCGATATAAGTGAAAGTATGTTAACTGGGGGGCATTAAACAATATTATTATGCTACAGAGTAATCCTAATTTCTGATTAAGAGCACCCACACATCCTGACCTGAATTATTCCTACAGGTAGTTAATATTCTGTGTTGTCATAATAAAAGCTAAAAGAGAACACCTTTTATGTTCATCAAGCTATAATATCAATTCTTGATATTGTCACCCTTCAAAGAAATTTCTCGCATAGCGATTGGTTAACTTGTCGGGGTACATGGAACTATGTTCGGAGATCTGCCAGGGATCATGAACGCACACAACGTTTAGCGGTAAAAAGGAAGTATCTCGTACATTGCGGATGTCTAGTTATGGTAAACAAACATGGCGAAAACATAAGCAAGTCACACAAAATACGAAATGGAAGTTAAAAAGATCCAACTGGTAACGCTTTGAAGGGTGACAAAAACGTTATATAGGGCTGTGGCAGGTTACACGGCCCCATGTACCCCGTCAAAGATGAATGTACCCTTTGCCTGTGGCTCAGGGTACATACATCTTTGACGGGGTACATGGTACTTTGTAACCTGCCAAAGCTCTGTATAACTTATAATGTTCCCTTGGGGAGACAATTCTCCATATTTCCCACAACCAAGGACATTATTTATATATTACTCCACTCCACTTCACACAAGGTTTTAAGAAATGATATTTATTAACAAATTTGTTTTTGTAGTATGAGCCAAGACAAGATAGAGTAAACAGAAGTTATCAGTCTGATACTGGGAACAGAGCGGAAATGGGAGAAGTAAAGTACTTAAAAGAGGCAAACAGAAAACTACTACAGCAGAACCATAAACTACTAACAGAAATAGAAAAATGTAGTCAGGGCTATCATAGTGCAAAAGCAAAGGTAAAAATAACTGGTACACAAGTTATACACAGTTTTATATCATAGTGTGACTGTCAAAGTATGTGTCAGGGCTTCAAAATTTTGTTTTGTAAAACAGCAATGAAAGGTACAGGACCTTTTGCCTTTTTTTTGGCAGATCCCACATAAAGTTTGGAATGTCCAATATCAAAACTGAAATTAGGCTTATGTGCAATTATGTTTACATATAAAGGGTCCAAACTCTGTAAAATCAGTAGGTCCGGGACCACAGACTCAGGAAATTTTGAATCCCTGTATGTACATGTTAAGCAAAGGGATACACAAATTGATGTTCACACACAGATATCCACTTTATACACATTCATTGTTACATTGTTTCAGCTAGGCAGCGCCATCGCAAGATTTTCGCTAAATCGGACATGTCTCCCGCAAACATAGAAATTCTTTGCGCCAATATTGGTGCAAACGAAACTGGGCTGGCCCAATTTATTATTTAAAAGTTAGTTCTGCGCCAGAGTTAGGAAATTCTCGTTACTGTCATTGTTAAGATGTACCGTATATTGAGTTTATACATTGATATTATTTACAAGCTTTGAATTATCATTGACTTGTACCTGAATACAAAGAGTTCTGAAGATCCAGATTATCAGTAATGCATTCAAAAGTCTTGGTAGTTATGTGGTCAGTCACACAGTAACGGTTTGGATTTTAACTGTGTTGACAGGACTTCAATAACATGAAGCGGAAGATAAATATAACTGACTTTTTAAAACCAAAACGTGATAGACAGGATACTGCATCCGGAGATATTTTCGAGTCACCTGAAAGTGATCAAAGTTTCATGTATAACGGCCAACAGTCAAACAACAGCAGCTCAAACTCACAGTTTTTCTGTTGATAATTGCACACATTTAAAAAAGGGAGGGGGGGGGGGCAATTGGCCCATATTCTTGTAAATCTAGCTGAAACTGCTTGTACATGTTGAGCAAATGGATATAATACACATACATGTACATGTTATCACGCCTGTTACACAAACATAACAAAGGAAGATATATATTTTAAGCAAAAGGATACACATTTTCTTGCATGAACACACATGTTAAAGGAAAATACAGTCAAACCTGTCTATAAAGGTCACCCAAAGCCAGTTAAGGCTATGTTTCCATATCTGGTAGCCAAATACGCCATTGGTTACTCATTTTTGTGAAATTCTGTCAAAAAGTAACCTATTTTAACAAATTTGTGAAAAATTACTTTAAAAGTACTATTATAGTTTCACAAGTCTTGGAAATTTGGCTTCTAATATTTTAAAATTGTAGAAACAGGTAAAAGTGCCTTTTATGGGCCGGTGACCCTTATATACAGGTTCAAAATATGAATGAAGAGCAATTTGGATAAAATTTTACTGGCCTTTATAAGCAGGCAGCCCTTTTATAGAGGTGGTCTTTACCACAGGTTTGCTGTATTTTGACAAACACGTATATGTTTAGAGATGCACATGTTCACACACACACACACAGATTATGCAAAGAATACACATTCTCATACACATCATGTACATGCATAGATGAACCTTTAGGCAACATTTAGAAATGATAACAGTATGATTATTTAAGATTCCTTAAGATTTGTTCCATGATTATTGTCTTCTTTCAGGTACAAGAATTGAGTTATGAGCTGGATCAATACAGGGAATCGGTCCCTGATTTAGAAGATAAAATCGTTGGTTTACAGGCAGAAACAGAATCACAAGACAAAGCTTTAAGGTCAGAGGTCATGACAAATAATCAGTCACCCTAATAGGGTTTGCTGCTGTATCCCATGATCAACACCCCTTAATGTTTGTGTTGGACGTTACGTCACAATTTTTTGAAATAACCTTCTTTTTATGGGAAAATGTGAACCTATATGATTCCATATTGAATACAAATAATAATAATAATTGTTCTGCAGAAACATTAGGGCATATCACATAGTATGCTTGTGAACCCCTTCCAAAAATCTTCACAGGAGAAGTCACTATAACAGCAATGTATGTGGTACACAAAAAAAAACAACGTAATTTTGGCACATTTTCAGCATAGTTAATAGGTTAACTTAAATGTTCAGTTGTTAAGTTACATCATTTAATATGGTTTCTAACCACACCTATTTCTTGCTCCTGGATTTATTTTGGTGGATCATACTCAGGACTGTAGTGTTCTCTTGTTACAATATAACCACTATGGTAGCTCAGTTGGTAGAGTGCTCGCTCTGTAACTGGGTCTAACTTGAAAGTGGGTAGTGACTGTTCTTTCGCCAAACACTCGGCATTAGGAAATGGAAGTCACAGTTCTTTCTGATGGGAACTTAAAATAAACTAGGCCCCATGTCACAGTATGCATGGCATGATAAAGAACATGTTGTATAATGCCATCAACACAGCACACAGGCAAAATTTCTGAACCTTTCTCTATAGCTGACTACGTCTTGATATACATGTAAGTGAAATATTATTGACTGTGACGTTAAATATCATTACTCAACTCTTTTGGTACAATAAAAACAGATATTGATCAAATTCATACATCAACGTCTGAATATATGTCATAGGCTCCAGTGACTGGGGTCAAATGCATTTTAATTTCATTTCTGGAAATTGTTAAGACAATAACTTACCTAAACAAGGCAAGAAGATCAGTTAATAAAATTAACTTCAAATCAAGATTGTGTTCAATTTGAAGACTTGCAATAATCCGTGAGTAGATCCTAGTAAAATAAATGGTGGATCCATCAAATTTGTTGTTTTAGCACAATTATCACCTTTTAAGCTTTACAAAACAGGCATTTGCTGGATATGAGAGAAAAAGAATCAACCTCTGTTTTGTAGTGAAGACATAGAAATCTCAATCTTCATGTTGAGATACTTTTCCATCAAATTTTACAGTTTTAGTATCAAAGGTCCCAATGTTAAATTAAAAGGTTCCAGACTTCAGACCTGGGGATTTTGAACCCCTGTTGTGCTGGTCACATGGTAAGACTAACAGTCCCTCTTTAGATTAAGTTTGAAGATTTATTACCATTGGTATTGTTTCTTTATATAGGGATGCTGAGGACAGACTAGAAAAGAGCCAGAGGCAGTGTAATGAATTTGAGAGGTTTAACAAGAAATTAGAGAAAGAAACTGAAGAATTGATGACAGAACTTAAACAAGAAAAACAGAAAAAGAAAGGGTATGTTTGAATAAGAAAATTTTTTCCGGTAACACTCATTATCTTGGTGTAATACTTGCATTCTAAGTTTGAAGTTGACAATCAGTGCATTCAGAAACAAACTACATGCATATTACTAAGAGCACTTACATTGTAATTGAAAAGAAACAATCACTGCATTAAGAAACAAAAACAGCTTGTCAATCCAGTGCATTTAGAACCAATTGAGGTCTATTTTGACCTATTCCTGATCCGTATTTCACATTTCTTTAGAGCAGTTGCTTTGTAGTTTGAAAGTAACAATCACTGCATTAAGAAATAAAACAGTCACTTCAGTACATTTTGACATATCCCTGTTTCACATAAATCAGAGCACTTGCTTTGTAATTCAAGAGAACCAATCGCTACATTTAAAATCAAAACAGTTGTTTCTTTTATGAAACTTTATTAACCTATTCTTGTTTCATAGTACAGTCAAACCTACCTTTAAAGGCCATCTCTTTACAAGGGCCACCTCCTTTTAAAAATCATTACAATTTTATACTAAGTTCTCTTTATTCGTGTTATTTGAACCTCTATATAAGGGCCACCTGCCCATAAATGTCACTGTTACAGATTCCCTTGGTTGGCCTTTATAGACAAGTCTGACTATAATATGTGGGCCATTAGACATTTTAGAGATGAAATCTTTCAGTTTTATTTCTTAAGTTGTCACATTTTTAATCACCACACTGATGTATTTGTATTTCTTCACAGAGTACAACCTTCTTTTAAGGCCACCTCTACATAAGGACCACCTGCTTTTAAAAGCCAGTAAACTTTCATCCTAATTGCTATTTTTAATGTATTTGAACCTCTATATACATGTAAGGATCACCTGCCCAATTAGGGTACTTTTACTGGTTCCCTTGGGTGGCCTTTATAGACAAGTTTGACTACTCAAACACAATAAAAACACTCATTGTTCATTGGCAATTTTGTAAATCATAATTTAAAGGTCAACAGTCACTGCATTTAGTAATAAAGGTCATACAAGTGTCTCCTTAAAAACGGATTACATGTATAGGCAAACAATGCTGACCTGTCCATTTGACCTTTAACTTCAATATTTATTACACATGTTAGTTACAGATGTCTACATTTATGTATGGGGAACACAGGTGTTTATAATTTCATCTAGATCATGGAAAAAACATATTGTTACGAGTAATGTTCATGTTTAAACTTTCCATTTATTTGGTGCACCCTATATAAATATCTATGAAAGGTCAAGTAGACAGGTCATTGTTGTTTTCCTATACTTATTAGATTTGTTTAGGCCATATAGAATTTATTACTGGATTTTCATCCTCGCCCTACCCCACTTTTTTTCAACCCACCTCAGAATTTTTATTTGTACATGTATATTTTTGTTGTGTTCTTTAATAAAGTTTCTTTTAGGCACTTTCTGTTGGCATTACTGTTATTTCATTTGAATCTGAAAATAAAAAAATTAAATTTGCCCCCTCCCCTCATTATGAAAAAAAAATTGATGAAAATTAATTTTATATGGCCTTAATATACATGTATATATGTCGTATTAATGTAATACAATTTTGAATTATTTCTTTTTAGAATTGAAACTCAACTTGACGAAGCTTTACAAAACTTTTTAGAAGCACAAGATTCCTTGGTTGAGTATCAACAGAAAACTAAAGAGAAAATGAGAAAGGTAGATAGTTATCTGTGAACATGTTAAAATGTCCGCAGTGGTGTCATAATCAATCAGGTTTAAGACTGTACATGAGAAATTGTTGTCCTAAAGTAGATGTATGGTTGTCCTAATGGAAATTGCATTTACATATTCTGATCTCGACTTTAACAAATGCTAATTTCTTGTTTAATAGTGTTGTTGTAGTCTATTTTTGAGTATATGGTAGCTGAATCATTTCACTCACCCGTGTCAGGGATTTCATTTCAATGGCACAACTGTGTTAGCTCAGTTGTTAGAGTGCTTGCACCATAAGTGGGAGGTTGTGGGTTCGATTCCTGGCCAAGTCTGACCCAAAACTTGAAAGTGGGTAGTGACTGTTCTTTCGCCATGCACTCAGCATTACGAATCGAAAGTTATGGTTCTTTCGGATGGGAACTTTAAATAAACGAGGTCCCCTGCCACGGTAGGCTTTGCACGATACAGAACCCTGCTGTATAATGCCATCAGCACACCACACAGGCAAAATTTCCGCACCTTCATCTATAGCTGGCAATGTCTCAATATAAGTAAGTATTCTTGACTTGAACTTTAAACATCATTACTCAACCCACTCAACTCATTTCATTCAAGCAAATCATGAGATATTTGTAACAATTGTTGTGAGCCCAGAAACGAAAGTTAGATTATCTGTATATTTTTTGATAACTATTAAATATGATTTCATTTAACTTGCAATTTCATACATTGTATGTATGTTCTTTATTATGACTTCTTGGACATCCCCAATTTTTAAATATTACGAGTTTGTAATGTGCTTAGTTAAAAAATCAAATAAGGACCCTCATATCACAGAGATGTCAACCACTATAGATTCTCTGTAATTATTATGATTTAACTGCCTAAATTACGGCATTACGGCAAAGGTATCAGCAATTACAGCAAAAATGTTAATTCCAGTTAGGTTTGTTTTACCAACTCAGTTTTTAGAACATAGCTTGCTTCCTTTTATTGAGCTATACAAAACTAACAGTCAACTGGCATCTGAAACCAGCTGTAAATGACATAAGTTAGATTTCTGAGTAGCAATTCTCAGTCTTTTTCATTGTCATATGACGACGATAGTTTCAAGATGGCTACAACATTACTGATTCTAATCACCGTCAAAAATAAAAACAAATGTCCCAAATGTCATTATTACGAACATGTTACCCAAAATTACTGAAAATTCTGAAAAAAATGAGCTGGTATTACTGATTTTATAGTAATTACAAAGTATGTCCTGGAAAATGTCCCTGAAAAGTCATTAAATTTTGATTTGTCCCGGCTGTATATTAAATCAGGGTTTACCTCCTCAAAAGAGTCTACTATTTAGTATTGCTTAAGTGGTTTCAAGTTTTAACTGAATGATGTGCTCATTCTAGGATTTTTCAGACGTGCCATCTTCAAAAAAAATCCTCTCAAACACCATAATATCAATATTTTCCCATTCATGTATTATAAAATATGGCCCACTTAGGCCTTAACAAAGGGACCATTTGGCTGAATAAAGGACCATTGGCTCCATGGTCCCCATCTACAATGAACATTGTGAATGGTTTACGCATATACATTTAGTGATATTGATACATTTTTAGAAAACTACCCTCAGTCTTTTAAGGTTGAGAAAATCAGCTGTTCTGATATCTACAATCTAGCAAACTGCATTATGACATGCTGGAAATAGTGTCTTTGTAATCAGGTATTATGACACTAATATTTGTGGGCAAGAACAATTGGATATAATTTTTCAGTGCATCACTGTTGTTTTGGGGGATTTTAGTGAAAACAATTGTGAGATTTTAGTCATTTTTTCCTAGGGGAAACTACCTGTATTTGGTAGTAATTTTAAGCAAACGGAATCACAGCCGTTATCTACTTCTACATGTATAAATCTGTACCTTTATTAGATGGAAGAAAATGAAGACTACTTGAGAGATAGTTTAGCACATGGGAATCGTGAAAGAGAAGAATTGCTGGAAAGAATTTCTGTGTTACAATCAAAGTTGACATCACAACAAGATGAACTATGGTATGGATATAATCGGGCCATATTTTTTAGTACAAGTTACTGTAAAATGAGAAATTTTAGCTGCAGTTTTATTTCAGCACTTTCTTTTCGCAATCTGACTGGTCTGCTAAAACAAAATTGCCCAAAATTAAGCATAAATCACTTGTAGACAAAAAGTTATTGGGCCAAAAAAAAATGTGCTTAGTCATTTTACAATAGGAATGGAGTAATATATTCGCATGTATCAAATTGCGATATATTCTAGAATTGCTTAACTGTATTGTAATACATATTCACTACGTATTGCACTGGCATATCTCTATTGTAATCATGGAGGAAAAAATGTAGGAAAAAATAAATGGTTTCGAGACTTTAAATTGGTAGTACTATGGTTTACCTGGACATTGTGTGCTGTGACATCATTTATAGTTTACAACAAAGCACCTTGAAACTTAAATTTAAACGTTTAAGGGCTGTTGATTGTGACAATAACTAATTGTAAAATTGGATTCGGTTTGGACAGTTTTTCCATACTGGTACATTGTTATTTTTGTAAGGTGTATGGCAATAATCTATCGAAAACCCTTTGAACTGCTTTTATTGGTATATTGTTACACCTTCATTCTACAAAGTAAAATCTTGTATATGGTTTATAGTAAATCATTATAAGGCAAGGCTAGGAGGGGGCATCTAGTTTCTTGCTACGTTATGCTCTTGGGTAAATCCAAGAGAAGATTTCATAATGACTTTTTAGATCAACATCTCCAATCAAACGGTAGATGGGAAGCTGTTTGGTTTAAATTATTGGCTATGGTTCTGGTTGATAAAACACTTTTTAGAACTTTCTTTATTTATTATAATGTGCCTTTGTAAATTTGCCACCTGGCTTAATGCCACATTTTCTACAATTCCCAAAAGCTCACTTAATTTATTCTGTTATTATCAAGTTTCTTTTCAGCCCTAAATTTGAATGATTAAAATTAACAAGTAATTCTTGAATTGGAAATTATATTTTTTGTGTATTTAGGAAAGTTCAAGAATTCCAGGAAGGTGAAATGAAGACCAACCACAGATTAGAAAATGAAAACATGGAACTTAAGTCACAGTTAGCAAAAGTTACAACAAAATATAGTAAGTTAAGACATTGATAAAATGTGTGATTACTTGGTTGGTTGGTTGAATTTTGCTTAACATCACATCAGCAATTTTTCAGCTGTTCGTGACAAGAACTATTTCATTAATCTCCATGGATTAACAGGTTTGTGTATGCATGTGAAGTGCAAGTGTTGTATGGTCTGCCTTGTACTAGCGTGCACCCAGGGCGACTAGCATGCTAACTCACAGAGTTAGTACGCCACAGGCAAGCGTACCACTCCCCCAGTCACATTATACTGATACCAGGTGAACCAGTAAAGGCCTACGGCAAGGAAAATTCACTTTCCCACATGTGGTCTGAGCAGGGCTCGAACTCACAGCGGTGAGAGACCTCGGATTTATAGACTGAAGTCTTATCCATTAGGCCACCGTGGCCTCTGTGTGATTACTGATATAATATTTTAATTATGTATCAGTGTCTACTAAAGTCTTAAGTTTGCAAAGAACAATATATTTAGTTAAATATCTAAATATAATGTAGTTACTGCTTTTTGATCAGTGATCTGCATTTGCCATTATACTTTTGTAATATGATTTCCAAACTTGTGAGAGATGCTGTGGTTTGTAAACACACAATTTAAATGACATAGCCTGCAACGTTCCCTATTTTCAATAAGAAAATACAAGTTCATCAAACCTGCCTTGAAGACCGCCTTTAAAGAATTTTTTCAAAGCCAGAAGTTTTTTTCCAAATTCTCACTAATCAGGTAATTTTAACCACTATAAAGGGTCACCTGCCCATATAAACGACTTTTACTTGTTCCCTTTATAGACTGCGCTAAAATACATGTATCACTGTTTGAAATGTTACCAAGTTTGAGTTAAATAAGAAAAATCTTGATGAAGGAATGATTGTGAAACTGGTGCCCGTTAACACATACATTGGTGTTCTTTTTGTCTTGTAGATAATTTGGAGTCAGAATCCATGTTAAATGAAAGTATAAAAAGAGAAAACGGGCGTCTAAAGACACATAACGTACAGCTACAGGAACAGCTGTCAACTTGTCAACAGGAGATAGAGGAAAGCCGTACAATGTTGACACAGTTAGAGCAGCTAGCTTATCAAGTACAACAAAAAACCAGTAGACCTTCATCTGCTGTAAGTAAAAATTGCCTGGAATGGAATAATGGTGTTTTATGCCATTCAACATGGTCAAGATTCTTTCACTTATATCAAGGCAGTCAGCTCAGGGATGGTTGAAGGAAACTGGATTACTTCAATAAAACCACAGACTTTTGATGAACTGACAAACTCTTGTAGAAGTAGCTTTATGCCAATTTCTTGGAGTTGTTCCCTTCAAAATCTTATTTTTTCTTATCAAATTGTGCCCCTTTTACATTTTATCTCATTACTAACAGTGTAATGGCAAAAATGTTATTTGGTGTACCTTGTTTTGCGGCAGCACTCTCTTTAAGATTTAAACATGTGTGACATTTTGTTGCTCTATCATAATACATGGAGTTGAAAATACACCTTTCTTTATAGAGAGCAGAGAGACGGGAGAGTTTAAATGACAGTGGATTATACAGTTTTAAACAAAGCCTAGATCCTAATAAATCTGTGGAGAGTGAAGCTGCCAGTAAATCAGGAGGAGGAGCTAATGCAACAACAATATTACAAGAGCTCAGGTCAGTAAAAATACAGTAGCTCAGTTGGTAGAGTGCTTGCTTTGTATGTGGAAGGATGTGGCCATGGGTTAAACCTTAGCCGGGTCTGATCAAGACTTAAAAAATAGGTAGTTGCTGTTTTTTCGCCAAGCATGTGGCATTTTAAAATGGAAGTCACTAGGTCCTTAGAAAGAAACCTTAAAAACTGGTGATGCCCTGTGATATATACGGCAGACGTGGTGCATAAAAGAACCCTTCCTGCCTATTGCCATGAGTGCACTGCAAAGGTAAAAATTTCTGCCACTTCGCCTATAGCTGGTGATGTCTGGATATAAATAAAATATTCTTTACTGAAAAGTGAAACCCCAATCAATCAATCAATCAATCAATCAATCAATCGGGTCAGTAAAAGTACAATGAGTTGACATATATCTAGTTATTGTCTTCTTAAAATCTTTGTTTTTGTATACATGAGTGTTTGCTGTAGCAACCACATCTATATAAAGACCTTCAATCCATTAAAGCCATTGTTTTAAATACTGTTTATATTTTCATCAGAATGTGTCTTAATATAAAGACAACCTGGCTATAAAGTACATATTTCTTATTATAGGTCTATTTTGTGGTCTTTAAGGTTTAACTATATCATTTTACACACAAGGGGACCTTTATGAACACCATAATTGTAGAGTAAAACTTAGTTGAAACTGTTTTTTATATCAGACTTTGAAGTAAAACCACAATTACTCAAGCAAAATATTTGTGCTGTTCTTGGGTAAAATACTAAAGCTGAATCTGCCTCCAAAAATCTTATTGCTAACTATTGCCAAATTTTTTGATGATGAGGAGGAGAAGAAGGACAGCACAACAAAGATTATAAAACCTGTGTGGTTGGTATAAGCCACCTTCACTGACAGTTCTAGTTCTTTCGGACCACAAGTTTTGGGCTTGTATGTAGAACTGTGAAATGATAGTTGCATATAGTATTTTTAAGTTATTAGATGCACATGCAGTGAATTTTGTTTTGGTAAATTTACTACTAAGTACAGGTAGTGTCTCATAGGGAAAAATTACTTAAAAGTTTTCAGAATTCGATCATTAAAATTCTCAAAACAGCAGCAATACACTAGCAGATTACATGTAAATTAAAATTAACTGATCTTACCAACAGAATTAATACCAGACATTATTAAAATACGCTATCTTTGCATTGAGAAACTTGGCTATTGCAAGCATGTCATAATGCAGTTTGCTATATTTTAGAATTTAAATTTTTCCCAATCCAAAAGGCAGAAAGCCGGTTTTAAAAAATAAAGCAAAACCATTGACATGTATATCTAAAATAAATTTTTATAGGATGAAGTTAGCAATGAAAGACGCTGAAATACAGAGGTTACAAGCTGATGTACAGATGAAGGAGGCTAGTGATCAGACAGCAATGATAGGAAACTTACAGTCTGAACTTACGACAATGATTGAACAAAATCGTCATGGTAATATAATGTTGTCAGTATGCTTAATATGACGTCAAAAATGGGTCCCATTCCCAAGTCTGAACAAAATTGTCATGGTAATATAGTGTTGTCAGTCTGCTTAATTTGAGGCCGAAATTGGCCACATTCCCAAGTCTGAACAAAATTGTCATGGTAATACAGTGTTGTCAGTCTGTTTAATGTAAGGCCGAAAATGGGTCCCATTCCCAAGTCTGAACAAAATTGTCATGGTAATACAGTGTTGTCAGTCTGCTTAATTTGAAGCCGAAATTGGCCACATTCCCAAGTCTGAACAAAATTGTCATGGTAATATAGTGTTGTCAGTCTGCTTAATTTGAAGCCGAAATTGGCCACATTCCCAAGTCTGAACAAAATTGTCATGGTAATACAGTGTTCTCAGTCTGCTTAATGTGAGGCTGAAAATGGGTCCCATTCCCAAGTCTGAACAAAATTGTCATGGTAATACAGTGTTGTCAGTCTGCTTAATGTGAGACCAAAATGGGTCCCATTCCCAAGTCTGAACAAAATTGTCATGGTAATACAGTGTTGTCAGTCTGCTTAATCATGTTAATATGAGGCTGAAAATGGGTTCCATTCCCAAGTCTGAACAAAATTATCATGGTAATACAGTGTTGTCAGTCTGCTTCAATAGGGACCAAAAATTGGCCCCATTCCCAAGTCTGAAACCTATGTTTTATTTCGAATTATGATGGTGAATTTTCCCAATGTGAATAAATTAAGTTTTAACATTTTCGCTATAGATCTTTGCTGTATTGTATCATTAGGTATTTTTCACAGATTACAAGAGTTAGAAGCAAATAAGTATAAATTTTCTCACACCTGTGACATGGAAATCCCTTGTTTTTACCCATGTGGAATTCCCTTGCCTCACCCTAGGGTTGAGACAGGCTAACACTAAGCCTGAATAAACAACTGTTTTCTGTGACCCTAGAAGCTTTAAATGGATTTTCAAAGGAATAAAGTGTGAGAAAATGAATCAATCGCTACTGGCATGACTGGTCATATGAGATAGGATAATCTCAACCCTCTGTCTAATAATTATACATGTATTTGGTCCAGAACTCGGCAAGCTTCATTCTGGATCAAATATATACTATATAATGCTTATATTTCGCTGTGGTTTTATTTTCGCTATATTCGCAGCACAGTATATTCCCGCGAAAATAAAAACGGTCGTGAAAATACCAGCCCATTAATCTTCTTAACAAGTTTTCCTTTAATCAGATAAGACCGCGAAAATATGACACCGTGACTATGCTATCCATTGTCAAACTGCAGAAATTCGACACCGTGAAAATAAAGCAATATACAGTAAGACCTTGCATTGAGATTTCCTGATCTCCTATGACCAGTAGAGATAGATTCTATTAGTCTCTGTTGAGATTCAGAGAGAAATGAAGAACATGCATATACATGTAGATATCTTTAGGTTTTTTCCCCACATTTCAAAAAAAGAGGGTATATTAAATTTGAGTTTCCGTCTGTCCATCTGTCTGTCTAAAATTCTTGTTCAGGTTTAGGTAGAACACAAGAGTTAGAAGCAGACAAATCTGAAATGTCAAGTCGAGCTGTGAAGTTGCAGAGAGAAATAATGAAGATGTTTGATTGTTTTCAGATGCAGGAAGATCCCAAGAGTTAGAGGCTTTAGTCTGTAGGTTGGAAGCAGACAAGTCTAAATTATCTGGTCAAGTTGTGGAGTTACAGAGAGAAATACTGGAAAAGGATTTACAGAACAACAACTTGGAAACGCGTATTAATCAGCGTAACATGCAGTTTATAGAACTACAGGAACAGATCAACGAGAAATGTACCAGTATTACAAATCTAGAAAGAGAGGTAAAATATGTATAAATCTTATACCCGCTCTTGGAAGAGTTGATATGAGTAATGGTGTTTAATGTATATCTCACTTATATCGAGACATTGCCAGCTATAGGCGAAGGTGCAGAAATTTTGTTTGTGCGTTGCGCTGATGGCATTATACAGCAGGGTTCTTTATTATGGCACGGACCTCATTTTAAGTTCCCATCCAAAAAGAACCGTGACTTTCATTCCATAATGCTGAGTGCTTGGCGAAAGAACAGTCACTTCCCACTTTCAAGTCTTGGGTCAGACCAGGCTGAGGATCGATCCCATGACCTCCAATTTACGGAGTAAGCACTCTACCAACTGAGCTACTGCAGTGGTTTCCCTTCTTTTCAAAGAGGAGGTATATTGGTTTACCTCTGTCCTTCCTTCTGAAACAAAAATTTTTGTAACAGCTTTGTCAGCAACTACTTAACGCAGCCAATTGAAATTTTGTATGCCAGTTCAGTATGAGGTCCCATGCAGCAAGGACAGATTTCAAGTCTGTGGGGCATCTACTTTCTGTTTACCTGCATAATGTTAAAAGAGGGGGTATAAGTGAGCAGTAGCTAACAGATTTCTTGTTCTAACATGACCTGTCTTTCCCTTCATGTGAAACATAAAAAAAAAAAAACAACTTGTAAAACAAATGATATACCCATGTCTGTTCCATTTCATTGACATATATGTACTCCCTTAGCTTTTGACATCATGCTTTGTGTCGTAAACAATGGTTTGACACCATTCACAATAAAAAATCTTATGGTTTTTTTTATACCCCCCGCTTAAAAAGTGGGGGGTATATAGTGATAGGGGTGTCCGTCCGTGTGTCCGTCCATCCTTACGTTACACCTTAGGGTACCTATCTCTTATCCACAACTCCTCCTAAACCCTTCAATGGATTTTCATGAAACTTTCACACAATCTTTGTGATATAATGTAGATGTGCACCTCCTATTTAAAAATTTGATCCGATCGATATGTGGGGGAGCGGGGGGTATTTTTTGTGAGCTTGTGGCTCACAGTTTTTCTAGTTTTATAGAGACTAAGCTTATTTTCAAACTTTAAAAAGAAATAATCAAACTATAAACAAAATTGTAGTAAAACAGGGTTCCTGCAGGCCTGAAAAAGTCCTTAAATTTTGAGGTTTGCCCTAAAAAGACCCTAAAAACAAGTCTGACCCTAAAAAGCCCTTGAGTTTATCTTGAAGGCCCTAAAAAACCCTTGAATTTGGCCAGTTTGGTGTTCATATTTTGATAACAAGTGGTTGCAAATAGACTGATATAAATAAACAAATAAATTAATTAATAAGTAACATTGAAATGGGCAATTTAAGGTACCTGGCTCAACTGAACGAACAATGTCAAACTCCACTTCAGGTATCACTACTATGGACACGTAAGTAATTGTTTTATTGATTTAATTGCCTTTGCACCAATAATTTATTTGCTAAAATTGTCCTTCTGATTAGGCCTTAAATTTGCAAATAAGACCCTGAAAAGACCCTAAAAAGTCCTTAAATTTGGAGTCCATATGTCTGTACGAACCCCGTAAAATAAATCAAAAATGCATGTACATTTATATGTTTATCAAAATTAACTTTATAATTAAGTTTATTAATGTATTTTCAATTGTCTACTTTAAGGGTTTTTTTTCAATAATGGTAATTTTCTTTCCATAATTTTAGCTATTTGACCACTGCTTTTTTGCAATTACAAGGGGTCTGTCCAGTTCACAAAACATTGAAAGAGGACCCTATTTTTGTAGTTATTTAAGCCTTTGGTGTGTGATGTATAGTATATCAAGATGTATATTTGCCCAGTTGTAAGTAGGTACAGATACCGACAAGATACAATTAATAATTGACTGTTGTAAACCTGTATTTGTGTTTTTTCGCAAATTCGTATATCTAGTATTTCACTTAGGAGTTATTTTCATGATTTTACCCCATTCTTGTATCAATTACAAGGTCTTACATGTATCTTAATCTGTGAGAGAGGGGAGGGGAGGGGAAATTTTCAGTTTTTTTACATTTTGTGAAATAAATCAAAAATTTCCACCACACAAAAATAACCATGTTTACACTATTATTTTTTTATTTTGTCTAAAGTTGAGGAAGAAGACATCGCAAATTTCAAACCTGGAAGAACAACTTGAAGAGAAGACCTCAGAAGTATCAAGCACCTGCATCAGGTTAAAACAACACATAGAAGATAGCTCTAATAAAGAGGAAGAAATCAGTAACCTACAGCTAGATCTGAAAGAAAAACAACAAATTCTGAAACAGTTAAAGATCACAGCAGAAAAAGCACAGAGTGTACATAAAGAACAGTGTCAAGATTATGAAAAACAGATTGATATTGTAAGTATGAGAAACATACATATAGGCACCGAAATGTGAAATTTACAACATAGACATTGAAATGTGAAATTTACGACCTAGACATTGAAATGTGAAAATAATGACATGGACACCCAAATGTAAATTAACTAAAATCTGTTAACTAGGATTCTGAGAATTTAAAATTGTTAGTAGCCAAATTTCCAAAATTTGTGAAATTTGTTCTTCCTAATGCAGTTTTCACATGTTTGCCATGTATTAAAATATGTAACTTTTTGAAAGAATTTCTCAAAAATTAGTAGCCAGTGGTGATTTGGGCTACCAGGAATGGAAACTGTACTTATAATGAAATTAAATCATTGTAGATGAAAAACATGTATTTAGCATTAAAATACTAAAATATTCTGTGAGTTCATTTCTGATCAGTAGGTTTTGTTAAATAGAAAGTCACTGGGGCCTTCAGCATGTTCATGAGAGACCTTAAAATTGGCAGGTGTGGCACATTAAAGAACCTTTCCTTCACATTGCTCTGAGCGCTCTGCAAATTCACTTATAGCTCGACGTTTCACATGTTTCGATACACTTGAAATATTCTTGACTGGGTTGTAAAACCAGATTGAATTAATTAAATCAATCATTGCAAATTTAAATATTGATTAATTATTGTAGCTACAAGATCAGTCTGACAACAGTAAACATAAAGCAGAAACAGTAGAGAGACAGGCAGCTCAACTACGACATGACTTAGATAGTAAAACAGTGTTGTGTGAAAAGTTAGAAAAAACATTAGCAGAAGTGCAAAAGGTATGTCAGCATTTCAAAATATTAGGGGTCTTTTCATTTCTATATTTTCCTATATTTCAATTTTTTTTATCCTTTTCTATATTTTCCTATATAATTTGAAAAACCTATATTTCCTATAATTTCCTATATTTTTGTTACTGGTAGCTTCAGGAACTCAGAACGGGGACATTTTTCCTGCATTTAGTACATATCAAGCAAGATTAACACTTATTTATAGTGTACATAGGAGTTGCCAATATTTTATGTTTGTTAGTAAAAGGAGGAAAAAGTATGGTTGAAGGGAAAGGAGGTGATGGATATATATTTTATGTTTAAAAATATTTTTTATAATTTTAGTAGAAACTCCTATTATATCCTATAAAACTATAATTTTGACCCCATATTCCTATCTTTCCTATATTTTTGGACCGCAAATCTGGTCGGACCCCTGAAATATACATGTAAATGGTGGCACTTTATTGACTCATACATGTAGTCTTTAATTTGTTATCTTGTTAATATACTGTTGTTTATATATTACCATTTTTATACCCCCAGCTTAAAAAGTGGGGGTTATATAGTGATAGGGGTGTCCGCCTGTGTGTCCGTCTGTCCTTCCGTTACACCTTAGGGTACCTATCTCTTATCTGCAACTCCTCCTAAACCCTTCACTTGATTTTTATGAAACTTTCACACAATCTTTGTGATATAATGTAGATGTGCACCTTCTATTTAAAAATTTGATCGGATGGATTTTTTTTAATGTGGGGGTATTTTTTGTGAGCTTGTGGCTCACAGTTTTTCTAGTTACTATATGACCAGAGTAATTTCCTTTTCTCTGATTGGTCACTTTCAGTAGTACATATAGCAATATTCAATGAAAAATATCTCAAAAAGTCCATAAATATTTGGCAGACCAGTTAAACACTATAAATAGAAACAAAAAGTTGGCCAACCAGTTTTCAGCTAAAAATAGAATGGGGACTTTCCGGAAATTCTGACATTGTATTTATACAACCAATCAAAAGCCATGTGCACAGTTTGGAGGGCTGAGGTCTGTTTTGGCCTCAAAAGATGATGTTAACACAGAGAAATCCTCAGATAGTGCATTGAAACTAATAAGAAGTTATAATTAAAAGAGAAAGCTATACCGGCTTTACTGACTTGATAAACATTTCCAATAATGCCAAAGTTAAGATCACTGTGATGATTTTACTGAAATCATAATATCATGTTGTAGTTTCTTAAAATAGAACAATTATTGTCTTTTGATGTCAGTGGATATAGGATTATACGGAGACCTGACCAAAAATATATTCACTTTGACCTAACAGTGAATTACTATTGAATAAAGGTAATTTTTACTGGGAAAAATGACTAAGCTTTCCTAAATTGACTTCTATAATTCCCCCAAAAAGTGATACACCAGCAAATGAAATCTAGTCCTTGCCTACAAAATTTCAGATATTGTCACAATATAACAACTTGAAAATACGTACCCTAGCTATTGCCAGCATGTCATAGAGAAATTAGCTATATTTAAGAACTTTAAATTTGAAATTAGGTAGTTTTTGAAAAATGCATCAAAACCACTGCATAACGGCATCAGTGAATATTGCTTTGGTCAGGTCTGTATAATGACATATCCACCTCATCAAATGTCAATGACAGTATATTGTTATCTTGTAGGAGCTTAAAATTAAGTCAAATCACAGTGAACAAGCTTTAAAACAGTTAGAAGTACAAGCTAACACAGGGACAACACAGATAAAACAACTAGAATCTGCTCTGTTTATGTGCCAAGAAGAAATTAAAACTTATATAGAAGCTCTAGAAGAATCCAAAGACAGATTTGACAAAGAAATACAGTATAAAGATGAGAGGGTATGTACATTTACAAGGCTCTCGCTGGGGCATTTTTGGGCCAGTATTCTGCTCCATTCTCATTTCAAAATCTTATAATGTAAACGTATTTATTTTCGCGGTGTACTAATTTTCGCTTATTTTGCAGTCGCTTGATTCGTGCGAAAATTGTATTTTGCTGATTGTGTTCAAATTCAAATTGGCGAAAATTTAACTTTGGGATATGTCTAAATTTTGTATACCACGAATATAAATACACACGAAATTAAATATGTTTACAGTATATGGTAGTTTTTTTCACAATCAAGTTGCCTATTTTCACAATTTTGGAAATTTCAGCATTGAAACCAGCATATTTGGAGGTTTCTTTTTCATAATTTGGCCATTTTGATGCTTGTTTACACAAGTGGATGAGTCCTGTCCACCATTCACATAATGGTAAGCCTGATCTATGAAAATAAGTTTTTAAACATTTACACATACTTACTTGTCTCTCCTATCACTCTGTTTGCTGCTATTTGGGTGAGTTTCATGCTGTCCAGTCCTGATTCATTTGTCATCAGAATCTTGCCTTGGGTGTAAGATTCCACTTCACTGTCAACAGTTTTCCTCCATGTTGTTTTTGGATGTCCACTAGTGGGGTGTGATACCAACAGAGAATCCAGCTACAGTCTACCTCGCAAATAACAAATTTCTCTGGTCTTAAAAAAGTAGTTTTATTATATCAGAATTTCGTTATTGCCAAAATGCATGGTGAAACCGAGATATAAATAAAATTTATCAAGGAATTATTTAACAGTAAGGCAGTCCAAAATTAAAAAGGAACATCTTTTTTGTCCTTTTTACAGAGGTCTTTTCCAGGTATTGAAATATATAGAAAATTAAGATCATATGTCTCAATACTTACTATTTAACTGGATGTTTTGGGTTGATTTCAGGGGAAATTTCTCATGGCCTTCTGTATAGAGAAGATTTCAGGGGAAATTTACCATGGACTTATATGTAAAATATTTCAGGGGAAATTTCCCATGAAAAATTCATTGACTTATTTAAAGAAGGTTTCAGGGGCAATTTACTATGGACTTATATGAAGAAGATTTCAGGGGCAATTTCCCATGAAAAATGCATTGACTTTTATGAAGAAGATTTCAGGGGAAATTTACCATGGACTTATAATATGAAGAAGATTTCAGGGGCAATTTTCCATAATAACATTCATTAACTTATTTAAAGAAGGTTTCAGGGGCAATTTACCATGGACTTATAATATGAAGAAGATTTCAGGGGAAATTTTCCATGAAAAATGCATTGACTTTTATGAAGAAGATTTCAGGGGAAATTTACCATGGACTTATAATATGAAGAAGATTTCAGGGGAAATTTTCCATAATAACATTCATTAACTTATTTAAAGAAGGTTTCAGGGGCAATTTACCATGGACTTATATGAAGAATATTTCAGGGGAAATTTCCCATAAAAAATTCATTGACTTATTAAAGAAGGTTTCAGGGGAAATTTACCATGGACTTATATCAAGAAGATTTCAGGGGAAATGTCCCATAATAACATTCGTTGACTTATTTAAAGAAGGTTTCAGGGGCAATTTACCATGGACTCATATGGAGAAGATTTCAGGGGAAATTTTCCTATGAAAAATTCATTGACTTATATGAAGATTTCAGGGGCAATTTCCCATCGACTTAAAGATTTCAGGGGCGATTTCCCAAGAAGATTTCAGGGGAAATTTCCCATGAAAAATTCATTGACTTATATAAACAAGGTTTCAGGGGCAATTGACCATGGACTAAATAAAAAAACATTTCAGGGGCAATTTCCCATGAAAAATTCATTGACTTTTATGAAGAAGATTTCAGGGGAAATTTACCATGGACTTATATCAAGAAGATTTCAGGGGAAATTTCCCATGAAAAATCCATTGACGTATATAAAAAAGAAGTTCATAAACAATCATACTCATTTTCAACCAGGATATTGTTACCATAGTTACAATACAGATGGTAATAACAATCTTATCATTATACAACCAGGGTATGGTTACCATGGTTACAATACAGAGGGTCAAAAACAATCATACTCATTTTCAACCAGGGTATGGTTAGGTTTACCATGGTTACAATACAGAAGGTAATAAACAATCTTATCATTATACAACCAGGGTATGGTTACCATTGTTACAATACAGAAGGGCATAAACAATCATACTTATTTTACAACCAGGGTATGGTTACCATGGTTACAATACAGAAGGTCAAAAACAATCATACTTATTTTCAACCAGGGTATGGTTACCATGGTTATAATACAAAAGGTTAAAAAACAATTATACCATTATATAACAAGAGTATGGTTACCATGGTTACAATACAGAGGGTCATAAACATTCATACTCATTTTCAACCAGGGTATGGTTACCATGGTTACAATACAGAAGGTTAAAAACAATCATACTTTTTTTTACAGTTTGTTGATTGAATGCTTATTTTATGTCATATCATCACATCATAAAAAACCATTTTGAGGATCATTTTAAGATTATAACATCTGTGTTTACTTATGTCAAAAATGTTTATTCTTATTTCCAAAAAAGTTTGCCTAAACTTTGTAAATTAATGTTAAGGAAAATCTTAATTAAAAAATATTATTGTGAAACAGGGGTCAATATTTTAAAATCATTAGAGAAATAGTTTTAATTTCAATGAATTCTACTTTATCGATAAATGGAAACCAAAAGGAAATTATATCCAAATAAACACTTGATCATCTCCTGTTTTATGAATACATTTAAGTATATGTAATGTATGTATACAGATACAACCAATAATAACAATGGAGACATCTTCCTTTTTCACTTAAAGCTTCATTGATTCACACGAGGAAGCAAATATAAACTGGTACAAAGCCAGCAACAGTCCTTGCTTTAACAATACATTTGGTCTTTGTTTTTAAGTGTTAGCTATAGTCATAATTAATAGAAACAATGGAGATGTCTTCCCTCTTGACTTGTAGATTCATTGTTTGATATGAGAATCTTTCCGTGTATTTCCTAAATGACAAGTTGTATTTATGTTTCAAAACCAGTTAATTATGATATCGCATTTTTATATAAAATTAAGTGTTAGCTACAGTCCATAATTTAACAATACATTTGGTCTTTGTTTTGAAATGTCCAATTCATAACCAAAGTAAAACAAATATACCAATCCATGTCCGAATCACAATCCTAAGGTAAGTAAAATCAAACATACCAATCCATTTCCAAATCAAAATCCCAAAGTAAAGTAAAACAAACATACCAATCATGTCCAACCACAATTTCTTCATACAAGTCCATGGAAAATTTCCCTAAACCTATATTAAGTCCATGGCAAATTGCCCTAAAATCTTCTTTAAAAATAGTCAATGAATTTTCATAGGAAATTTCTCCTGAAATCTTGTTCATATAAGTGCATAGTAAATTGCCCCTGAAACCTTCTTTAAATAAGTCAATGAATTTTCCATGGTAAATTTCCCCTGAATTTTTCTTCATATAAGTCCCATAATAAATTTCCCCTGAATTTTTCTTCATATAAGTCCATAATAAATTGCCCCTGAAATCTTCTTGATATAAGTCCATAATAAATTGCCCCTGAAATCTTCTTGATATAAGTCCATAATAAATTGCCCCTGAAATCTTCTTGATATAAGTCCATAATAAATTGCCCCTGAAATCTTCTTGATATAAGTTCATGGTAAATTGCCCCTGAAATCTTCTTGATATAAGTCCATAATAAATTGCCCCTGAAATCTTCTTGATATAAGTCCATGATAAATTGCCCCTGAAATCTTCTTGATATAAGTCCATGGTAAATTGCCCCTGAAATCTTCTTGATATAAGTCCATAATAAATTGCCCCTGAAATCTCTTGATATAAGTCCATAATAAATTGCCCCTGAAATCTTCTTGATATAAGTCCATAATAAATTGCCCCTGAAATCTTCTTGATATAAGTTCATGGTAAATTGCCCCTGAAATCTTCTTGATATAAGTTCATGGTAAATTGCCCTGAAATCTTCTTGATATAAGTCCATGGTAAATTGCCCCTGAAATCTTCTTGATATAAGTCCATAATAAATTGCCCCTGAAATCTTCTTGATATAAGTCCATAATAAATTGCCCCTGAAATCTTCTTGATATAGTTCATGGTAAATTGCCCCTGAAATCTTCTTGATATAAGTCCATAATAAATTGCCCTGAAATCTTCTTGATATAAGTCCATAATAATTGCCCCTGAAATCTTCTTGATATAAGTCCATAATAAATTGCCCCTGAAATCTTCTTGATATAAGTTCATGGTAAATTGCCCCTGAAATCTTCTTGATATAAGTTCATGTAAATTGCCCCTGAAATCTTCTTGATATAAGTCCATAATAAATTGCCCCTGAAATCTTCTTGATATAAGTTCATGGTAAATTGCCCCTGAAATCTTCTTGATATAAGTCCATAATAAATTGCCCCTGAAATCTTCTTGATATAAGTCCATAATAAATTGCCCCTGAAATCTTCTTGATATAAGTCCATGGTAAATTGCCCCTGAAATCTTCTTGATATAAGTCCATAATAAATTGCCCCTGAAATCTTCTTGATATAAGTCCATAATAAATTGCCCCTGAAATCTTCTTGATATAAGTCCATAATAAATTGCCCTGAAATCTTCTTGATATAAGTTCATGGTAAATTGCCCCTGAAATCTTCTTGATATAAGTTCATGGTAAATTGCCCCTGAAATCTTCTTGATATAAGTCCATAATAAATTGCCCCTGAAATCTTCTTGATATAAGTTCATGGTAAATTGCCTCTGAAATCTTCTTGATATAAGTCCATAATAATTGCCCCTGAAATCTTCTTGATATAAGTTCATGGTAATTGCCCCTGAAATCTTCTTGATATAAGTCCATAATAAATTGCCCCTGAAATCTTCTGATATAAGTCCATAATAAATTGCCCCTGAAATCTTCTTGATATAAGTTCATGGTAAATTGCCCCTGAAATCTTCTTGATATAAGTCCATAAAAAATTGCCCCTGAATTTTTCTTCATATAAGTCCATAATAAATTGCCCCTGAAATCTTCTTGATATAAGTCCATAATAAATTGCCCCTGAAATCTTCTTGATATAAGTCCATAATAAATTGCCCCTGAAATCTTCTTGATATAAGTCCATAATAAATTGCCCCTGAAATCTTCTTGATATAAGTCCATAATAAATTGCCCCTGAAATCTTCTTGATATAAGTCCATAATAAATTGCCCCTGAAATCTTCTTGATATAAGTCCATGGTAAATTGCCCCTGAAATCTTCTTGATATAAGTCCATAATAAATTGCCCCTGAAATCTTCTTGATATAAGTCCATGGTAAATTGCCCCTGAAATCTTCTTGATATAAGTCCATAATAAATTGCCCCTGAAATCTTCTTGATATAAGTCCATAATAAATTGCCCCTGAAATCTTCTTGATATAAGTCCATAATAAATTGCCCCTGAAATCTTCTTGATATAAGTTCATGGTAAATTGCCCTGAAATCTTCTTGATATAAGTCCATAATAAATTGCCCCTGAAATCTTCTTGATATAAGTCCATAATAAATTGCCCCTGAAATCTTCTTGATATAAGTCCATAATAAATTGCCCCTGAAATCTTCTTGATATAAGTTCATGGTAAATTCCCCCTGAAATCTTCTTGATATAAGTTCATGGTAAATTGCCCCTGAAATCTTCTTGATATAAGTCCATAATAAATTGCCCCTGAATTTTTCTTCATATAAGTCCATAATAAATTGCCCCTGAATTTTTCTTCATATAAGTCCATAATAAATTGCCCCTGAAATCTTCTTGATATAAGTCCATAATAAATTGCCCCTGAAATCTTCTTGATATAAGTCCATAATAAATTGCCCCTGAAATCTTCTTGATATAAGTCGATAATAAATTGCCCCTGAAATCTTCTTGATATAAGTCCATAATAAATTGCCCCTGAAATCTTCTTGATATAAGTCCATAATAAATTGCCCCTGAAATCTTCTTGATATAAGTTCATGGTAAATTGCCCCTGAAATCTTCTTGATATAAGTCCATAATAAATTGCCCCTGAAATCTTCTTGATATAAGTCCATAATAAATTGCCCCTGAAATCTTCTTGATATAAGTTATGTAAATTGCCCCTGAAATCTTCTTGATATAAGTTCATGGTAAATTGCCCTGAAATCTTCTTGATATAAGTCCATAATAAATTGCCCTGAAATCTTCTTGATATAAGTCCATAATAAATTGCCCCTGAAATCTTCTTGATATAAGTCCATAATAAATTGCCCCTGAAATCTTCTTGATATAAGTCCATAATAAATTGCCCCTGAAATCTTCTTGATATAAGTCCATAATAAATTGCCCCTGAAATCTTCTTGATATAAGTTCATGGTAAATTGCCTCTGAAATCTTCTTGATATAAGTCCATAATAAATTGCCCCTGAAATCTTCTTGATATAAGTCCATGGTAAATTGCCCCTGAAATCTTCTTGATATAAGTCCATAATAAATTGCCCTGAAATCTTCTTGATATAAGTTCATGGTAAATTGCCCTGAAATCTTCTTGATATAAGTCCATAATAAATTGCCCCTGAAATCTTCTTGATATAAGTCCATAATAAATTGCCTCTGAAATCTTCTTGATATAAGTCTATAATAAATTGCCCCTGAAATCTTCTTGATATAAGTCCATAATAAATTGCCCCTGAAATCTTCTTGATATAAGTCCATAATAAATTGCCCCTGAAATCTTCTTGATATAAGTCCATAATAAATTGCCCCTGAAATCTTCTTGATAGAAGTCCATAATAAATTGCCCCTAAAATCTTCTTGATATAAGTCCATGGTAAATTGCCCCTGAAATCTTCTTGATATAAGTCCATAATAAATTGCCCCTGAAATCTTCTTGATATAAGTTCATGGTAAATTGCCCCTGAAATCTTCTTGATATAAGTCCATAATAATTTGCCCCTGAAATCTTCTTGATATAAGTCCATAATAAATTGCCCCTGAAATCTTCTTGATATAAGTTCATGGTAAATTGCCCCTGAAATCTTCTGATATAAGTTCATGGTAAATTGCCCCTGAAATCTTCTTGATATAAGTCCATAATAAATTGCCCCTGAAATCTTCTTGATATAAGTTCATGGTAAATTGCCCCTGAAATCTTCTTGATATAAGTCCATAATAAATTGCCCCTGAAATCTTCTTGATATAAGTCCATAATAAATTGCCCCTGAAATCTTCTTGATATAAGTCCATGGTAAATTACCCCTGAAATCTTCTGATATAAGTCCATAATAAATTGCCCCTGAAATCTTCTTGATATAAGTCCATAATAAATTGCCCCTGAAATCTTCTTGATATAAGTCCATAATAAATTGCCCCTGAAATCTTCTTGATATAAGTTCATGGTAAATTGCCTCTGAAATCTTCTTGATATAAGTCCATAATAAATTGCCCCTGAAATCTTCTTGATATAAGTTCATGGTAAATTGCCCCTGAAATCTTCTTGATATAAGTCCATAATAAATTGCCCCTGAAATCTTCTTGATATAAGTCCATAATAAATTGCCCTGAAATCTTCTTGATATAAGTTCATGGTAAATTGCCCCTGAAATCTTCTTGATATAAGTCCATAATAAATTGCCCCTGAATTTTTCTTCATATAAGTCCATAATAAATTGCCCCTGAAATCTTCTTGATATAAGTCCATAATAAATTGCCCCTGAAATCTTCTTGATATAAGTCCATAATAAATTGCCCCTGAAATCTTCTAGATATAAGTTCATGGTAAATTGCCCCTGAAATCTTCTTGATATAAGTTCATGGTAAATTGCCCCTGAAATCTTCTTCATATAAGTCCATAATAAATTGCCCCTGAAATCTTCTTGATATAAGTTCATGGTAAATTGCCCCTGAAATCTTCTTGATATAAGTCCATAATAAATTGCCCCTGAAATCTTCTTGATATAAGTCCATAATAAATTGCCCCTGAAATCTTCTTGATATAAGTCCATAATAAATTGCCCCTGAAATCTTCTTGATATAAGTCCATAATAAATTGCCCCTGAAATCTTCTTGATATAAGTTCATGGTAAATTGCCTCTGAAATCTTCTTGATATAAGTCCATAATAAATTGCCCCTGAAATCTTCTTGATATAAGTCCATGGTAAATTGCCCCTGAAATCTTCTTGATATAAGTCCATAATAAATTGCCCCTGAAATCTTCTTGATATAAGTTCATGGTAAATTGCCCCTGAAATCTTCTTGATATAAGTCCATAATAAATTGCCCCTGAAATCTTCTTGATATAAGTCCATAATAAATTGCCTCTGAAATCTTCTTGATATAAGTCCATAATAAATTGCCCCTGAAATCTTCTTGATATAAGTCCATAATAAATTGCCCCTGAAATCTTCTTGATATAAGTCCATAATAAATTGCCCCTGAAATCTTCTTGATATAAGTCCATAATAAATTGCCCCTGAAATCTTCTTGATATAAGTCCATAATAAATTGCCCCTGAAATCTTCTTGATATAAGTCCATGGTAAATTGCCCCTGAAATCTTCTTGATATAAGTCCATAATAAATTGCCCCTGAAATCTTCTTGATATAAGTTCATGGTAAATTGCCCCTGAAATCTTCTTGATATAAGTCCATAATAAATTGCCCCTGAAATCTTCTTGATATAAGTCCATAATAAATTGCCCCTGAAATCTTCTTGATATAAGTTCATGGTAAATTGCCCCTGAAATCTTCTTGATATAAGTTCATGGTAAATTGCCCCTGAAATCTTCTTGATATAAGTCCATAATAAATTGCCCCTGAAATCTTCTTGATATAAGTTCATGGTAAATTGCCCCTGAAATCTTCTTGATATAAGTCCATAATAAATTGCCCCTGAAATCTTCTTGATATAAGTCCATAATAAATTGCCCTGAAATCTTCTTGATATAAGTCCATGGTAAATTACCCCTGAAATCTTCTTGATATAAGTCCATAATAAATTGCCCCTGAAATCTTCTTGATATAAGTCCATAATAAATTGCCCCTGAAATCTTCTTGATATAAGTCCATAATAAATTGCCCCTGAAATCTTCTTGATATAAGTTCATGGTAAATTGCCTCTGAAATCTTCTTGATATAAGTCCATAATAAATTGCCCCTGAAATCTTCTTGATATAAGTTCATGGTAAATTGCCCCTGAAATCTTCTTGATATAAGTCCATAATAAATTGCCCCTGAAAAAATCTTCTTGATATAAGTCCATAATAAATTGCCCCTGAAATCTTCTTGATATAAGTTCATGGTAAATTGCCCCTGAAATCTTCTTGATATAAGTCCATAATAATTGCCCCTGAATTTTTCTTCATATAAGTCCATAATAAATTGCCCCTGAAATCTTCTTGATATAAGTCCATAATAAATTGCCCCTGAAATCTTCTTGATATATCAATAATAAATTGCCCCTGAAATCTTCTTGATATAAGTCCATAATAAATTGCCCCTGAAATCTTCTTGATATAAGTCCATAATAAATTGCCCCTGAAATCTTCTTCATATAAGTCCATAATAAATTGCCCCTGAAATCTTCTTGATATAAGTTCATGGTAAATTGCCCCTGAAATCTTCTTGATATAAGTCCATAATAAATTGCCCCTGAAATCTTCTTGATATAAGTCCATGGTAAATTGCCCCTGAAATCTTCTTGATATAAGTCCATAATAAATTGCCCCTGAAATCTTCTTGATATAAGTCCATAATAAATTGCCCCTGAAATCTTCTTGATATAAGTCCATAATAAATTGCCCCTGAAATCTTCTTGATATAAGTTCATGGTAAATTGCCCTGAAATCTTCTTGATATAAGTCCATAATAAATTGCCCCTGAAATCTTCTTGATATAAGTCCATAATAAATTGCCCCTGAAATCTTCTTGATATAAGTCCATAATAAATTGCCCCTGAAATCTTCTAGATATAAGTTCATGGTAAATTGCCCCTGAAATCTTCTTGATATAAGTTCATGGTAAATTGCCCCTGAAATCTTCTTGATATAAGTCCATAATAAATTGCCCTGAAATCTTCTTGATATAAGTCCTAATAAATTGCCCCTGAAATCTTCTTCATATAAGTCCATAATAAATTGCCCCTGAAATCTTCTTGATATAAGTCCATAATAAATTGCCCCTGAAATCTTCTTGATATAAGTTCATGGTAAATTGCCCTGAAATCTTCTTGATATAAGTCCATAATAAATTGCCCCTGAATTTTTCTCATATAAGTCCATAATAAATTGCCCCTGAAATCTTCTTGATATAAGTCCATAATAAATTGCCCCTGAAATCTTCTTGATATAAGTCCATAATAAATTGCCCCTGAAATCTTCTTGATATAAGTCCATAATAAATTGCCCCTGAAATCTTCTTGATATAAGTCCATAATAAATTGCCCCTGAAATCTTCTTGATATAAGTCCATAATAAATTGCCCCTGAAATCTTCTTGATATAAGTCCATAATAAATTGCCCTGAAATCTTCTTGATATAAGTCCATAATAAATTGCCCCTGAAATCTTCTTGATATAAGTTCATGGTAAATTGCCCCTGAAATCTTCTTGATATAAGTCCATAATAAATTGCCCCTGAAATCTTCTTGATATAAGTCCATAATAAATTGCCCCTGAAATCTTCTTGATATAAGTTCATGGTAAATTGCCCCTGAAATCTTCTTGATATAAGTTCATGGTAAATTGCCCCTGAAATCTTCTTGATATAAGTCCATAATAAATTGCCCCTGAAATCTTCTTGATATAAGTCCATAATAAATTGCCCCTGAAATCTTCTTGATATAAGTCCATAATAAATTGCCCCTGAAATCTTCTTGATATAAGTCCATAATAAATTGCCCCTGAAATCTTCTTGATATAAGTCCATAATAAATTGCCCCTGAAATCTTCTTGATATAAGTCCATGGTAAATTGCCCCTGAAATCTTCTTGATATAAGTCCATAATAAATTGCCCCTGAAATCTTCTTGATATAAGTTCATGGTAAATTGCCCCTGAAATCTTCTTGATATAAGTCCATAATAAATTGCCCCTGAAATCTTCTTGATATAAGTCCATAATAAATTGCCTCTGAAATCTTCTTGATATAAGTCCATAATAAATTGCCCCTGAAATCTTCTTGATATAAGTCCATAATAAATTGCCCCTGAAATCTTCTTGATATAAGTCCATAATAAATTGCCCCTGAAATCTTCTTGATATAAGTCCATAATAAATTGCCCCTGAAATCTTCTTGATATAAGTCCATAATAAATTGCCCCTGAAATCTTCTTGATATAAGTCCATGGTAAATTGCCCCTGAAATCTTCTTGATATAAGTCCATAATCATGTACAGAAATCGAGGTCCGACCGTAAACCATTGATGCGTTTAAGACGATGGTCTCATCACCTGTATTAAGTCACCTGTGCGATCGCCAGCCCGTTAAGTTACAATGGGAACTAGATATACCCGATTTTCAAATTTAAATTTCACCAATAACAATATTATTTTCTGAAAATGTCTGGTTTTCAGTGAAAAATACATACTGTCACGAATATTCAAATATAAAAATGATTAAAATATCTTGAAAAAATCCATTCCACTTTTTGATTTAAAATATGGTGACATTTTACTTAATTTCCCTATAAAACTCATTAGAAAGTGCACAGCACTGTTTTTATAAACAGCTTTTTTCTTATTAAAGATATAGAAAAGTGAAAATGTCTGGTTTTCATGATAAAGTTCACATCGTGATGAAATTCAGTTATAAAAATCTTTGTGGTACCTTTAAAAAAATCCATTCCACTTTTAATTTGAAATTTAGGTGGTACAATATTTGAATCAATATTTCAGTCAGTGGATAATGGCCAATATGATAGACTACCGGTATGTATATACTATGGATATGTATAGACTATCATGGTCAAGTACTAGCCTACTGGATCTAATACAACATTGTGCCCTTTTTTATTTAAATATTATTATAGAATTAAATCAAGTTAGAAAAATAGAAGTTTTGAAACGTGCACATTTTTATTTTCCATGTTTATTTAATTCTTATTTATTTAACTAATAGAGTATGAGACGTTAAAATAACAAAAGTTCAGAAATATGCAGATTTTTATTTATTATATTTCATTAACTAATAGTAATAATAATAATAATAATATCTATTTTATTCAAGTTTCAAAAGTAATCAATGCCATAAAACAATTAACTACAACATGATTATTCCCAGCCATGTTATTATTATTAGGAAACAACATTGAAGATGACTTAGTTAAAATTAACATGTACATTTAAATAGTTGTTTTATTGAACGGATTTAAAATTGTTTTAATTATACTCAAATAAACAAAACAGAGTGACGAAAAATAAATTTATAACTAATATTTATTAGATTTTCAAACGGTTTGTGATAAAATTATCATTCAACTACATCACCTTTAATAATAATAATTATAATAATAATAAATAATAATATAATAATAGCACCACGCAGTTACTACCTCTAATTTAAATAAATCTGTGATGTTAATTGCCTGCCATGACACAAATAACATGATCTAGGTAAAGTGATAGGTTCGATTTTTTGTTGATTGGGAAATTAATTGATTAATGAAACAAGTAGGTAAACTGTCACGCTTGAGCCCCCACTGTTGAATAGGATCGTTATGTTTCAGATTTTTTTAAGTTCTCGTGAACTTTTAGAATATTATATCGCATTTTGACCATGTCCCGATCATGTCCTGATTGTTAAAATAAAAAAGTAATATTATTGCATATTGATCATATTTATTGAACAATATTTGTGACTTGAGAGTGATAATACAATATTTGTGACTTGAGAGTGATAATTCTCTCTCTCTCTCTCTCTCTCTCTCTCTCTCTCTCTCTCTCTCTCCAAAACGTTACACATGACTTTGTCCTTACCAGTGCCAGGTTTATGTTGCATTCTTTTCACAATTCAGGCCGATGAATAAAATAAAATAAAATAAATAAATATTGCAGTTAACTATTCAGCATTGGATTTGTCGGTTCAATTAGATGAATATCAAATCATCTAGTTTAAAAAAATAAACATAAGAAAAATCTTAGTATTATTTATTTATTTATTTATTTATTTATTTATTTATTTATTTATTATTTATTTATAATCAAGCTAAAATGAAATGTTTTAAAAACGAAGATTTATTATTTAATCTCTGCTAGATTGCATTGTTGATGCTGAGAAAATATCTTATCAATTTTTATTTATTTATTTATTTATTTATTTATTTATTTATTTTATTTATTTATTTATTTATACATTAATATAGCTAGAATAGAATATTTAAAAACGGTAATTTAATTTTTATTTAAACTTGGAGTAAGCATACAAGACCCCGACAAAACGTATTTAAAACAAATACTTGAAACATTTATAAAATTATGATTTCGTGCAAATTTTCAATAAGCTAGTACATATGCATGTTAATTTTTTTTTCATCATTTCATTACGAGAGCATTCAGGTCATTAGTGTCTAAATACTGATTATAATCCGTCTGCGTTTTAGCCAGAAACATATAAAACCCCGATTGGATTTTTGTTGATCTATAATCACTTATTGCTCTCCCAAATTGGAATTATCTAACAGGTCACGCTCGACTGAACTACCTTTATAACTGTAAAGTATATCACACCTGAGATGGTCAGTATAGGACGACTTCTAATGTAGGGGCAGATAACCCGTCAGATCGGGCCTCGATTTCTGCGTATGAAATTGCCCCTGAAATCTTCTTGATATAAGTCCATGGTAAATTGCCCCTGAAATCTTCTTGATATAAGTCCATAATAAATTGCCCCTGAAATCTTCTTGATATAAGTCCATAATAAATTGCCCCTGAAATCTTCTTGATATAAGTCCATAATAAATTGCCCCTGAAATCTTCTTGATATAAGTTCATGGTAAATTGCCCCTGAAATCTTCTTGATATAAGTTCATGGTAAATTGCCCCTGAAATCTTCTTGATATAAGTCCATAATAAATTGCCCCTGAAATCTTCTTGATATAAGTCCATAATAAATTGCCCCTGAAATCTTCTTGATATAAGTCCATAATAAATTGCCCCTGAAATCTTCTTGATATAAGTCCATAATAATTGCCCCTGAAATCTTCTTGATATAAGTTCATGGTAAATTGCCCCTGAAATCTTCTTGATATAAGTCCATAATAAATTGCCCCTGAAATCTTCTTGATATAAGTCCATAATAAATTGCCCCTGAAATCTTCTTGATATAAGTCCATAATAAATTGCCCCTGAAATCTTCTTGATATAAGTTCATGGTAAATTGCCCTGAAATCTTCTTGATATAAGTTCATGGTAAATTGCCCCTGAAATCTTCTTGATATCATCCATAATAAATTGCCCCTGAAATCTTCTTGATATAAGTCCATAATAAATTGCCCCTGAAATCTTCTTGATATAGTCCATAATAAATTGCCCCTGAAATCTTCTTGATATAAGTCCATAAAAATAATAAATTGCCCCTGAAATCTTCTTGATATAAGTTCATGGTAAATTGCCCCTGAAATCTTCTTGATATAAGTCCATAATAAATTGCCCCTGAATTTTTCTTCATATAAGTCCATAATAAATTGCCCCTGAAATCTTCTTGATATAAGTTCATGGTAAATTGCCCCTGAAATCTTCTTGATATAAGTCCATAATAAATTGCCCCTGAAATCTTCTTGATATAAGTCCATAATAAATTGCCCCTGAAATCTTCTTGATATAAGTCCATAATAAATTGCCCCTGAAATCTTCTTGATATAAGTCCATAATAATTGCCCCTGAAATCTTCTTGATATAAGTCCATAATAAATTGCCCCTGAAATCTTCTTGATATAAGTCCATAATAAATTGCCCCTGAAATCTTCTTGATATAAGTTCATGGTAAATTGCCCCTGAAATCTTCTTGATATAAGTTCATGGTAAATTGCCCCTGAAATCTTCTTGATATAAGTCCATAATAAATTGCCCCTGAAATCTTCTTGATATAAGTCCATAATAAATTGCCCCTGAAATCTTCTTGATATAAGTCCATAATAAATTGCCCCTGAAATCTTCTGATAAAAGTTCATGGTAAATTGCCCTGAAATCTTCTTGATATAAGTTCATGGTAAATTGCCCCTGAAATCTTCTTGATATAAGTCCATAATAAATTGCCCCTGAAATCTTCTTGATATAAGTTCATGGTAAATTGCCCCTGAAATCTTCTTGATATAAGTCCATAATAAATTGCCCCTGAAATCTTCTTGATATAAGTCCATAATAAATTGCCCCTGAAATCTTCTTGATATAAGTTCATGGTAAATTGCCCCTGAAATCTTCTTGATATAAGTCCATAATAAATTGCCCCTGAATTTTTCTTCATATAAGTCCATAATAAATTGCCCCTGAAATCTTCTTGATATAAGTCCATAATAAATTGCCCCTGAAATCTTCTTGATATAAGTCCATAATAAATTGCCCCTGAAATCTTCTTGATATAAGTCCATAATAAATTGCCCCTGAAATCTTCTTGATATAAGTCCATAAATAATTGCCCCTGAAATCTTCTTGATATAAGTCCATAATAAATTGCCCCTGAAATCTTCTTGATATAAGTCCATAATAAATTGCCCCTGAAATCTTCTTGATATAAGTTCATGGTAAATTGCCCCTGAAATCTTCTTGATATAAGTTCATGGTAAATTGCCCCTGAAATCTTCTTGATATAAGTTCATGGTAAATTGCCCCTGAAATCTTCTTGATATAAGTTCATGGTAAATTGCCCCTGAAATCTTCTTGATATAAGTTCATGGTAAATTGCCCCTGAAATCTTCTTGATATAAGTTCATGGTAAATTGCCCCTGAAATCTTCTTGATATAAGTCCATAATAAATTGCCCCTGAAATCTTCTTGATATAAGTCCATAATAAATTGCCCCTGAAATCTTCTTGATATAAGTCCATGGTAAATTGCCCCTGAAATCTTCTTGATATAAGTCCATAATAAATTGCCCCTGAAATCTTCTTGATATAAGTCCATAATAAATTGCCCTGAAATCTTCTTGATATAAGTCCATAATAAATTGCCCCTGAAATCTTCTTGATATAAGTTCATGGTAAATTGCCCCTGAAATCTTCTTGATATAAGTTCATGGTAAATTGCCCCTGAAATCTTCTTGATATAAGTCCATAATAAATTGCCCCTGAAATCTTCTTGATATAAGTCCATAATAAATTGCCCCTGAAATCTTCTTGATATAAGTCCATAATAAATTGCCCCTGAAATCTTCTTGATATAAGTCCATAATAATTGCCCCTGAAATCTTCTTGATATAAGTTCATGGTAAATTGCCCCTGAAATCTTCTTGATATAAGTCCATAATAAATTGCCCCTGAAATCTTCTTGATATAAGTCCATAATAAATTGCCCCTGAAATCTTCTTGATATAAGTCCATAATAAATTGCCCCTGAAATCTTCTTGATATAAGTTCATGGTAAATTGCCCCTGAAATCTTCTTGATATAAGTTCATGGTAAATTGCCCCTGAAATCTTCTTGATATAAGTCCATAATAAATTGCCCCTGAAATCTTCTTGATATAAGTCCATAATAAATTGCCCCTGAAATCTTCTTGATATAAGTCCATAATAAATTGCCCCTGAAATCTTCTTGATATAAGTCCATAATAAATTGCCCCTGAAATCTTCTTGATATAAGTTCATGGTAAATTGCCCTGAAATCTTCTTGATATAAGTCCATAATAAATTGCCCCTGAATTTTTCTTCATATAAGTCCATAATAAATTGCCCCTGAAATCTTCTTGATATAAGTTCATGGTAAATTGCCCCTGAAATCTTCTTGATATAAGTCCATAATAAATTGCCCCTGAAATCTTCTTGATATAAGTCCATAATAAATTGCCCCTGAAATCTTCTTGATATAAGTCCATAATAAATTGCCCCTGAAATCTTCTTGATATAAGTCCATAATAAATTGCCCCTGAAATCTTCTTGATATAAGTCCATAATAAATTGCCCCTGAAATCTTCTTGATATAAGTCCATAATAAATTGCCCCTGAAATCTTCTTGATATAAGTTCATGGTAAATTGCCCCTGAAATCTTCTTGATATAAGTTCATGGTAAATTGCCCCTGAAATCTTCTTGATATAAGTCCATAATAAATTGCCCCTGAAATCTTCTTGATATAAGTCCATAATAAATTGCCCCTGAAATCTTCTTGATATAAGTCCATAATAAATTGCCCCTGAAATCTTCTTGATATAAGTTCATGGTAAATTGCCCCTGAAATCTTCTTGATATAAGTTCATGGTAAATTGCCCCTGAAATCTTCTTGATATAAGTCCATAATAAATTGCCCCTGAAATCTTCTTGATATAAGTTCATGGTAAATTGCCCCTGAAATCTTCTTGATATAAGTCCATAATAAATTGCCCCTGAAATCTTCTTGATATAAGTCCATAATAAATTGCCCCTGAAATCTTCTTGATATAAGTTCATGGTAAATTGCCCCTGAAATCTTCTTGATATAAGTCCATAATAAATTGCCCCTGAATTTTTCTTCATATAAGTCCATAATAAATTGCCCCTGAAATCTTCTTGATATAAGTCCATAATAAATTGCCCCTGAAATCTTCTTGATATAAGTCCATAATAAATTGCCCCTGAAATCTTCTTGATATAAGTCCATAATAAATTGCCCCTGAAATCTTCTTGATATAAGTCCATAATAAATTGCCCCTGAAATCTTCTTGATATAAGTCCATAATAAATTGCCCCTGAAATCTTCTTGATATAAGTCCATAATAAATTGCCCCTGAAATCTTCTTGATATAAGTTCATGGTAAATTGCCCCTGAAATCTTCTTGATATAAGTTCATGGTAAATTGCCCTGAAATCTTCTTGATATAAGTTCATGGTAAATTGCCCCTGAATCTTCTTGATATAAGTTCATGGTAAATTGCCCCTGAAATCTTCTTGATATAAGTTCATGGTAAATTGCCCCTGAAATCTTCTTGATATAAGTTCATGGTAAATTGCCCCTGAAATCTTCTTGATATAAGTCCATAATAAATTGCCCTGAAATCTTCTTGATATAAGTCCATAATAAATTGCCCCTGAAATCTTCTTGATATAAGTCCATAATAAATTGCCCCTGAAATCTTCTTGATATAAGTTCATGGTAAATTGCCCCTGAAATCTTCTTGATATAAGTCCATAATAAATTGCCCTGAAATCTTCTTGATATAAGTCCATAATAAATTGCCCCTGAAATCTTCTTGATATAAGTCCATAATAAATTGCCCCTGAAATCTTCTTGATATAAGTTCATGGTAAATTGCCCCTGAAATCTTCTTGATATAAGTCCATAATAAATTGCCTCTGAAATCTTCTTGATATAAGTCCATGGTAAATTGCCCCTGAAATCTTCTTGATATAAGTCCATAATAAATTGCCTCTGAAATCTTCTTGATATAAGTCCATAATAAATTGCCCCTGAAATCTTCTTGATATAAGTCCATAATAAATTGCCCCTGAAATCTTCTTGATATAAGTCCATAATAAATTGCCCCTGAAATCTTCTTGATATAAGTCCTTGGTAAATTGCCCCTGAAATCTTCTTGATATAAGTCCATGGTAAATTGCCCCTGAAATCTTCTTGATATAAGTCCATAATAAATTGCCCCTGAAATCTTCTTGATATAAGTTCATGGTAAATTGCCCCTGAAATCTTCTTGATATAAGTCCATAATAAATTGCCCCTGAAATCTTCTTGATATAAATCCATAATAAATTGCCCCTGAAATCTTCTTGATATAAGTCCATAATAAATTGCCCCTGAAATCTTCTTGATATAAGTCCATAATAAATTGCCCCTGAAATCTTCTTGATATAAGTCCATAATAAATTGCCCCTGAAATCTTCTTGATATAAGTTCATGGTAAATTGCCTCTGAAATCTTCTTTATATAAGTCAATGATTTTTCATGAGAAATTGCCCCTGAAATCTTCTTATTAAGTCCATGGTAAATTTCCCTGAAACCTTCTTCATATAAGTCAAAGTATAATTTATTAAAGATGTAATTACATTATTACCCATGTATATATACAATGCAGAACAACAACAATTATTCAATCAGCATTAATTTTAGTGTCCCTTACAGTGCTTCAGATTGTCGGTGCGCCCGCGCCAATCCCGCATTATTTAAAAAATGGCGCATAACATTTGCTTCTAATGGGTCCACGTGGCGCATGGTTTTTCTTAGCCAAATTGATCGTTAATAATTTCTTCCCAAAACTACATATTTGATTCCATGGGGTTTTCCGATTTGACTTTCTGTTTTCGTTTTCTATCGGAAAATCTCTAGCGTCTATGTTTATCTCATAATCAGCATATAGACAGGACTCCCTACAAGCCCTTCTCTTCGCTCTATGCGTCGGTTATTAACATTCAAAGGGGAGAACTCGCAATAAAACTTGTTATGACCTCGCACGTTGTCGTTCATTTAATATATATACAAGCGGCAACCATGGCTACGAGATGCAGACGACTCTATTCACATTTTTCAAAACAACACAAAGCGCAGAGAAGTAGATGCACATAAAATGAATCATCGAGGTGAAAATATATCGTAAAGGTTAACAAAATATAAATTAGCAGATGACAAGATCGCTTTTGGTGCATCATATAAAGATGTCAAATGCCGACTTTCACTTTCAGTCACGTGGTCGTGGCTTAACATTTAATTATGTGTCAAAACATGACCCACTTTAACAAAAAATGGCCCCTTGTTAGTGGACCTGGTGGGCCCTTGTGGCCCACTATCTGTAAAAACAATCTGAAGCACTGCCTTAAAAGTGAAAAAGTCGGTAATCGATTTCTGTTTTTTGATCGACATGAAACTTCGTCAACAAATTGTTCAAGCTTATTTACAGAATAAAATAATGTCTTGAGCATTTAAAAAGAGTTTAATATCATCAAAATGCAACAAAATATCAGAACCTTGGGGTATTTGAGGTTCTTCGTCATGGTCATCACATTCAAATTATGTCAGTTGTGTCGGGGATTATCTTTATTAATCCCCTACTAATCAACGCTTCAATGACTGACCAATAACTCACTCACGGTATGGGAATCGAGTACGCCAAATATTTAACACATAACTCAGTGAACCAAATCAAGGTAAACAACTTGGTTATAAACGATGTAAATTGTGATGGGGACTAAATTTTGGATTCATTATTGACAATTTTTCGTTATTTCTGACTTCGTTATACCAGTTTTTTTATATGTTATTAAATAGGCAAAAAATCGGGACTTGTGAGATCAGTTCGTTATACCCAAAAATTCGTTGTTAGCAACTTTGTTATTCTTGAGGTAGACTGCATCTAACTGTTTCAGGCATAACCCTCAGATCAACTTATTGGCCAACCGCATTTTAGGTTTGGCATATTCACCAAGTATTATGAATCTTTACTGCAGTGTAAAACTCCATCACTAGTACTCCATTTAACTCCATGAAGAAGTTTTTAAAGAATACCCTTTTTCATCTTACTCCAAGAAAATTACAGTCCAACCTGCCTTAAAGGTCACCTCTAAATAAGGACTACCTGCTTATAAAGGCCAATAAAATTGTATCCCAATTGTTCTTTATTGATATTATTTGAACCTGTATATAAAGGCCACTTTCACTGGTTCACGAGGGTGGTCTTTATAGACAGGTTTAACTGTATATCCCCATCCCCACCCACCCTTGCCTGCAAATGAAGTTATGGGTTAATTAGGAAACACACTGCCTGTCCATGGGGATATTTTGTTTCTCAAAAGACAGCTCTAACTAGTTTAAATTATTGATTGGTTTTAGGTTCTAAAACTAGAGCGACATCTAAAACAAACTCAGAGAACATTAGAAAAGAAACACTTAGAGAACATGGAGATGGAGAAGACATTATTTGAACACCAGACAATGTTACAACAGAGTACAACAAGAATGGCTGATCTAGAAGACTCGCAAGCTGAAAACCAAAAACAGGTAACATGCAGTTACTGTAAATCAACTTTTATTTGCGTGCGATTACCTTTCTCATGTTTCACGAGAACAAATTAGTGGACCCCACAGCCATGTTAAGTATCTATGAATTTGTCTTGTTGAACCGAACATTTGTGTGTAGAGATGATCAAAATTCATGCAAGAATAAGAAAGGAATGCCCAAAAGTAGTTTATTTCATAATCTTCTGCATTAACATTATTGTCTGGGAACACCTTATACATTCTGATTATGAGCATTCAAACATCCTAACCTGAAGTATCATCAGAATAAACAGTAAAAGAGACTACCTTTTTGTTTGGTATAATAAAGTAAATGAAGTCTTCCCTCCGGGGTAACAATCCTCCATATTTCCCTCAACCAAGGTCACTTTTGATATAATGTTTACTTCATTTCCTCCACCTACATTATTTCCGTCGCTTTTCTTGAAAACTTAAGAGATCTTTATGAAACTTCACAGTAACAATCTTTAGATGGAGTATAGTGTCATAGGATATATACAAATTTTGATCATGCACATGGCTGGGAAAACATTACCTAGTTGGCATCCTTTTGAAAACACTTTTGAAGTGACATCCCAATTCCGTTATTTTAACTATTTTGATATGCATTCATTTTAGATTTCTCAGCTAGAACATCAGATATTGACAGAAAAAGCTCACTATATGACAGAATGTCAGAGTCTGGAGAAGAAACTACAACAAGCTTGCACTGATTTAGAGCGTAAATCTGGACAGGTGGAACAGATGAATGATGTTGTAAAGTAATTGACCTGTCAATTAATGTTTGTATCAAGTGATGTGAGAGCGAGAGAGAAAGAGATGAGACGGGAAGAGAGCAAGTGATGTGAGAGCGAGAGAAAAAGAGATGAGACGGGAAGAGAGCAAGTGATGTGAGAGCGAGAAAGAGATGAGACGGTATGAGAGCAAGTGATGTGAGAGCGAGAGAGAAAGAGATGAGACGGGAAGAGAGCAAGTGATGTGAGAGCGAGAGAGAAAGAGATGAGACGGGAAGAGACATGGAAGATGAACTTGTACTGATTTGCTTCATAGAGTTGAAGTGAGTAATGGTGTTTAATACCCCAGTCAAAAATATTTAATTTATATCGAGAAATTTTGCCTGTGCCTTGCGTTTATGGCATTATACAGCAGGGTTCTTTTTTGTGTCAAGCCTACCATGGCATTTATTTGGAGTTCCCATTGGAAAGAACCATGACTTTCATTTTGTAATGTCGAGTGCTTGGCCAAAAGATCAGTCACTACCCACTTTCAAGTCTTGAGTCAGACCTGGTCAGGGTTCGAACCAACGACCTCTCACTTACAGAGCAAGCACTCTATCAGCTTAGCTACTGCAGTGATATTTGCTTCATAGAACTGATTCTTCCTGTATTTTCATCATAAAAGAAGAAACTTGACTTAAATCAGAAAAAAAATCAAACTAGAAGTAAATTTCGATAGATTTCAAACTCTGTTGCTTTGAGCATAAATGTTAAGCATTGAATGATGAAAAATACAATGTAGTTTTACCATTGGTTAGTTTAATGTGTTGGTTTTTTAAATTCTCCAGAGATGTTGAAGAAGAGAAAGAACAACTGAAATCTGAGATATTTATGTTGGAGCAACAAGTACAAGATGAGCAGGAAAATAGTGAAGAAAAAACAACAAGAATAACAAAACTAGAAAAGGATATCCGTGATCTCAGAGTACAGTTAGAACAGAAAATAGAAATGGGTAATGTTACATAGACTTTTAGTTAAATTTCAGTTTATCCTGTACCCACTGTAACTGTAATGATGGACTAATTATAACCCCTGCAAACTAGTTTTAGGGGGGTAAATACTATGTAGGAATCACCAGGTCTTTCCGTCCATCTGTGCTTGTAAAATCGTGCCTGGGCCTTATCTCATAATTGCTTTGGACGATTGCCATAAAACTTCACATGAATGAATAATCTTCACTGTCTAAGGGTATGTCATGACTTTGAGCTAAGGTCATATTGAAAAGGCAAGGACACAGGAAAACATGTTGGGGAGAGGGGGGGGGGGGTATTTGGCTATCAAGAGACAGTTCTAGTTTTTAAAATAGAATTTTTTCATCCCCTGCCTTTCTAAGAAAGAGGGGATATTAAATTCAAATTCCTGTCCTTTCATTTGTCCTTAGGTCTGTTCAGACCAATCTTGTCTTGAGTAAATCTCCAAAATTATGAAGCATTATTTCATGCAAGTTGGTGCAGAGCATCAACAATTGCTAGATGCGCATTTCATTAACCCAAATTGGTTTGCTGATTTTCCTGTGAATTATTCAAATTGACAGAATAACATCATTTAAAGTTTGTCAGTGTGTAGTTTGTGCAATTTTATTTCTATAATAATTGATGTTTGAATTCTTATACTAAGTACATGTAGTTTCAATTTACATGTAGTACACTATTGTAAGTTTCTGCCATGTGACTTAACTTGACATTTCCATTCTTGTTTTAGTTACAGATTATGAAGAACAAATGGAACAGAAAGAAGATGATTTACAACAACAAGTTACTTATGTAACTGACCTTGACACTGAAATCAAAAGACTACAGGTAATATATGATTAAGCATTGCCTATAATTTTTGTTTGGTCTATTGAGAAATAACTTAAGTGAAAACTTTTTTGCAAAAAACCTGAAATGCAGGATTTATGTAAAGTGCACAGATTTCATTCAAGTTATTTCTCAATAGACTGAACAAAAATTAAAGTCAATGCTTATGATTAAATAACATATACAAATGGAACAAAAAACAAAGTTCTTTGCAAAACGTTTAAAGTTTATCAAACAAATTTTTTCAGTGTGAACAACAATTAAATATGCACATGAATTTATTATCAGGAATAAATATTGCACAAAGTCAGATTTCTGAGGAAATAACCATAAGTTTTTAACTGTTTAAAATGTGTGAAAATGCAGTGGGTGGGTCTTGGTAAAAAAAAACCAAGTCTATTGGGAAATAACTCTAACTGTTAAGCCAATCAGAATGCATGAAAATGGTAGAATTTAATTATTATACAGCATACATAAGTGATGGGAATCAGTTGAATTTTCAATGTCAATAATCAGAACTACTAAAGTAGCTAATAACCAGAAAGAAAATCTTTTCTATTACAAGAGGGCGCGGTGGCCTAATGGATAAGACGTCAGTCTTCAAATCCAGGGTCTCTCACCGCTGTGAGTTCGAGTCCCGCTCGGACCACATGTGGGAAAGTGAATTTTCCTTACCGTTGGCCTTTACTGATTCACCTGGTATCAGTATAATGGACTGGGGGAATGGTACGCTTGTCTGTGACGTACTGACTCTGTGAGCTAGCACGGTAAAGTCGCCCTGAGTGCGCGCTAGTACAAGGCAGACCATACAACACACTCGCACTTCACATGCATACACAAAATTGTTCATTGATTGATCCAAAGAGATTAATTAAATAGTTCTCGTCGCGAATAGCTGAAAAATTGCTGATGCGACGTTAAGCAACATTCAACCAAACCAACCATTTTCTATTACAAATACATAGAAGATGAACATACACTGCCATGTTTTAAACTCATCCTATCATAACAGACATCATTATGCTAAATTTGAGTGTTTTTCAGCTGGAATAGTGTTTTTATTGAGAAAAGTATAATTTTCCAAAACTTTTATGTTTTCCCCCCAAAATTTCAGAAAATTTCAAGAAAATTGATTTTCAAGAAAAACAACTTTATTCATGTTATTACATTCATTTAGATCATAAAGTTGAGACATCTCTTTCAAATACAGGTAAAACTTCAATATTTCCATATCTTAATTGTTTAAACAAAATTTGATATGATTATAATGTCAACCTATGGAAAATATAAATTTGTAAAGTTATTTCTACATGTAGATAGCAGTGTATGTTCATTATTAAGTACAAATATGGAGTTTCAGTTTAAGATTAGATATTGTTTTGAACTGCCATTTTCCATTATATTGATCCAATTATAAGGTTGTGTCATTTGTACTTACTTTTGACAAGAAAAAAAGTATAGCCATATCTCTGCATCTAGTATTAGATACAGGGAACAAGAAAAACCCTCCACTGAGACAAGCCGCAGCGATAACCTTGTTCCATATCCGATTCTCTGCCCATGATTTTTTCAAACCAAAAAATGAGCTGATAATCAATTATTCATTACTTTAATTAAGTGTTCAAAATCTGGTCATAATGGATCATTGCTAGTGTACATATATATAATCTAGGTTTCCACAAATTTGAAAATTTTAGAAGCCAAATTTCCAAAAATTGTGAAAACATAGTGCTTTTTAGCTCACCTGGCCTAAAGGCCATGTGAGCTTTTGCCATCACTCGGCGTCCGTCGTCCGTCAGTCCGTCCGTCAGTCCGTCAGTCTGTCAGTCCGTCAGTCCGTCTGTAAACTTTTCACATTTTGGCTATCTCCTCTGAAACCCCTGAACCAATTTTAACCAAACTTTACAGGAATGATGTATGGAAGGTCCTTTACTTAGATTGCCAAAATGTTTTTGATCCGCCAAAAAACATGGCTGCCAGCGCAGAAGATAGTTTAACATTGGACCCTATGAGAAAAATGCATTTTTGACTATTTCCTCAGAAATGACTGAAGCAAATTTAACCAAACTTTACAGGAATGGTGTAAGGAAGGTCCTATATTTAGATTGCCAAAATGTTTCTGATCCGTCAAAAAACATGGCCGTCAGCGCAGAAGATAGTTTAACATTGGACCCTATGGGAAAAGCATATATTTGCTATCTTCTTTGAAACCGCTAAACCAATTTGAACCAAACTTTACAGGAATAATGTATGCAAGGTCATTTACTAAGATTGCCCAAATTTTTCTGATCCGCCAAAAAAAATGGCCGCCAGGGCCAAACAAAGTTTAACATTGGGCCCTATGGGAAAATGCACATTTTGGCTATCTCCTCTGAAACGACTGAAGCGAATTGAATTAAACTTTACAGGAATAATGTATGGAAGGTCTTTTGCAAAGATTGCCGAAATTTTTCTGATCCGCCTAAAAATATGGCTGCCAGCGGGGAACATAGTTTAACATTGGACCCTATGGGAAAAACACATTTTGGCTATCTCCTCTGAAACTATTGAAGCAAACTTAACCAAACTTTAGAGGAATGATGTATTGGAGGTCCTTTACATAGATTGCCAAAATTTTTCTGATTGGCCAAAAAACATGGCTGCCAGAGCAAAAGGTAGTTTAACATGGGACCCTATGGGAAAAACGCATTTTGGCTATCTCCTCAGAAATGACTAAAGCAAATTTAACCAAACTTTACAGGAATGATGTATAGAAGGTCCTTTACTTAGATTGCCAAAATTTTTCTAATCCGCTGAAAAACATGGCCGCCAGGGCAGAAGATAGTTTAACATTGGACCCTATGGGAAAAACGCATTTTTGACTATGTCCTCAAAAATGACTAAAGCAAATTGAACCACACTTTACAGGAATGATGTATAGAAGGTCCTTTACATAGATTGCCAAAATTTTTCTGATCCTCCAAAAAACATGGCTGCCAGCGGAGAACATAGTTTCACAATGGACCCTATGGGAAAAGCATATATATGCTATCTCCTCTGAAGCTAGTGAAGCAAATTGAACCAAACTTTACAGGAATGATGTATAAATGGTCCTTTACATAGATTGCCAAAATTTTTCTGATCTGCAAAAAAAACATGGCTGTCAGCGCAAAAGATAGTTAAACATTGGACTTTATGGGAAAACGCATTTTTGACTATGTCCTCAGAAATGACTGAAGCAAATTGAACCAAACTTTACAGGAATGATGTATAGAAGGTCCTTTACATAGATTGCCAAAATTTTCCTGATCTGCCATAAAACATGGCTGCCAGTGGAGAACATTGTTTCACATTGGACCCTATGGGAAAAGCATATATTTGCTATTTCTTTTGAGGCTACTAAAGCAAATTGAATCAAACTTTACAGGAGTGATGTTTTGATGGTTCTTTACTTAGATTGTGGACATTTTTTTGATCCGCCAAAAAAGATGGCTGCCAGCACAGAACATAGTTTAACCCTATGGGAATAGCATATATTTGCTATCTCCTCTAAAGCTACTGAAGCAAATTAAACCAAACTTTATGGGAATGATGTATGGAAGGTCCTTTACTTAGATTGACAAATTCAAATTGCCGGTTTCATATACAATAAAGGCAAAACACTTTCAAAATCTCGGAAGCTGAAATTTCATTGGACAATAAATGTTACAACAATGGCTCATTCACATATGCCCCTAAACGGTGTTTCCTCAGATCTCCCACTCCGCGCCTATATCAAAAATGGGGGAGCAAGTGAGAGATGTGATTTTAATCTGATTGAAAAAACTGTGAATGGTACATATAGTTCTACAGTGATTTCCTTAGCCATTCTGTCTGATATAAACAGTGCATTTTTTCATCACTGGAATACAAAAGCATTTTAGTCAGGTGAGCGATACAGGCTCAGCCACACTGAGCCTCTGGTTAAAGTATTTTTTCACAAAATTGATAGAATATGTTACTTTTTGAAAGAATTTCACAGAAATTAGTAGCCAATGGTGATTTTGGCTACCAGGAATGGAAACATAGTATAATTATACATTGGCTACAGAGATGATTTGCAGCTACAGATTTATTCTGTCTCATCTCAAATCCGCTTGCTGAAGGTCAGTGTTTTTCATTGGGATGCTGGTTGTCTCCCATATTCCCCCAGAACTGACCATCTCAATATACATGTATAGTCAATTTAAGATTCTTGATCAAGGTGTAAAACACTTACAAAAAGTGTATAAATATATAAAAAAAATATTTAAATATTTACCTGCAAAAGGTTTTATGGCTGTCATCACAGTATTGTTGATAAGTATGATGTCCCTGTGTCCTGGATTGTCCTGGATATATTTGATGTTTTATAGTTTTATGTTCCCTTAACTCAATTTTGATAACACAAGTGGTGGGTGTAGCTAGCTTATCAGAAGGTGCTTACCCTTCTGAAGCACCTGACCTCACTTCCCTTTTAGAAGTTCATGTGTTAACCCTTTTTGTCAGTTTCAAAGTTTTTACTTTGCTTCTGGAATTTGAATTGGACATGGATCAGTTTTATTGGTATTGATTACATTAATAGATTGAAGTCTGTAGGTTGAATGGATATTTACATGTAAATACACACATTTTTGTAACTTGACAACAATGTCTAACTTTTATAAAATGTTTGACATGTTTACAGGTAGCACTACAGCAGTCGGAAGACCAGTGTAATAACTACGAAAAACAGTTACAAAAGACATTATATGAACTAAAAGCTAAAGAAGAAATGATGGAAGATATGAAGGAATCACTGAGGTATAATACGACAAAAACTTGTACACTTGTGTGTAAGGATGTTTTATTTATGTACATACAGTATATAGTACATGTAGTCCTTCTCTAGCAAGAGTACCACTAGGTTGAACAAGACATGCTGTTTACAGTGGGTTTCTACAAATCTGAAATAATAAGTAGCCATATTTCTAAAATTTGTCAAAGTATTAATTTGTTACAGTCGACTCTCGTTATCTCGAATTTGTTGGGTCCGTGGAAAGTAGTTTGACATATCCGAAGTTCGACTTAAAAATCGACAAGTCCCTGAAATGGGATGTAACTCTGTTGTACTTCTCATAACTGTTGACTTCCGGTCCATAATCGGCAATTTTTTATCATTATTTATTTCAATATTTATAACTTATGTTTATACTATTAAACAATGTAATGACAAAAATAAATAATTTCAATATTTATAACTTATGTTTTTACTATTAAACAATGTAATGACAAAAATAAATAATGATGAAATAATTCTCGACTGAAAAACCTGAAGACGGCAACTCGGCATGGAAGACTAAACAGAAACTTCACCGTAATCTCTTAATCGTTTGTTAATCTTTCAGTTAAAATTAAATCACGTAGCTTGGTTATTTTAGGCATGTTTTCACCCACACTGCAAAGATTCTCGTTCCGTCATAATTTACTAAAAATATTAAGCTTTGGGTATTAAGTTTCATTTCGCATACTTCAAAGGTAAATTCTGTAAATTTGAACGACCCACACGGGAGGTAACTGTTTGTGTGTACATGTGAACACTGATCGACCGAAGGTGCGTGGATGTAATTAAAGATCAATAATGCTGATTATTGATAATTGATTCATGGTCAGGCGATTAAGAAAGGGTTTCTTTCTTCACAGGTAAAGGTAACAAAAGGAAGGACTTCAGTTTATTCCGACAAAGGGAACTCAATCATGCATGCACAAACGTGACAGGTGACAGTTAAGACATCAAAGAAGTTTGCCGGTTCGACTCATGTGTATCAAATTTAGAATGATTTAACGTCAATGGACCTAAAAATTACTTCGACTCATCCGGAAATTCGACTTACACGATTTTGACTTAAACATATAATTCCAGTATATTTATATAAGAATAAAATTGGGACCGCAAAACTTACTTCGACTTATCCGGAATTTCGACATATCCGAGTTTGACTTAACGAGAGTCGACTGTATTTATTTAAGTATTTTTTTCACCAATTTGCTAAGATAGGGTATTTTTGAAAGAATTTCTCAGAAATTAGTAGCTATTGGATGGCAATTTCTGATACCAGGGATGGAAACATGGTTTTAACATTTTTGCCATAAATTATTAGTAAAGATTGCAAAAACATGATTAAGATTTCAATGGAGGCCAACATAAATTTGCAACAACCTTTCTTCTAACATAACACAGAGGTCCAAGGATTGAAAATACATGATAATGCTGATTTTTATATTTCATATTGTAGAAAAACACAAGATGATTTAAATGATAAGCAGAAAGAAGCTGCTCAGTTTTCTAACATGTTGGATGAGAGAAACCTAGAATTACAACAAAGAGTTATGCAGGTGAGTATTTAGATAAATATAATACATGTGTATATATATACCCAAATGTTTGTAAATACTGTCCTTGGTGATGGTGAATGTCATTTGTGACTGCAAAAAGTATCAAAATGGTGTATGATCTTTGTTTACATTTTCTTTAATTGGAATGGTATTATGTAGGTGAGTCGCTTGGACAATAAAATTACCATATTAACCTTGTACAGTAACAGTAGAACCTTCATTATCATTTTTTTTTTTTTTTAATTTTTACATACCCCAGCTTTGAAGAAGGGGCGAGTATTAATAGAATCCATGAATAAGTATACATGTAAAGTAGATAAATAACATTGGAGGGATTGAAAATTTTAGTCAGAGACAAAGCTTGCCAAGTCTCTGACAAATATTCAACCTCCAGGATGAGATCTCCATATCCTACATGGATAAACTCATAATTGATTCTTTTTCTTTCATTTTGATGTCAGTGTTTGGCTTCATATATTTTTTAATTAGATTTAGAGTTCTACATGTACATTAAAATAAATGTGACTTTTGGAAAGAATGTACCTGATTTTTGTTTATGCAAATTGTATAAACTAGAAAAAAAGTTATTATTCATTCTTATCTCCTAGAATAAACATTTGAAATGTATTGAAAATTTCTAAATTCCTTAGACATGGGTGTCATTTTCTCACAAGACGATGTCATATCCCCACAAAATGACATCATGTGATTGTCCTTTGATTATAACGTCAGTGAAAATCTGCATGTGTAGATGAAGATAAACAGTGGTACATAAATGCACATGGAGGTGAAGATAGAAATTTCGACCAGCGTTTCTTCAAGCAGAAATCTTTATCTCAAACATAGGAAGATGGAAGAAACTGGTTTACTTCTGTTTGTCCAAAACAAAAATTTTCATAACTGTTACAGTTTTCCCAGCAACTAGTAAACAACACAGCCACTTGAAATTTGTTTGCAGGTTCAGTATGAAGTATCAGTTTTAATTCTGCAAGACATCTACTTCCTGTTTACGGACCTAGTTTATTTTTTCGGCATTATGGTCAAAGCTTGAACTTAAGCATGTTAAGGGGGGGGGGGGTATACTAAGTGAGCAGTAGCTTTCAAATTTGTTTACATTTGTTTAAAATTATATTAGTCTTATTAAACAATTCAGATATTCACAGAAGAGTAGGCATTGTTCTAAAAATCATCTGAAGTCCATGAAAAATCATTGAGGTGTGTCGTAATATGTTATCTCTTTGGAAAAATTTTCCTGAAGCATTTTTATCTTCTTTTAATACTTGCAAGTTGATTTCTATCTTGACAGTTTTCCTGACTCAATCCTTGAGAATATCTAGTGATCAACATTTTAAAATCCCCTGTTTACAATATTATTTTGTGATTTGCTATGCTTTTTTAAACTTACACACTTTTATCTTATGAACTTCATCTGAATTTGTAATACATACATTGTATAAAAATCAATGGTTGTTTGTATTTTTAAGATGGAACAAATTTGGGGAACAGCAGATAATAGGGTATTCTGCATGATAATTTTACCATTTTTACAAGAGTGTATTTGAGATTTTCTGTATAATATATCCAAGCATTGAATGTTGAACTAAAAGTTATTTTATAGATTTATATCCAATTATTGAACTAAACAATTTTTCTTTTGTTCACTAACTTTCCAGATGGTCAGTATTCTATACTCATATGTTTCCTTCTTTGTTTTCTATTTTTTTGTGAATTGTGTGAATTTCAAACAGTTTTGATTTGATATTGTTTTGAAATAGCGCTCCTGTGAAAAATGTGAAATAGAGCTCCCGAGAGAAATGTGAAATAGAGCTCCTGTGAAAAAGTTATGTGTGTGTTTGGTTGTTTTACATAAAATGAACTTGAAAATAGTGTGTTTACTATTTAAATAAATAGATTTTTTTTGATAGGTATAATGATTTTTGCTATTGTTCAAGTCCAAAACAGTAGAATTGTACATTATAATTTGTAATGATTGAACTTGATTTTAAATGCATGTAAGAAAAAGTAGGAAAAATTGAATTTCATAACACAAGATTTTTAAAATGTTATCTTTCAATTTTTTTTAAATTTTATCTTTCAATCTTTTCAAAATCATTCTGTTGTTTATAAAGTTAAGATTTATTTATTTATTTATTTTATTTATTTATTTATTTTTTCAACTCTAAATGATATGCACTTTTTCACTTTTGACATCAGTTGCATAGTACTACTATATTCTCCAATAATGCTACAACTGTGCCACTGGATATTTAACACTTGTCCCCATCCAAAGTCTGGAATTTCATAATCAGTGGTCCTAATACATTTGTTTGTCTTGGATTGTATCATGTTATTGGTTACATAGGTTGTTGCCAAGTACATGTACATGTGTTTTATTTTCTTATTTGAAAATTTCCGTTCTTCTACATGTTTATTTTTATGGTTTTTATGTTTGTTTCCCATTTTAATTGCAATATTCTGTTTATTTATATTTTTATTAACTTTTGTTATTTTTACGTATTAAAAAAATAATTTTGAAAAATTACATTCATTATTTCAAATACAAAAAAAAAAAAAGAAAAATAAGAAAACATTCACAATATTCCTGATAGAGTTCGCAACACAATGTTTCCATTCAGCATTCAGCATATTTGAGAGGACATGCATGATTTTCTTCACTACATATAAAATTTTAAAAAATGTGGTGTTTAAAGCAAAAACTATACATATGTAATGTATTCTCCTGGTTCTTTGTTTTTAGGTTAGTCAACTGGATTTACAAATTAAAGAACATCATATAGCGATGGAAGAACGAATACAAAAACTAGACACCACATTACGGAGGTACGAAACGGAAATTAGAGAACGGACAAAACAGGTATGATATACCATACAGATCTGTGAAATGTGTAACACACAGCTAACAAATTGGTGTCGAATCAGCAGTTCATATGGGGTTGCTTTTTACCAATACAGTCAAAACTGTCTATAAAGGCCACCCAAGGAAACCAGTAAAAGTGGCCTTTCTGGGCAGGTGGCCTTTATATACAGGTTCAAATAATATGGATAAAGAACAATTAGGATACAAGTATACTGGCCTTTATGAGCAGGTGTGACTGTATATATCTTAGAGGTTGAATGGACATTTTATCTCATCATCTTTTCACCTGAGATTATTGGCCCTTGTCATGTTTGTTACCTACATATCTCAGGAGGCCTACAAGGCATTTTATCTTGTCTCCTTTCATCTATACGTGGGAGCTTTTTTTGGCATTTTTTATTTATATCTTGGCAGGTTTTTTGTCCCTTTAACTAACTATGCCTAGGTCACTCCACAGATATGTTTTGATTCTGTTTGTAAGTCATTCTGTGCATGTAAATACAGTGCTCTTTTAAAAATGTATGGTAAAGTCCAATTAAACAAGCAAATTCAGAGCATTAGGACCATCACCCACCCAACCCCCAGCCAGAAGGTAATTTTTTGTGATTTGCACTTATGTTCAAAAAAACTATAACTCCCAGGAAAATGAGCAAACCAACTAAGGTTAATGATATACATGTAGTTCATTGTACATCAAATCAAAATATTGAGGGTCAAAAGAATTTTATTTTTGAGTATGGTCTGCAGGGCAATCACTTCAATGTAATGTAGGGTTTGAATTATTCAATTTATGAGGTTCAGATATTACCAAGTTGTAATACAGACAAACCTGTCTATAAGGGCCACCCATTAGAATCAGTTAAAGTGGTCTTTATGCACAGATGACTGTTATATACAAGTTCTAATAACATGAATAAAGAGCAATTGGGATGTAGTTTTACTGGCCTCATATACAGGTGGCCTTTAAGACAGGTTTGACTGTATTGGTAAGGTAAAATGATTTAATTTCTAAACTTGTTTATAGATAGCCGATTTGGATGATAAGTTACAGGACACACAAGCAGAACTGAGAGATAAGACACTACAGTTACAACAAACAGACCAGATATCAAAAACACAAAGTATAGACCTACAGTCTAAAACAGCCAAACTAGATGAACTACAGACAGTAAGTAATAAAATTTAATATTTACAATTGGAATGGACCTTCTTTAGATGAACCTATTTGTTTTTGCTAGCATTCAATTACTCATGAATACGGTATGGGTCATGACCTCTGATTACGTAACTTTAACTATCAGATGACGTCATGGAATGCCATGTCCTATTACATCATGATTTGTTTGATTGGTCAGGATTCCATCCTTATTTGGAAAAAGGCTATTCCATCAATCCTATATGTTTGTCGGAAACTTGAATAAAATAATTATTGTAGCAAAAGCTTTACGTTTCTGTCAGGCTAACAATTTATTTATGATTGTATGTTTGAGTATATTGATTTGGTATTATGAATGAGAGTCAGGAATAGCATATTTAACTTGAACTGCAAATTTCTTACTTGTATAATCGCCCAAAACATCCAGGGGCTCAAAATTCCCCACGTCTGAAGTCCGGGGCCTATTGATTTTATGTTTGGACCTTTGATGGACCTGTCATTTTTACCAAGATTATACTTCTTTTCTATATGCATTGTACATGTGATGATATTGGACTTTCAAATTTTTATGTGGGACCTGCCAAAAATAAATGCAAAAGTCCTTGTCCTTCCATTACAAAGCACAATTTTGAATCCCTGAAATCTGTACAATAAAGCCATGTAATAGAAAGCAAAGCTTTCAGCATAGATAACATTTGTACATAATTCTAAAAGCAATCAAAGTACAAAAAGCCCATTTCTCCAATGCAACAATCTATATACTGAAAATGTTTTGTCAAATTCTATTCATGTGGAGTGCACCACAATATGTGGCCATTTTTAAACGAGAACGGAAAAGAATTTCATAACATCCTAAGAGATTTCAAAAGGAATCATTTTGATGTAGATTAGCGATTTTTCCTTAGAAATATAGAAAAATAGATTAGGGCTTCTAAAGGTTTAACCCGGTACATAATCTGCTTAAAGCCTATGCTAAAATTACAGTTATATCTGCCACAGGGGTCGGCTGCACTTTCTTAATGGTCATGCCATCAGTCATATTAAAAATCATTATTACACATGTGTATTCTAATATCAATGAAGCATTCTGTTTAGTGACCACAGGTAGCCTACTCTTTTTAGAACTCTACAGAGGTGTCTTTAGCGTGCATGGGAACTCTGTTTTGAGTCTCCTCCAAGGAACTATGCTAGTATTTTACAGCTCTAATATGGGCAGAAGATGAAAATCATCTTAGAAAATTTCCAAGTCCCAATTGCTGTTTGAATCCACAACCTTTGACTTCAAAAGCCAGTGACAGTTCCACTTAGCCATGTCCGCCCATTAAAGAAAGGGATTTTTTTTACTTCATACTTGTTAAAAATCATTTATGTTATCAGGAACATTTTTAAGTAGAAAAAAATTATGTTTACAAAATACATAATTTATTTAACTTTTTATTTAAGCTTGTGGAGAGACAGACAGTAAAATTGGAAGAACAGAAAGAAGAAAACGTAGAAATCACACAGGAGTTAAGACTAACAAGGTATTACTTATATGTATATTTATGTACAGTTAAACATCATTTTGTAATGCCCCTCTGTAACTTTGACACTTCACTTATTGCCACACTATTTTGAAGTCCAAAAATTCCTATCTTGTATGTTTTTTTCTTTATCAGCCTTCCTTGCTTTATCCCTCAAAAATTTTGCCACTAAAGCATCTACTTATGGATCACAGCACCTCTCACTATTTAGGTTTTTCAAATCCCATTTGGACAAATTCTAGTGTAAGAAAGTTGTCAGACTGAGTATGATTGCGGAATGTCATGGTACTAAATTTTCTACAGTTTCCTCCACCATCCTTTGATGACTACTTTGGTATAAGTACAGTCAATCCTGTCTATAAAGGCCACTCAAGAAAACCAGGAAAAGTGGACTTTATTGGCAGGTGGTCTTTTTATACAGGTTCAAATAATATGAATAAAGAACAATTGGAATACAATTCTACTGGCCTTTATAAGCAGGTTGCCCTTAAATAGAGGTGGCCTTTAAGGCAGGTTAGACTGTAAAAGAATTTTTACTTTGGGATAAAACACAATTAATCCAATCCTTTGGATAACTGTATGTAAATTAACAATACCATAGTTGTGATGATTAGTATAATGTTCTCTTTTCAAAGTCAAAACCTTCCATATAATAATACACAAATGCTATTAGAGAAATAAAAATATTTCCTTAGAATATTTGGTTTACTGTATACCAACTTTTATTCACATTTAATTAACTTTGTGCATTTTTGAGAGGACAATATAATCGCAAAAGTTAATTGTTGTGCAATTGTTTCCTGAAAATGGGTTTATTTATACCAAATATTCAGCTATAGTCAATAACACAAAAGTTAATAGTCACAAAATGGTTTTGGTAAGAGAATTGGAAAAGTTAATATCTTCAAATCTTACTCGGAAAAGTTAATATCTTCAAATCATACTTGGTTTACAGTATGATTTAAAGTTATAGTGTATTCATATACAATGTACAAACATATTATCAATTGTAGAGAGCAGTTACAACAGCAGCATGGTGAGTTTATGTCTACAAGGAGAGAACTAGCTCAGGCACATAGAGAACAGGAAAGACTTACCAGGGAGTTAGAAGAAGCTGCCTCTTTAGAAAAGGTCAATAGGATTAATTATTATTTATCTAGCAGGGGTTCAAAATTTCATGGGTCTTAGGTCCAAGACCTTTGAATTTTGTATTGGGACCTGTAAAAGTCTGATGGACCTGCCATTTTTATGTATATAGGAATCACCATGTCTATCCATCTGTCTGTCCATATAAAATCGTGTCTGGGCCACATCTCATAATTGCCTTGGATGACTGTCATAAAACTTTACATGAATAATCTTCATGATCCAAAGGTGTGTCATGACCTTGAACCAAGGTCATATTGGAATTGTCAAGGTCACGAGAAAACATTAAACTGTTGCAGATGTTGGGGCCGTGGGTTATTTGGCTCTAAAGAGACAGTTCTAGGTTTACCAGGATAATTCTACTTTATCCTCATGATTATTTAACTGCATATGGACCTTTCAGTGTTGATATGAAAAAAAGCCAAAAGGTCCTGGACCTTTCATTACAAAACATTTTGAACCCCTATAATATACTGGTGTTAAACTTGTTTTGCTGTTTTGTTCATTAACTTGTATTGTAGGCCCATCAGTACCAGTATAATGGGCTGTGTATGATGTTTATTTGCAACATTGCCCAAGAGTGTACTGGCACTCTTAATGTTGCCATACGTGTGAGACAGTAATAAGCAGATCATACGTTGTAAATACTTGCACAAAACTCGCACACCACATTAACATGTTTAGATTAAATTTTGAGACTTAACGCAAACATGGTTACATATGTATATTACAGGAGAGACAGGATGAACTTATAAAATCAGAGAAGGATATAACTCAAGCCAAAAAAGATATGGAGAAAGTTAAATTGGATCTCAGACAGGCATTATCCTCACAACAGGTAAAATCTTTAAGTATTATTATACCCCCTGCAAACTAGTTTAAGGGGATATAGAAATCACCATGTCTGCCTGTTCATGTACAGTTGTGATTTGGCCATTTTGATGACTGTAATAAAACTTCATATGAATAATCTTCATGTTCCAAAGGTGTGCCATGACCTTGAATCAATGTCATATCTCAAAGCTCAAGGCTGGGGGAAAACATTTATTGTTGGGAGCTGGGGTATTTGGCTCTCAAGAGTCAGTGTTCTGGTTTTTGTCAAGAACAATGTTATATTCCATTTTTCTTTCTTATGGATTTTAATGTGTATAGTGGATTAAATGTGCTTTAATGGATTGCTGAAACTTAGTGGATTGGATCAATTTTATAACTGTTCTATAAAATGAAATAAGCAAAGTCAGTGAAATAGAATGCATCACCAGTAGCTACTTGTCAGTCTAAGGGAGATAAATCCAAGGAAAATGAGGGAATCAACCTTGGATAAAGATATATGTATCTTCTATCAATGTTGATGCTTTGCACTTTGCATCAAGTTTCATAAAATAGTGCTTCAAAGTTTTTGAGATTTACTCCTGACAAGAAGTTCTGCTTGGACAGAAGGACAGAATTTAATTCAGTCTCTCTCTCTCTCTCCCAACCCCCCCCCCCCCCCCCCCACTCACCCTTCAAAAGGTGGGGATAAAAATAAAAATCCATCTATTGATAAGTTTAATATTCATATTGATTTAACACATTTATCCATGCTTATCATGGCATGTAATTTTCTATTCTGTTTGACAGACTGAACAGTTACAAGAAGAAATTCTACAGTTACAAACAGATAAAGACATGCTGAACAAAAACTTAGAAGAAAAATCAATACAACTACAGGAGCTAGAACAACATTACCAAGATCAGTTTGAACAGCTTCAACAACAGTTGGTAGAGATACACCAGGAAATGGCCGCTAAGAAACAGGTGGTTAATGCTGCTAATGAATCATTATTGCTAAAGGTAGGTCTGTTAGAGAAATATCGGGTAATGGCAGCAAAGAAACAGGTGGTTAATGCTGGTAATGAATCGTTGTTGCTAAAGGTAGGTTTGTTGGAGATACACCAGGAAATGGCCAGTAAGAAACAGGTGGTTAATGCTGCTAATGAATCGTTATTGCTAAAGGTAGGTTTGTTGGAGAAATATCGGGTAATCGCAGCAAAGAAACAGGTAGTTAATGCTGCTAATGAATCGTTATTGCTAAAGGTAGGTTTGTTGGAGAAATATCAGGTAATTGCAGCAAAGAAACAGGTAGTTAATGCTGCTAATGAATCGTTATTGCTAAAGGTAGGTTTGTTGGAGAAATATCAGGTAATTGCAGCAAAGAAACAGGTAGTTAATGCTGCTAATGAATCGTTATTGCTAAAGGTAGGTTTGTTGGAGAAATATCGGGTAATGGCAGCAAAGAAACAGGTAGTTAATGCTGCTAATGAATCGTTATTGCTAAAGGTAGGTTTGTTGGAGAAATATCGGATAATGGCAGCAAAGAAACAGGTAGTTAATGCTGCTAATGAATCGTTATTGCTAAAGGTAGGTTTGTTGGAGAAATATCGGGTAATGGCAGCAAAGAAACAGGTAGTTAATGCTGCTAATGAATCGTTATTGCTAAAGGTAGGTTTGTTGGAGAAATATCAGGTAATTGCAGCAAAGAAACAGGTAGTTAATGCTGCTAATGAATCGTTATTGCTAAAGGTAGGTTTGTTGGAGAAATATCGGGTAATGGCAGCAAAGAAACAGGTTAATGCTGCTAATGAATCGTAATGCTGCTAATGAATCGTTATTGCTAAAGGAAGGTTTGTTGGAGAAATATCAGGTAATTGCAGCAAAGAAACAGGTAGTTAATGCTGCTAATGAATCGTTATTGCTAAAGGTAGGTTTGTTGGAGAAATATCGGGTAATGGCAGCAAAGAAACAGGTAGTTAATGCTGCTAATGAATCGTTATTGCTAAAGGTAGGTTTGTTGGAGAAATATCGGGTAATGGCAGCAAAGAAACAGGTAGTTAATGCTGCTAATGAATCGTTATTGCTAAAGGTAGGTTTGTTGGAGAAATATCAGGTAATTGCAGCAAAGAAACAGGTAGTTAATGCTGCTAATGAATCGTTATTGCTAAAGGTAGGTTTGTTGGAGAAATATCGGGTAATGGCAGCAAAGAAACAGGTAGTTAATGCTGCTAATGAATCATTATTGCTAAAGGTAGGTTTGTTGGAGAAATATCGGGTAATGGCAGCAAAGAAACAGGTAGTTAATGCTGCTAATGAATCGTTATTGCTAAAGGTAGGTTTGTTGGAGAAATATCGGGTAATGACAGCAAAGAAACAGGTAGTTAATGCTGCTAATGAATCGTTATTGCTAAAGGTAGGTTTGTTGGAGAAATATCAGGTAATTGCAGCAAAGAAACAGGTAGTTAATGCTGCTAATGAATCGTTATTGCTAAAGGTAGGTTTGTTGGAGAAATATCAGGTAATTGCAGCAAAGAAACAGGTAGTTAATGCTGCTAATGAATCGTTATTGCTAAAGGTAGGTTTGTTGGAGAAATATCGGGTAATGGCAGCAAAGAAACAGGTAGTTAATGCTGCTAATGAATCGTTATTGCTAAAGGTAGGTTTGTTGGAGAAATATCAGGTAATTGCAGCAAAGAAACAGGTAGTTAATGCTGCTAATGAATCGTTATTGCTAAAGGTAGGTTTGTTGGAGAAATATCAGGTAATTGCAGCAAAGAAACAGGTAGTTAATGCTGCTAATGAATCGTTATTGCTAAAGGTAGGTTTGTTCATTAGTGATTACCATTATTGTCGGTTCTTGAAAGCTGTGTTAGCTTAACCAAATGGTTGGTGAAAATTTAAAATGTTATTAAAATATAAAAAATATTTGATATAAAAATAGTTTTGGCCTTTAACTGCTTGTATTAGTAAGAATAATACCAGTAGTGTGGGTAAACTTTTGAACAGAATTTTCAGAAATACATGTATTGGCTAAAGCACAATTTTTCACTAACCCACTGGTAAGGGTAAGGGAGATTTAAACAATCGGGCTGAGAAAGCTAAAATTGTCAATGGCTACTAATTACTTCAAAAAGGTAGATTATTTTAGCAAATTTAGGAAAAATACTTTAAAAAGGATTATTTTCACAAATTTTGAAATAAATTTATCTGACAGCTGGTGATTTGTACATCAATCACTTAATGTATTTTTCAACTTTTATTTTTTAGGATGCAGAAATAGCTAGACTTCAGGCTAGAATATCTGGTATGGAGAGAACAATGGCATCTTACAGATCTATGGATAGTTTTGGAGGAACAATGGGAGGTAACTCTGTATACCAGAGTTCAGCATTAATATCTCCTCCAACTGAATCACATGAAATTGAACGAATAAATGACATCAAGGGAAGTAATTCTGACAGTGTTCTTCCAGAAACAATGCCCTCTAGTGAGGATCAATTTAATTCCGAGTACTCTTCCAGTATTCAGACATTCAAAGTCAGAGCTTCAAACTTCCAGAGAGTTCAGCCAAATGTTGACCAAATTAGTGCTAATGGTCAGCCTAGAACTGATCATGGTCAGTTTGATGGACATAGGCAAAATGAAGAACAGTTAAATTTAATAAATCAGCAACATGCTTTGCAAATTAATAATACTACAAACAAACATTTTAGAGATCCTAGTCAGAATGGTGTTGCTATGACAACAGTGAAACATACAAATCATAGTGCTGATTCTACAAGTGATAAACAGAAACATCAATTAAAAAATTCATCTCCAGGACAAAATTCACATAATTTGAGACAAGTTACACCAAGGTCGAGACCTAGACAATCTGATCATCTTCCTGGAGAATATGAAATCGGTAAGTAATAGAAAGTGCAGCATACTTCTTGGCCAGGAAAGTTTTCCAAATACAGTAAAACCTTGTGATAATGTCCCTTGATAACTTTACCATCTCTCTCATTGCCAAATGCTATGGAAGTACCAAAGATTACAAGCCTATTTCCTAAATATGTTTTCCTTCAAACAGTCTTCCTTGGTTTATTGCTAAACCTCTGTATAACACCCAAATCACACTGATCAGATGGCTGTGATTGATGGAAGTTACTGTATATACGGTAACCATACACTTGATGGAAATTTTTATTGTATATAACCATTACACTTAAACATTTTTGTGCTTTGATTGTTACGTGTATATTTATATGGGTAATACAGTGTAGTTACAGCTCTTGTTTCCAAAAATGTAATACAATTGACATATCGCCGACCACGACTTTTATGTTCCCACACTGTATGGCCGCCATCACAGTACCAAAGCAGTGCCACAGCAACAAATGACGTACTAGCGTTATTGACTGCATTAAAAAATCACAATTCAGGCCACGTTTTCATTCTTTTTGCGTGTAATTCAAGCATGCTGGGCCTTTGTCAGAACATTTTGGGCGTGGTCGGCGATCTGTCAATTACTATTGCTAAAGTGATATCACTCATTTCTTGTTTATGCCTATACTAGTGACATCCTGTGATAGGAAATCCATGTTGTACATAACAGCGTTTTTAAATTTATTTCAGGATTTAAAAAAAAAAAAAAAAAATTCAAAAAATTTAAAATGTAAATATACTGGTAACCACACTACAGTGCATTTATTTAGTTTGCTTTACATGTAATGGAAGTATTAACACTTTAAACACCATTTTTAGACAGTTCAATGGTTAAATAATGATAACAAAACTGCTGTACATGTACATGTAGTTCATATTTTACAGTTATTTACATGTATACATGTATTTACAGAACCAGTGACTGCTGTAGGGATGTATCAACCAAATGTTGTATCAGAGATTAGTCAGTCTGGAGAACAACAGTTAGATGAATGTGATAGGTATGTATAGTTTATACATTGTAGTAATTATGTACCCAAAATGAAGTGGGGGATATAGTATTTACTCTTAACCATTATTTTCTGTCACTTTTCTTGATAACTATTTAACAGATCTTTATAAAACTTCACGTGAACAATCTATGATTAGAGTAAATGTGCCTTTGGCTATTTATATTTTCATTGTGCACATGATTGTGCATTTCCTAGTTAAAGGTCATCATTTTTGGGACACTTAAGGGTGGTATTTTTTTTAAACTTCTTTGTTCCCTCCACCATTTCAGAACTAACCACTTCGGTATAGATGCAATAATTTTGACTAGAGCAAACAACACCATTAGCTACTCTGCACACTTATTCTTTACTTACCAAAGATGGGTGATATATGTACACTCAACCACTCTTGTTTTCCTCTACCAACACAGAACTGAGCACCTCAGTATAAATGTAAGTCTTGACTAGGGTAAACAACACAATTCTGCTACTCTGTTCTCCACTCGACTAACTTCATTGTTATGTCCCCAAAGAATTGTTGGGGGAGGGGGGACATAATGTTTACTACCATACATTTATTTCATAAACATTTTGTCTGCTATTTTTCCTCAAAAACTAATAAGCAGATCTTTATGAAACTTGAAAAAAAAAAAAAACAATCCCTATGTGGACTACATGTGTCATCATTGGTTATTCATATTTTGGAAAACATGGATTTCCTTGTTTAGGTTCGTTGGGGGAAAGCTTGATAAGGACATTTCATTTCACTTATAACTTTTTGTCTTTGTTGTAGCTACCTAATGGAAGAAATTCAAGAAAAGATACGGGAAAATGAATTACGACAACAAATGATTGATCAACAGCTAATGGATCTAGACAACAAATAACAGTGGACTGGAGCTTAATGCCATCACCTACAAATTCAATGTGATATTATATATTTCTTTTGATTTTTATTGCACTTGACTAGGTTCCTGATGCAACTTACCATAGAATTGTTTATACCCCATAAACCACACTACATTTATAATTATTTCTTGTATTTACAATATTAATCTTTGACATTTCTGCTGAAAATTTGCAAAAAAAACCCAGTCATTTTGACAAAATACTCGTTTTCATTCGCTGGTTTTGTTAATGAATGCAACAGTGCCATTCATCCCTTCAGGGCATTTAGCCACATCCTTTTTATGTAATTGCATCCCTTCAGGGCATTTAGCCATACCTTTTTTCATGTAATTGCATCCCTTCAGGGCATTTAGCCACTCCTTTTTTTATGTAATTGCATCCCTTCAGGGCATTTAGCCACTCCTTTTTTTATGTAATTGCATCCTTTCGGAGTATTTAGCTCCGCCTTCTTTGATGTCACAAGAAACAAACCCAAACCGAAATCGACTTGACAAGAGGCTTACAGCAGGTCGTTCTAGATTACTAAAATGTAAGTTTCATAAGAAAAAAAATCAGTGATTGTAAATATTAAACCATTAATTATAGTTCAACAGTAGTTTAATAAACTTTTCCTTAAGTTCTCTATTTTTAGACAGTATTTTACAGTGCAGAGCTCAAAAGTAATTTTCTCTATTGCATACTGTAATCCCAAAACGGATGATTTCCTATATCCCATAGTCCCAAAGCAATTGATTTTCTCTTTCTATGCCAGTCCCAGAGCAGGTGATTTTTTCTCTCTATCCCAGAGTCCCAAAGTGATTTTTATAGGACCAATAAAACCATAGTTACTATTTTACTAGTTTCAAATTTTGTGATTTAGCCTTGCCATAATTTTTTTCAAATCAAGGACATTCTGTCGACATGTATACAGTACTACAACAGTAAATGAAGCACAGTGATACTGCCTCCTTAATGGTTATCACTGTTCAAAATTAATTTACAGTGTGAAAGGCTCATCATGTCGTGTCACAAAATTAAACGTTGTTAATAAGATACATGTATATCCATATTATAAGTACCAGTTTCAATTTGAAGTCGTAATTGTTTTGTTAATTTCTAATATATATGGAAATTTAAGATGTCAATTCACTTCAATCTTATAACATTCGTATTTTGTTTCTTAAAATTTGCTAATTTTAAGTCAATAAAAATCTTGATAAAAGTGTTAAGAAATGATGGTGAAAATTTGGTCAGAAGTTATTTCAATTATTTCTGACTTTTTTTCACTACTTGTATCACATAAAACTTACTTACTTAACTGTGATGATTGTCAGCCAGAAGTTATTTGGAATATATCAGGTTCTATTTCATTTGATGTATCACAGGTTTTACCCAAACAAAACATTAGCACTACAAATGTATGTGAAGAGGTGTAAGTTAATTTAAGATGTAGCATTAAAAAAACTTTGAGAGAAGTATTGGCTTCTATGATAGATCTGAGTATAGGAAATTTAGATTTATAGACTGTAATTGACGTATCGCCGGCCACACCCACAATGTTCCGTCACAGCAACTAATGACGTTCTAGTGTCAGTGACTTCATTCAACCGCACAATTCAGGCCGAGTTTTCATTCTTTTTGCGTGTATTCAAGCATGTCGACCCTTTGTCGTAACATAGTGGGTGTGGCTGGCGATCCGTCAATTCTCATCATGTGACCAGTGTGAATGTGCGATTTCCAGATACATGAACAATCGATGTTAATAGAAACCACAAGATGGATGTCATGCAGCAATTTTTATTTGTCTTTTTACATAACCGTTGGCAACATTTGTTTTCTGGAAACATTGTTGTATCTGCATACAAAACCAAAGGTTTTTAATGAGAAATACTGATCATACAAATGTATACAAATGTATTATTCTCAGACATTGTATCCGTCCATTTAGTTTTAATAGTTAATGTTAAGCTGTTGTATTTTTATGTTAGCAGGGTTTGATGCTATAACATGTGATATCCCCTAATGTGTGTGCAGAACAATTGTTTACATACAATGTTATTCGAGCAATTTGTGATGTAAACATTTTCTAAAACGTCCTGCACAAGCTTTATAGGATGTTGATCGTGCTGCACAGTGGCAACACCCATTATAAATAATAATTTCAGTCTTCAATCTAGAACTGAGGATAGTGGGACCATCTTAACCCAGGCCTTGAAAAAGTTGGGGCCATAGTTTCAAAAATTGGACCAGCATTATTTCAGAAATTATTCTGACTTGGGTGAAGGGGTATACTGGAATCATCTTTTCTGTCCATCTGACTGTCTGTCCATCCATGTGTAACAAGAGGGAGGAAACACCAGAAAAAAACACTTCCTCACAGAGTGCCCTTGCTGAGGATTGAACTTGGGCCTCCAGGGTGAAAAGCGAGCGTTCTACCACAAAGCTAAAAGACCCGGACCAGAAAGTCTGGCAGTAAATCACTCTATTATATCTACTACATGTATATACAGCACAACAATACCACGACTAGCTTAGTCCCGCTACACATGCATAGATGTTAAGCATCATGAGAACCCATTACATGGATCGATTTTCTCCACCAATAATCGAGAGTGGGGGTATTAGTTTCCTTCAGAGACGGTTCTAGTTTTACTTTTAGAGCTAATGGTGCCAGGGCTCCTTCTAGATTGAGTACTGTAATTGTAAATGATATTTAATAATCTCATTTAATCAGTAAAGAAGGTAGAAGTCCATATATTGTAATCAAAAGAAGATTGTAGTGATACATACATGTAGTTTAGTCATGGGTGACAATCACATAGCCATGTTGATCACACTTTGACAATGTTTTGTCAAGTTAAACTCCTGTTTATCATTGTCAAAGTGTTTGCAGAAACTATGGAGAGTTCAGTGTTGCTTTTGGCAAGGTAACTTAAAGCACATCAATACCTTCCATAGGGTTTTAATTATTTTTTAAAAATTTGTGTGCCATCATAAAAAAAACTAAGGTCACTTTACCGTCAAAGTAAGTATGGGGGTGAAATCAACATAGTCACATGATTGTCATCTGTGTTAGTAGGGATATAAAAAATGATCTGATTTACATTCCATAACGGTTGCTCCTTTGGAGAGTATTTTTTGCCATTTAAGAACACTTATGTATTGAAGATTAAATACCACATTTATTTGTATATTGTTGTTACATTGTATAGTTTTGTTTTATACTTATATATTATATTAATTTATTTATTTTTGTATTTTTATGATTAAATTTAGAACTAAAGAAAATGTTGTGATTATTTGAACACATTAATAGGTAACATTTATGACATACTTTGTTTGCTACTACAGTTCATGTTAATATGTGGAGGCTGGACCAAACTTGAATATAGATAGTAACTGTTTTTTCAACAACAACTTGGCATTTAAAAATGAAAGTCTTAAAAACTGATGCATTGTGTCATGGTTACCATTCAGATTGCTCTGAATTGAGTTGAGCAATGGTGTTTAACCTCCCAGTCAAGAATATTTCACTCATATTGAGACGTCACCCAGGGGCATAGCAAGGTAAAATGGAATGTGTAGGCTTGGTGGTATGTCAGAAGAATATGCACCAAAGGCGCGATTTGCTAGAGGGGTCTGCTCCCCCAGAAAAATTTGAAATTTTGAGATAAAAAAATTTGATCTCCCGCTCTATAACCATGAAGTCTATCTTTCGGGTCACGATTCTTGACGGCTTTTTTCGATCACGTATGTAGTTTAAACGATATTTTATTCACAAATAATGATTTAAAAAAATACAATTTGGACGTTTAAAATGGAGTCGAACAGTGAACTCAAAAGTCCTATACCAATCAGACATACCCTATAATTACTATTAGCCGGGCTAGTCCATTTCCAACTCACAATCCCAAGCAAAGTAATAACTTAATTTGATACAGACAATTTAGGTTAATATGTGAGCTTTAATTTAATACAAGGTGAATATACCAAGTTTTGTACCAAGGCGACCATTCATTCATAAATTGTAAGACTTTTGGGATAAAGTGATATATTTGCTTAATAACAGTTTTGCTTGTGGTTCTTGTCCATAGAGCATATATTTCTATTAATTGGTGAATACTTGTAGCTTTCTTGAATATGTATGCGTTTGCAACAGCTATAACAATACACTGTGCAAACCACGGCTTCATGAAATCAAAGCTTCATGCTTTTGTAATTACCCCAGCCGTTTTGGAAAAAATCTACCAGTAGACCTATGGAAATTTTTGAAAACTATATTTCACAGAAATACTCAACATGATTTTGTTTAGTTGTGATTAAGCTTTTTCTCAGTCATTGAAAATAAGTGGAACCGTACTGATCTGCTGATACAAATGGCATTCTTTCCATCAATTTTGTATTTTACTTTGATAATGCCTTCATAGTTTTAGGACTCTGTCAATTTGTAGTCACCTGTGACTATTTATTATTATTATATTTACTAAAAAGACTGACAGGATCAATACATTTTGAAAATTTATGGAGAATATATATATATAAAAAAAAAAATAATAAACTGTAGCTGAATCATCAGCATGGTTAGAATGCACGTGGTGTGGCGGCTGGGTGGGGAGGATTGGTGGTGGTGGTGGTTGTATATGTCAACTAAATAATAGCCACCGTGTTCTAAAGATTTACTGCTTTAAGCTACAATAGGTAAAGTGAAAGTACTGTAGACCTGTATGACTTCACAACACTTTATTTTTTATCATTTTTATTATGAAACCTGATCTAGGACAACAATGTGCTACTGAATAAAATATTTAAATCCAGTGACCTCAACCTGTTCTGGCGCAATCAATACATTTTGAAAATTTATGGAGAAAATGTATATAAAAAATAAAATAAAATAAATAAATAAATAAATAAATAAATAATAAAATAAAAATAAAATAAATAAAATAAAAATAAAATAAAATAAAATAAAAATAAATAAATAAATAAAACCGTAGCTGAATCATCAGCACGGTTAGAATGCACAACGTGTGGTGTGGTGGTGGTGGTTGTATATGCCAACTGTAAATAATAGCCACCGTGTTCTAAAGATTTACTGCTTTAAACTACAGCAGTAAAGTGAAAGTACTGTAGGTATGACTTTTCACAACTTTAACCTTTGTTTTACTAGATCTAGTACGGTAATGTGCTACTGAATAAAGTATAAATTTATAATTTAAGAAATAAATCCCGTGACCTCAACCTGTTCTAGAGATGATTTATCGTCACTTTAGTGAATAATATTCAACGTAAACAGTGTATAGACTACGTGACTGTCAGCTGTTTCTTCCAAGGTCAAGGCCAAATATTCCAACCAATCAAATCGTGCCATATCGGACACACCTTCGCTTGTTTGTGGAAAGGAAAGACTGTGTGTAGTTTTCTTGATTTTGTTGTGTGTTTAGTAAGTATTTCTATATAACAAGGAACATAATGATGACTTATTCATTTCATATTTTATACTCCACAAAAACCAATACACATTTCCTGAATATCGATTTCTAAAACTAGATTACTGTTCACAAAATATGATCACCGGTCAACGACTCTTCTTACCCGATAAAATCTTTAAGAATTAGTCAAAACATATTGACAAAACTTTTTACATAATGTTGAAAATGCATGTAATAAAAAGCCTGTAATCTGTGTTGATAAATCTTTATCACTTTTAAGCCCATCTAGATTTTCATGTTGCATCATCCAATGTTGATTTCATATCTCCTGGGGGTCCTGTCCCCAAGCACCTGTGGTGTCAATCCATGTGCATTGCACCAGTTGATGATGGCTTGGATGTATAGACAAACAACATTGACCTGTCTACTTGACCTTTCATTAGCACTATCCATCCACCCAATACATGGGTAGTATTAGGATTGGCAGTTAATATATACAAGGCATGTGATTAGTGCTTGCTTTCTGTTGACAAAATAAACAAACTTAATCCATAGGCGTAAATGCATTTATCCACGATAAATATTTAAAGGTCAAGTGGACAGGTCAATGCCATTTGACTATACTCCCTTACATGTGTGGTATTTTTTTGCTTCATAAGTGGAGTAGAATCAAGATTACTTAAAGATCAGACCTCATGCACCTAGATCAAATTATTTATGTTGTCAGCTGTCCTTTTTATTGATAGATAGATCGATAGATAGAGACTGTGGGAAGGGCCTTGATGAAAGAAATAATTCTGTCTTTAGCTCGATCACCCTAGTTGGACATCCACATAAGCATTTAAAAAGATAGTGCATTCAGTGATGGGCTGTTTTATGGCATATGTATAATATCATATCCTTGATCATTGAAATGTGAAATCTGAAGTTTAAAAATATCTGTAAGGTAGCTGTACTGGTAGGTAGAAACAAGAATTACTAAATAAAATCAGAAAATTAAGTTAAAAATTCAATTTGTCAGAGGTGAGTAACTTTAGCTTCAGATTATACATGTATAAGCCTGTTATAAATGTGAAACGCCACAAAATCACACTAACAACAAAATCAAGGAAGTTGCAGATTTAAGTCACTCTGCTCAATGGTCTTTTTAATACTGATTATAATAATCATATCCTGTTTAGTTATCAGTTCAGTAAATCTCAGTCCATCACTTCAACCACCTCTGTACAAAGAACACCTGCTTTTTAGGGCAAATAAAATTTAATCTCAATTGCTCTTAATGTACCGGGTAATTTGAACCTGAATATAAGGCACCTGCACATAACAAGCACTATTATTGGTTTCTTCAAGTTGCCTTTACATGTATAATTAGTTTATGATACAAAATTACCTTATTTGATATCAAATATTGTTTTTTGCAAACAATATTGCTATGGCAATTAAAATTTTATTCAAGGTTATTTAAATAACTAGAACATAAGCAAGTAAGTTTTTAAATTTTTAAAATGCTAAGGTATTTGTCTTATCTACTGGCTGTATGATAGATAGATATATATAGTCCTACACAATCAGCTGTTTACCAATGTCCTCAATCTACTTGCTTGTCTGACCCACATAAATCTTCTTACATGTACAAATGTACCTGTAACCTTAAAAATCTGATAACGATCCTTCACCTCAGAAAATATCCAGATTTACATAGAACAACAGTGAGGTTTGATGGTTATATATATTTAAACTCAGATATATGCATTGAATTTTGAGATTTTGCTTCTCAAATTTAATTTTTATGTGTTTAATCTGCATTCATTGATTTTGTTAATTTTTTTAGAAATTGCCTTCTACCTTTTAAAGTGGGAAAATTTGAAGTAAACTGCATAATGACATGATTGCAATAGCAGAATAGCTTAGGATCTTCACTGCAAATATGTTATATTTTGAAATATCTATTATATCATTTTTTCTTTGCGAATTTTACTATTATTTTAGTGATCAAATTGGAAAAAAATTTAGTCATTTTCTTGTGGGGAAACTACCTTTGTTTGGTAGTAATTTTAGGCAAACAAAATCACTGGCATTATATACAGAGTATTTGTTGAATTTTCATAAATTAAGAAGCTGAAATTAAGCTTTATAGCTGGCTGGGTTTCACTTGTTTCAGTCATATATTGCCCTCTTAGTAGAAGTGTATTTGTTGTTGAATTGTAGGATATGTTGCTTAACGGCTAGATCACGGAGTCAGTACGCTGCAGACAAGCGTACAACTCCCCCAGCCACATTAAACTGACACTGGGTCAACCAGTAAAGCCCGACAACAAGGAAAATTAATTTTCCCACATGGTCTGACTGGGACTTGAACTCACAGCGGTGATAGACCCTGGATTTGTAGACTTGCGTGTTATCCATTAGGCCACTGCAGCCTCTATAGGTGTAATGATACTGAAATGCTTGATTATCTGGAAAACTAAAAACATTTTGTACAGACATGTACATTAGAATAGTGTAGGTATTGGTCTAACAGTTGTTTTGATATATAGATGAAGGTCAGGGGTTCAAAGGTCAATTTCACAGATGCAAAAGAATATACTGAATTGGTCATTTGTTTGGAAAAAAGCTTTTAATCTCTATGTGAATTCTTAAATTGAGGTTTCAGTTTTATGCTTTTTTTAAAATTTCAGCTTAATTTATCAGGTGAGCGTATCAGGCCCATAGTGCCCATTTTTATACAAGATTCCAATCATGCACATTATACATTATCTTCCATCATTAATGCACTTTCATATAATTATATACGGTGATCACTGGAGTATTTTATAGGAAAAATATTATGTCTGTGCATTAATCATTTCATACAGTTAAGAATATTAATTATGTTATTAAATATGTAAGGAATTTGAGTTTGCAAATAAATTCCAATAAAATTAATATAATATTTCTTCAGTGTTTTTATCATACTTAAATGAGAACTGCATATGTAGTCAACATTGTTATTGATGAATGAATGAATGGTTGGTTGGTTGGTTGAATGTTGCTTAATGTCGCATCAGCAATTTTTGAGCTATTTGCGACAAGAACTATTTAATTAATCTCTATGGATTAATCTATGAAAAATTTTGTGTATGCATGTGAAGTGTGAGTGTGTTGTATGGTCTGCCTTGTACTAGCGCGCACTCATGGCGACTTTACTGTGCTAGCTCACAGAGTCAGTATGCCGCAGACAAGCGTACCACTCCCCCAGTTCATTATACTGATACCGGGTGAATCAGTAAAGGCCAATGGCAAGGAAAATTCACTTTTCCACATGTGGTCCGAGCGGGACTCGAACTCACAGCGGTGAGAGACCCTGGAATGGATGGATGGATTAATGCTAGTAAAAGGGTTCAAACAGTGAACTCAAAAGTTATACAATGTATGTACCAATCAAAAACAAACATATACAAGACTTTAGTGAATGAATTAGTTGATAAATTTTTTCACTGTGGTGTCAGCCAGATTACACTCAAGGCTACCTGGGGAGAGTTGTTCGAAGCCTGGTTAGTTTTATCAATCGATTAGCCAAAATTTAAATAATGCATAATTTCAAATCTGTTGTGAAATTAATGTTAAAAATGCAGTAAATGAATAGAATTTCAACAAAACAAAGTATGTGGCTATAAACATGATAAATCTATGGCATTGTTGATAATGTGATGATTTTAATTGATATTTTAAATCTTGTGTTAATCATTGATTAAGCTAATTAAGCTTTGGAAAAACTGGGGCCAGATGTGACCATGACTGAGTTTGTATGATGCTTATGTCTGCCTTGTTAATGTACGAATGTGCAGACTCTGGAATGGGGGGGGGGGGCACCTTTAGGTGCTAGCTCACAGAGACAGCTGACTAGCCGTCTATTATCCCACCACTGGATAAATCCTTAATCTTACTCAGTGAAAATGATATTCCTTACCTACAGAATCCTATACTGGTAACAGTTTGAGATAGGGATATCTTAAACATGGATGAATACTATCCTGCCCAAAACAAGCTCTTAGCATTGCAAATAGCTAGATTTTTCTGGTCACGGGTATGATAATATGATATTTCATGTGGTGATGAATACTAGTAGTTTTTTGGAGTTGGCTCTAATTTTAAATTTATTTGACTTCTTTTTTTTTCAGAGTCAATAAGATGCCTGTTTTCCCACAATACCTAACTGCTGAGCAGGAGAATGAGCTACATAAGATAGCTTGTGCTATTGTAGCACCTGGTAAAGGTATCCTAGCAGCTGATGAATCTACAGGTAAATATAAATTTGTCAATAAATACCTCATACACAGACTCCTTTTTCACAGATTTTTTTGGGAGGGGGAAGTTTTGTTTTCTTTTTTTGGAAAGGGGGGAGGGCTGAATAGTTTTGACAAAACTAAATACTAAAAACTTCTAAGCTAGAGGTGATCCTTAAATTCCTGAATATTTTAAAAATGATCAAAATATAAAGATTTGAAGTGTTGCTAGATTTAAGATCAGGAATATCTTGGTTAAGATATGATTGTAAAAATGGTGTAAAGATTTCCATTTGATCCTTGACTTTCGTAGGTCTGGTTAACAATCTACAATATCTCAAGAGCTAACCCATCAGAACACAACTGTTTCTTTCTGAAAGCCAGGAATGGAAATCAATTTTCAGCAAAATCATAGTTGGGTACAGGGTCTAAAGGGTCCAATAGAAGCCCTGTATTATGTGGTCTTTACAAATGGTCAGTGCTCATGGCCACAGCAATCTTGCAGATTCTAGTTAATCATAATGCTATGTACTGGTTATTATAATGAAACATTGATCTGTTGGTATAATATTGCAGCTTAGTAGTTCATCTCTCATTAAAAATGCCGTCACAAATAGTTGTAACAATATACTACTGCATATAATAGTTACTTAGTAGACAGGTAACTTACAAAGAGATGACTTACCCAATGACTAATATTTTGTTCCTTTTTGCCTCACAATGTGCAATAGAGAGAACTGAAGATGTGAACAAATTGCGAAAGACGTGTTGTCAAACCTGAATAGAAGTATGCAAATATCTTGCACATGTTGAAATGAGGATTCCCATGAAAATAATGGATGTGAAAATTTCCATATATGGCTGTTTTGACACTCGTAATATAATTGACTACTGCGGTAGCTCAGTTGGTAGAGCGCTTGCTCCATAAATGGGAAGTCATGGGTTCAAACCCCAACCGGGTCTGACCCAAGACTTGAAAGTGAGTAGTGACTGTCCTTAAGCCAAGCACTTTGCATTACAAAATTAGTCACAGTTCTTTCGGGTGGGAACTTAAACGAGGTCCCGTGTCACGGTAGGGGTGGCATGATAAAAAACCCTGCTGTATAATGCCATCATAACAATGCACAGGCAATTTCTGCATCTTCACCTATAGCTGGTGATGTCTTCATATAAGTGAAATATTCTTAACTGAGAAGTTAAACACCATTACTCAGCACAGGCAATTTCTGCATCTTCACCTATAGCTGGTGATGTCTTGATATAAGTGAAATATTCTTAACTGAGAAGTTAAACACCATCACTCGGCACAGACAATTTCTGCATCTTCACCTATAGCTGGCGATGTCTTGATATAAGTGAAATATTCTTAACTGAGAAGTTAAAACACCATTACTCGGCACAGACAATTTCTGCATTTTCACCTATAGCAGGCGATGTCTTGATGTAAGTGAAATATTCTTAACTGAGAAATTAAACACCATTACTTGGCACAGACAATTTCTGCATTTTCACCTATAGCTGGTGACGTCTTGATATAAGTGAAATATTCTTAACTGGGAAGTTAAACACCATTACTCAACTTGTAATATATATATATAAACAGTTGCATTCAAATTTAAGATTTAATATCTCATCCTTCCTGTGTTAGGTATTTCAAGTGAATATCTTCTGACATAATTATATATGTATACATCAATTCATCTTGCAGGAACAATGGGAAAAAGACTAGCTTCCATTAATGTTGAAAACAATGAAGAAAATCGTAGAAAATACAGGGAACTTCTGTTCACCTCAGACAAAGTTGTAGCAGAGAACATTAGTGGCGTTATTCTATTTCATGAAACATTTTATCAGAATGCCAAAAATGGAGTTCCATTTACAAAGATCCTTAAAGAGAGAGGAATTATCCCAGGAATAAAAGTAGACAAGGGCGTTGTACCACTGGCTGGAACTGACGGAGAATCTACTACACAAGGTGGGTAGATCTGGAACATGTGGAAGGGATATTTGTTATAAATTTTGTGACTTGGGATTCATAAGGATGGCTGCTGGCATAATTGACACTTAGAGTAATGAAGTCATTGAGAACTAGAACACTGCTACATGTATTTTCCATGAATATGAATAACAATCTTTCAAACATTCATTTTAAAACCAATTATATGCTGTAGCCCTACCCATTCTTGGTCTGAATCTATTCAGATCTCTGCTGCAAAAAATGATTTGATAAATTTATTTTCCAGTCATAATACATTCATTTTTCCCAAATTGTTAAATCATAATCACATAAAAATTCATGATGATGGAAATATATTTGATGCACAACAAAAATATGTATACAGTCAAACCTGTCAATAAAGGCCACCCAGGGGAACCAATAAAAGTGTCCTCTATGGGCAGGTGGCCTTTATATACAGGTTGAAATAATAAGAATTAAAAAACAATTGGGATACAATTTTACTGGCCTTTATAAGCAGGTGGCCCTTTTACAGAGGTGGCCGTTAAGGCAGGTTGGACTGTACCACCATGGAAAGTACAAAACTCAAGGACAGCTCAAACTGTACATCCAACAACAACAGCAGTGCGAACACCTTGTATTTTCTGATGGTATTGGCTAGATACTTTTTAGTGAATCTGACAGATTGGTACTGCTAATATACAAAATATGTAAACCCATGCAGTAACGGTTTAGAAAATGCTTAATAGGCATGAACAATACAACCAGTCAACAAATGTGTTTTATATTACATTGCATTTACAGTTGTACTATAGTTTTATTGGAGATGCTCATCTATTTGCCTTTTGACTTTCTTGTTTACTCTAAGTGTGACATGGGGCCATAAATAGGATTTGAGAACAAGCCAGTTACTTACATTATTCTATATACATGTAGTTTAATTGCCTTCTGCAAGTCAAACATGTACCTATGTATTGATTTTATCATGTTCTTCAGATTTTAATTTTAATATTTTTATTGACAGGTCTGGATGGTCTGGCAGAAAGATGTGCTCAGTATAAAAAAGATGGAGCAGAGTTTGCCAAGTGGAGATGTGTCTTAAAGATTGGTGATCAAACACCAAGCTACCAGGCCATGTTTGAGAATGCTAATGTATTGGCCAGATATGCATCAATTTGTCAACAGGTATCAAAATGTGATGGTGTAGTTTTACCCACTAAAGAATGTATTGTTGTGATTCAAATTTTATCAGTGTTGCCTTCCCTCCCCCCCCCCCCCCAAAAAAAAAAAAACACTTATGGATTGACATTCCCACTTTGAAGAGGGGGTATACTGTTTCACCCCTGTCCTTCTTTACATTCAGCCTTTTTTCCATCTAAAACAAAGATTTTCGCAACAGATTTCTTGGTAACTACTAATTAGAGCCACTTGAAATTTTGTATGCGAGGCAAGTATGAGGCTCCATGCCACAAGGACAGATTTTAAGTCTACCAGACATTTACTTCACATTTTGTTTGTTTTCTAACGTATGTTAAAAAGAGGGAATAATAAGTGAGCAGTAGCTCACAGATTTCTTGTTTAATTGTTGTTGCATAAAATGGAGTTCGCCGCTGTACCACATGGTGAATACCTCTTAACGTTTGTGCGGAACATTTTGGAAAACGTCAACGTCACAAATTCCCGGAATAACGTCGTTTTTACGGGAAAACGTCATATTGGGCGATTCCTTGTCCATTGGAAACAAGCGTTTCGCAGACACATTAGAAGGTATCACGTGGTACAGCGGCGAACCCTATTGGATAAAGTTTTAAATTTTTAACATGTCTGACATATATGCATGTGATGTACCTTTACCTTTTATCCTAGAGTTTTGGTTTTCCCACATAATTTGATTTACTAGTCAGAGACTGACCAAGGTGAATTCAAGCGTGATGCCTGGATTTCAACACTAATACTGACCAAATTTAATTATGAAAAATAATAAAGTGATGATAAAAATGAGGAAATGAATTGAAAAATTAATTAAATTGTCAAAAATGATTTTGGAAACAAATAAAACTACCAATAATATATATTTGCAATTAAAACAATAATATACAATTATGGACTTTTTAGTGGTTGTATATGGTGTGATATTCACCGTAAAAATTAATGTTGATCAAGGCAACAACCGAGGTCAATATTTATTTTTCCGGTGAATGTCACACCATATATAACCACTAAAAAGTCCATAACTGTTTTATTATATAATTTAGCCACTGTGGCACTTCGGTTGACAATGTTTTCACAAACCTGTGACCAGGCAATCTAACTATTTTACCGATGTTAGATTTCCCTGCTTACCCTGGTTGAGACTGGCAGATCGCACTAAAATTATCCCGCATTAATTAGATCAATCTGACATTTTAAATCTGATTCTATGAAAAAATAAATGGCATTCTGGATGAGACACAATCAATTACACACTAAATTGATAATGCCATAACATCAGCGTTCTATGAAAAAAATAACAAGCATCCCGGATGAGACACAATCACTTGCGCACACTTAATTAATGACGTTCTAATCATTTTACACGAGAACGTCAACAAAAATCAATGACGTACACCAAATTTTATATTCACCGGAAAATCCGTGGTATATCATGTGAGATCAAATGGTCACGTGTTACCGTTTTAGACAATCATAAAGATGGAATTTATTAATTATATAATAATGTTTAATATTTTTTATTTTCACAATTTTGGCTATTTGACCACTGATTATAAGGGCCCTGTTCCCATTTATAAAATATTGAGACTGCTCTAATGGTCTTTGTATAAAAACAATGTTTCTCATATTCAAATATGTATTAAACAAACCTAAACTAGACCATTAATTTGACAGGTTTAATTTTAGTCTGTACTATTGTTAAAAGCATGTAAAAATTTAGAAAACGGCTGATGGGTAATTTAGCATTTCCGCTTCTAGGTTTAACTGTATCTGGTAAAATACTCTAACATGCCATCTTTATTATTTCAGAATGGTTTAGTACCTATAGTTGAACCAGAGGTTTTGTGTGATGGAGAGCATGATCTGGAAACAGCACAGAAAGTTACAGAACAGGTTAGACATAATTGTATACATGTATATGTATCAGTAAAAATCATATCAATTTCTGATGATGTTGGAAATTTACACAAAATTTTACCATTATGTACAGAATCATAAAAGTCCCTATTGATTAAAAAAAACCCAAAACATTTAAAAAAATGTAGTCACTTCATCTTCTGAGAAAATAATTAACATTATTTAATTTATTGATGACAGTTACAATTTACCTTCAATTTTATTTGATTGTTAAATTAAATGTGCATTTATCTGTTTATAATAAGTATGTGCAGCAATACTGAACTTAACATAAATATGTGTATTGTGCATTATTGCGGTAACATGTGTTTTCACAGGTGTTTGCCACTTTTGTCGCAAACAGATCTTTATGAAACTTCATAAGAACAGTATTAAGATGGAGTAGACATGACATTGACTATCCAAATTTTGATTATGCACATGGTTCACATGGTTGGTTGGTTGGTTTGGTTGGTTGAATGTTGCTTAACGTCGCATCAGCAATTTTTCAGCTATTCGCGACGAGAACTATTTAATTAATCTCTATGGATTAATCTATGAACAATTTTGTGTATGCATGTGAAGTGTGAGTGTGTTGTATGGTCTGCCTTGTACTAGCGCGCACTCAGGGCGACTTTACCGTGCTAGCTCACAGAGTCAGTACGCCGCAGACAAGCGTACCACTCCCCCAGTCCATTATACTGATACCAGGTGAATCAGTAAAGGCCAACGGCAAGGAAAATTCACTTTCCCACATGTGGTCCGAGCGGGACTCGAACTCACAGCGTTCACATGGTTGGGATTCATGGATGTTCCATTTGGGGTTTATTTGGGGGACACTTTTGAAATGACATCCCATTTCAGTTATAACTTGTATTATTTAGTAAAACTGTCTTTTCCAGGTTTTAGCATTTACATACAAGGCATTAGCTGACCACCATGTATACTTAGAAGGAACATTATTGAAACCAAATATGGTGACCGCTGGACAGAGTTGTCCAAAAAAATATACCCCAGAACAAAATGCCAAGGCAACCGTGTTAGCTCTTAGTAGAGGTGTACCAGCGGCTGTACCAGGTATGTGTATTTCTTAAAAGTCAAAATCTGATAAAATACATGTATATAATATTGATAATGAAACCTTAAAGTCAACTTCAGTCCATTCCTCTTTCTGTTTTTGTTTTTAAAGCATCAGCCATGCTGAATGCTTTATAGCGATCGTTGGATTTTTTCGTATTTAGCGCCGCTCTCATTTCACCTTGACAGCCAATCAAATCCTTCGTTTCGACTGAAATTACGGGAATTTCCATATACGGTATCCCAGGTATGTATAAACTCTAATCCGAGTGATTGGGTCTCCCGGAAAGTTACGAAAGCAATGTTTTCATCATGTACACATGTGCCGATCTGAAATATATTCATACGCGTATTAGTCCGTAATTGTTTTTGCTGGATATATATTTTAATTCTTCACTTTTGTATGATAATTTTAAGATAAAAACCATAAAAATCCACTAAGTATACGCCCCTGGGCCCTGGGAAAACCCAACAAAAATGACGATCTTGTCAGTTCGCGCCGACGTTCTTCTTTTTGACCTACAGTGCTGTACATGTGGTTGTTTTACAGTCGCCGCCATATTGGATTTTCTTAATTTACGCAAAGTGACATCGATAAATAAACACAAAGTATGCTCATTAAACAGTTTTTAAGTTTAATAACTTTAAACTTGGATCACATTTGATGATAAATTATATATATTTTTTTAAAATTGATTGTCAATAATATTTCGTGTTTGGGATATCCCGACCTGGTTCATTAATATTCATCATAACGTCACGAGAATTTTCCCGCTTTCATTGGGTATGTCAGTTTGCCGGTAGCGAAATTATGCATAACAAAAAAGTAGAAATCAAAGATTATCCCCAAAAATGTGATACGAAACTGAAAGAAGAAGTTTATTTACAAGTTATTGGCTATGTTGATAAATCGTTTGTGACTCGTGAAGTCGATACCGGTAGTTCGTATGCAAATTAGCCATGTGTTTGGGGGCATGCCTGCATTTGACACCCGATGCCCCTGCTCAAATGTATTCACATAGCGTAGTGACCGACCTTTTTAGTCCAGTACACCCTTGCCCCTTTTAAAATGATCATGACACCCTGTCCTTTTCAGTTATCAGTTTAATATAAAAACGACAAGCTTTATTCTCGAATCTCTACTACATACTTCCGATCTTCCGCACGTATCCGTTTTGATTTATTTCTGTTAAATTCGTTTACTACCGCGATACCATAGAACCCCTGTATACTTCTGTAACGGTGACGATCTTCCGCACACACTCCACTTCTCACCATATGTCTCCGAAGACAGACAATTTCATCATAAATGTTCATTTAAATACCTTTTCCAGTTGTTTATTTTGAATCAACAAAATAAATCGCAAGAAAGAACTTGAAATCAAAATCTAAACAAAACTGAAAAAACGATGTTTTAAAATTTTCAGATAAAATTTATTTACCTTCTTACAAGTCCTTTTACAGTGGATATCCGATTAAAGTTGTTGTCAGTAGTTTAATCCATGTTTTTTTTACAACCTTTAATTTCTTTTCATGAAGCCATATTACTTTATTTCACATAAAATATGGCCACTGGACATGCAGGAGTTATTGTGCTTTCTTAAGTTCTTCCGATTTCTAGAGCACCGTTGGTGAAGTAGAACAGAAACTAAGGGCTGGGAAAATAGGGTACCAATCTTGTGAACTCAACTCCTCTTACAGTTTTCAACCAAACAGCTTGAAACTTCACAGAATGTTTCTATATATATTGAGAATGTGCACCTGACTTTATGGAAATATTTCAAGATTTTTTTCCCAATTTTTCCAGTCTTTAAAACTTAGTCACTTTTTAGCAAGTATTTGAATGGGGGTACCTACATTGTGAACTCAACTCCTCTTACAGTTTTCAACCAAAAGCCTTGAAACTTCACAGAATGTTTATATATATATTGAAGATGTGCACCTGACTTTATGGAAATATTTCAAGATTTTTTTTCCCAATTTTTCCAGACTTTAAAACTTAGTCACTTTTTAGCAAGTATTTGAATGGGGGTACCTACTTTGTGAACTCAACTCCTCTTACAGTTTTCAACTAAAAGCCTTGAAACTTCACAGAATGTTTATATATATATTGAAGATGTGCACCTGACTTTATGGAAATATTTCAAGATTTTTTCTCCATTTTTCCAGACTTTAAAACTTAGTCACTTTTTAGCAAGTATTAGAATGGGGGTACCTACTTTGTGAACTCAACTCCTCTTACAGTTTCTCTTAAATTCAAAGTAATTTTATTGTAACATTTTAGTTGTCTAAATAATAATCAATTAATTTTCAATTAATCGTATTCAGAAATATTTCCCCCTTTTGTACAAAATTCTTGTCAACAAACTTTTTTTGAAAGAGACAGTTGCCTGGACAACTTCTGTAATTGGGAGGTACAGATTATTAGCTTATTGTGTCAGGATGGTTTATACAAATTCAGGCTTTTGAAGCTCACTTGGACAATTTATATATATTCAACAATAATTTTAAATACATTTAAATTTTTTCTAAAACAAAGGTTTTATTTTTATTTTTATTTTTTTTCAAATTAATTGTGAATTCAATGAATAAAATTAATGACTTCAACAATGGTTAATCTGTCAATTGCAAGTCAAGGGAAATAGCTGACATGATGACATTCAGTACTGCTGAGCACTGCCAATAGTATGATGATGATGATGATGATGATGATGATGGTGGTGATGACATTCAGTTCTGCTGCTGTCGATGATGATAATAATTCACGATGATGATGATGATGATAACAAAGCCAATGTCTTCATGCTGATGATGTGACATGATGATGATGATGATGATGACATTCAGTACTGCTGCTGCTGATAATGATGATGATTATGTGACACGAAGAGCTATGATGATGATGTGACCATATTAATGATGTAACATGAGGATTTCTGAAAATGATTAATATAATGGTGGTGGTGATTGTCATGGCATGGGTTCTACTGCTGCTGCTAATGACGATGATGATGATGATGATGATGATATCTTCATGTTGATGGTCAAAATGTGATATGAGGAGTGGTAATGATGATGATGGTGGTGATTACAGATCCAGTTTGGGTTTTCTTCCAGTCAACTGCGTTTAGTGGAGTTATGCCCCTTTCACTTTGTGAATTTTATCCAAATGATGGTTTCTCTGGACTTTTTTCAGTTACGCTTGAGATATTTCACTCAGATTTAGGGTCGGGTCTTTAGTAGCCTCTCTTGGTTTTTGAAAAATTGAAAATTTATATTTATGTGAATTACTTTTACTCAATTGATAAACATTCCGTGGCATGTCCATTTTGACCATTGTAACATATTTATATGTTAGAACCTAACAACTTGCATAAAAAGCAGACTTGTTGTTAGAAGCTTCCCGATCACAGTATCTATTATTTGAATGATTTTCATTTGTTACTGATTCATCAAATCTCAGTTTCAAGTGCACATTTTTTTTTATCAAATTGCTCAGTTTAGCTGATGCTTCAGTACCTTCAGTACTTTGATTATTATTTTGAGGGGGTGTTGGTTATTAACTGTAAATTTCTCTGTCCCTGTTCATTTAGCTAAAACTTAAAAAAAAGTTTAATCAAGCGTTTTGCATTTTTCAAAGGTAAGGTCTGCAAGAGAGAGAGAGAGAGAGAGAGAGAGAGAGAGAGAGAGATGATACACAGACATATACTGGTACTTGCCCTCAAGTATACATTCTAGTCCATATTTAAAATGGCTGGATCTTGAATTTTTCAAACTTAATCTAATATGCTTATTATGCTTATATACCACTTAAAATACCCTCACATGTTTCTTATAAGTCTATTTTTAGACTTTGAAAATATTTTGAAGGTCTGACATTTTTATGATTTTTGCAGGTATTACATTTTTGTCTGGTGGTCAGTCAGAAGAAGACTCCACATTAAATCTTAATGCCATCAACCAGTGCCCTGGACGTAAACCATGGGCACTATCTTTCTCCTTTGGAAGAGCTCTTCAAGCCAGTGTGCTCAAAGCATGGCAAGGAAAAGATGAGAATGTGAAGGCAGCACAGGAACAGCTAAAGGTCAGAGCTCAGGTAAGTTTTATCAGTCAATATTTACACACTGCTATAACATTTTAGTGTCATTTGTAGCACTCTCATGGCTGATAGTCATGTGACTATGTTGATCACAACCATACACTCACTCTGAAGTTAAATTGACCTTAGTTTTATATGATATAGTGCATAAATGTGAACATAATAGATATACAGAAAATGTATAAGTACTGTACATTAAGTTTCCTGGCCAAAGGACAACATTCAACTATCCTTAGTGTCTCCAAAAAATTTTGACAATTAGAGATCAAGTTATCCGTTGATCTCCTGACATAATCATGACCACTGTGGTAGCTCAGTTGGTAGAGTGCTTGGTCTGTAAGTGGGAGGTCGTGTGCTGGAACTGAGACAGGGTCTGACCTAAGACTTGAACGTGGGTAGTGACTGTTCTTTCGCCAAGCACTCGGCATTTCGAAATGAAAGGCATAGTTCTTTTGAATGGGAACTTAAAATAAATTGAGAATAAATTGAGATCCTGTGTCACAGTAGGTGTGGCATGATAAAGAACCCTGCTGTATAATGCCATCATTGCAATGTACAGGCGAAATTTCTGTATCTTCAACTATACCTGGTGATGTCTTGATTTAAGTGAAATATCCTTGACTTGGATGTTAAACCCTAATACACAACTCAAATCTCTTAACTCCTGTTGATCACAGCATGGCACTTTTTGAGCAAAATAAGTGAAAATGTCACCATAATTTGAACCTGATTACTCATTTGCTGTCCATAAAATTAATAGGGTGAAACATGTTAATCATTAACTAACCGTCCAGATTGTATGTGGTTGTGGCAATCTAATTATAGTCAGTATTTCTGGAATTTTCTTGACTTTAAAGTTGCTGAATACCATCACATCAGATAAATATTGATTTGTCTCAAGAATGTTTTATGATTATGGTTTCAAATTCTGATCTTATCTTACCATTAAGATGGGCATGGTGAGTAAGACTTGCAATTATTATATCCCCAAAATGAAGTGGTGGATACACCGGTGTAGTGTTTAGTTCATTTCTGTCGCCAACATTTTGTGCATTTCTTTTGTCGAAAACTATTTAACTGACCTTAGAACAATGTTTGGATGGAGTAGATAGACATGCCATTGGCTTTTTGTATTTTGATCGTGCACATGGTTTAGAAATTTCCTAGTTGAGTTTCATTTGGAGGGCACTTTTGATATGGCATCTTATTTCAATTATAACTTGTCACTATTTATTTTTGTGTAGATAGCATTATTTATATTTTAACTCTTTTGCAGGCAAATGGACTTGCAGCTTTGGGACAATATAAAGGAGGAAGTGCGAGTGCAGCAGGAGACCAGTCATTGTTTGTTCCTAAACATTCGTATTAAATGTGTTGTCGAGTGTTTGTCTCCAATCACAATGGTTTTCATGTTAATATCCATTTTATGTAGATACTATATTAGTGTTTAACAATGGTTTATAAATTAGATTTATGTGATTTTTGTCATGTGGTCAAACCAAGTAGGTTAATTTTAACTTCTAGTAATTTATCATAGATATTCACATAGTGACATCATTAGCATAGTGAATCTAATCATCATAGATCACCAACATGTTTGGTAGACATTTTACACACTCGGAGCTATATGGAATTAATTTTACCAGGGAAATAATTCAACAAGGACCAATTTTCTAAGCATAATCAAAAAATTTCATTGCATGTTACATAAAATGTCTTTCATGTGTTAAAAATTTAGAATACGCAATAAAATTATTTTCATCAGAATGAATTATGTTTGATATAAAGAAACAGAAAAATGAATTACAATATGATTTTGTTATCAATTTCAATTCAAAACCTAATACTGATTTTGATATTATTTGTAACCTCAGCTGTCCTGTCTTAATGTGCTTATCACAGTGTGATTTATAATTACTGTTAAACAGTAGGCTCTTTTCAGTCTTCATACATGTTCATTGTATAGTGTTTCTTCTACAAATTGTTTATTTTCAAGTCTTTCGAGAGGACTGCTCAGTTCTGAATCTTTACTTTCAAGACATTTAGTAAATGCATATTAATTTTAATTATATCTGCAATTGATTATTGTTATTATATCACATTATTAAGAATTTGTGAACATGCATGTGATTTGTGTGTACTTTTACATTGTGAACCATTACTGTTTGTCCAGATATTAAAAATAATTGATAATAATTTTTCTTGTGAATTTCAAAATTTAAATGGCAGCACTTTTGTCTCTGAGAAGTTATGTCATCAGTGCAAAGATGTATTGTTTATGTGACGTTAGCCATATTCATAATTTTTGTTTGTCCGGATATTAAAAACAATAGATAATATTTTTCTTGATATGAATTTCATCGAAGTTCATATTTTCTGGTGAATTTCAAAATTCGAATGGCAGCACTTGATTTGTCTGTTAGAAATTATTTAATAAATTCAATGATGTGTTGTTTATACATGTATAATGTTTGCCTTATGGATTGATCAAAACCTATGATAATGAATTAAAAAACCATTTCTAATTTGCAAGTTGATTGTTATACACATCATACATGTATTTTTAAAATCACTAATTTAGACAATTTTTGAATTCATTTGAATAGATTATGTAAACAAGTACATTATTTTGTGTCTGAATCATGCATAATTAATTATTCATCTTTTGATTCTTTTGAATTGTGTTTATTTCATACTTATAATACATGAACTCTGTTACTTAATGTATAGCATTTATGAAGAACTCATAATTCAGTAAAATTCTCTTATGTAAGTTGTACATGTGTATTTGAAGATGTAGAGATATTTTTGCATTTATCATGCTTACTGTGAAATCCACATTGACGAGAGATCCATTTACATGTGTTTGGTGACCTTGCAAAAGAAATGATAGGATTTGAAGGGAATGCAATTGATATTTCAATTTGCTAGGTGAAATCAAGATTAATGAAGTGTTGTGCATATTAGGAAGAAAACTACATATTGAGAATAAACATATTTCAAAAGTACAAATGCAAATTTATTGGCATGTAATGTCATGTGATGGGACCATTACTGTAGGCTGAAATGTAGCAGACATTCTAATTTTAGCAAAAATATCCCTTAAATTAAAAAATATAAGACTGATAATGTAAGTTCTTGTATTAAATATTTTAAAAATGTTTAAAAAGACAATGAAAAGGATATCGTACAAAATTGACATTGCACTGGAAATAATTACTGGTAAAGTAGATGTGGTTATATTAATGTGGACAATTTACTGCCGACAAATAATTGTCAAAATTACTACAGCAAGAAAATTTTCTAAATTGATTTGCTAAAATTATCTTGTACTTATATTTTACATTTTGAAAATTGTTAAGTCTTGGATAGATTATTTATCATTGTTACAAAATTGTGCTATTTTTATGGTGAAGATGATTATTTACAACTATATAAGGGTTTATAACTACAAAAATAAATACTAGGTATAATATCAGTATGCCTTACGTTTTTATTTAAAATTTCTTATTCTAGATTTTAATGTGACTGCAATAAATATAAAAAATTTTAGAATAAACTGTCCCGTAGAGTGGAGTAATGTGTTTTCACATCCAAGTCAAGGCAGTAAGTGCAGGGATGGTAGAGAAAATTGGAGTTCTTTAAAGGAAACAGCTGGCCTTACATATTAAGCAGACTGACAAACTTTCTTACACTAGTATCTGTTTGATTGGAATTCAAACCCAGGCAGTGAGAGGGGGTTTGACCACTTGACCACTGAAATTCTATCTTCATGAAAACTTGTAGAACTTGTAGTATGAAACATGTATAACAAACTGTATAATGGGACTACATGCCCATGAAACATGTAAAAAGGCTTATTATTTTTCTTCCCAATGAATTTATCAATTACCTAGTGTCAAAGGCTGGTCTATTAATGCTACTTCTAGTATAATTGACTTCTGCAAGTGTATTCATTATTTGAAAACTAAGACATAAATGTTTACCTCTTCTTGAACTAAACATGTGTACTTTTGCTATGTAATGGGATACTGATTTAAATGGAACATGATCTTGACTGGTTAATGACTCCTCACCCTTTCATCTTACTATCAGTACCTTCAGTGCTTTGATTATTATTTCTCCCGATGGTGACGTCACAATCACCCGGAAGCGATTTATCCCATCACGCATGTTATTGTTGCTGGGTCATTCCAGGTTACCGTTGTGTGCATTTTTGTTTCGCAGTTTTTGATTGCAAAAAGCCTTTTTAATAGTAAGTATATTTACTGAGATTTTAATAATTATTTGTAGCATTCCGTTAAATACAATCGCAGCATTTTATTTGACACTTTGGAATTTTCAGTCGGCATAAATATTGTTCAAGGAGAAATAGATATAACCTTGACCGCAGTCTGAAGGTTGTTGTCTCCTCTGAAACTGTCACTGTCGGTGCAAATTAGGAAACGATTCTGTGATCAGCGAACTTTGTAAGGTACAGGGCATACTTTGCATTCATTTTCTAAAAGGTTGGAAGGTAAAATCTAAGATCGGTGAGTGAAAATTATATTTGCGATTTCGACATCTTTCATAAATTATTTTAAGTATGACACCGAGATTGATCATCTGATCATTACATAGCATAGGCATTTGATCTACCGGTATTTTGTTAGTACGGAGCAGTTTCTAGAAATTTTCGAACTTGCAAGAGAAAATATTTTTTATGATATTTTGGAATTTGAATTGCAATTTAAATGTTTCATTTATTTCTATTTTGGTTCTATAAAGATGGAGAGAACACTTTTTTTTCTAAAACTAGGTACTGAAAATGATTTTTAAAACAGAAATGATTAACATGTGGGTTATATGTTGTAGTGCATGTATGTTGGGTTCAACAATAACTAGGACTTTCAATGTCATCAAGAACATAGGTAAAAAAGATGGTTGCCTATGAGTTTTTGGCAATGCTTATTTATAAATTATGTAATACAGTCAAACCTGTCTATAAAGGCCACCCAAGGGAACCAGTGAAAGTGGCCTTTCTGGGCAGGTGGTCTTTATATACAGGTTCAAATAATATTAATAAAGAACAATTGGGACAAAATTCTACTGGCCTTTATAAGCAGGTGGCCCTTATATAGAGGTGGCCTTTAAGGCAGGTTTGACTGTAATGTACATTATGTTGCCATTTACCACAGCATCATTTTTGTTATTTAATTTAAAAAACAGTTTGGGGTCAGAAACTCCAGATCAATTCCAAGTAGATATAAGAATTTTGACATCCATGTAGTTGTTTTTATAAATTACTGATCTTCCCACTTGAACATAGAACTTTGTCGATCACTACAGTCGTTTTACCAGTTCCGAACAGGGTTTCATATAAGCGCTGCTGCCGAAGTCATCGACAAGCAGAGGAATTAAAATTTATATGGTGTAATAACACAAATGTTTACTGATTCCGATCATGCTATGTTACTGTTTAAAGTCTGCCAAGGAAGCACGGTGGTTTAGCAAAAACAATAGGCAGCCATTTTACTAGTTTCGAATGGAATTGTCATTTCCGAATAAGTTGGTCTTGATAACAGCTCTGGTAGTGTAGTACAAAACAATGCCACTTAGTCTTTGTGTCAGTGTCCAATCTAGAAATGCTGTTGATGATGTCATCTTTGGTCAGGTCTTGAAATTTAAAAAAAAAAAAATTGGTCTGTTTTATAACATTTCTTAGAATTTGTTTTTTTTAAATAATCAGTATGAAGATAAAGGAAAAATATAAATTAGAAAGAGGTAGAAATGGGTTTATACCAAACTCAACTAAGACTGAAGAGATGGGCCAGGTTGGGTCCACAGACAGTGATTCTGTTGGACAAAATTATTTTGGGCCCAATGACGCAATGGCCTCCTCTAGATTAAACTCTGCTTTGTGTTACTTGGACTGTATATTATGTAATCATGAAAGTAAATATGATAGAAATACCTCTATATTTTAAAAATAAATACATCTACATGTACAATAGAAGTGTTCAATCCAGGGTTCTAAAAATCACTGGTCAAATAGGTTTTGCTATTGGACCGATGAATTTTTTTCGCTTTTTATGCAGGCGACCTGTTAAACATTTTGTGAAAACATTCAATACTGTCATTACTTTGGGATTTTCAATGTCAACTACTGACATCCAACTAGTAAATACTGTTAACTTGTCTTGTGCCTCTTATCTAAATAGGTTCCAATCCTGGTCGGTCTGACCAAGACTTGAAAAAAACCCATTCAGATACAAAAACCACAGGCTTCTTTGGAAGATGTATTTAAAACTAATGCAGAGACATCATGCCCCATGTTATAGTATTCATGGCACACTAAAGAAGTTCGCTACTTGAACATTCATGAAATTGTCTTGAGTGTATTACAAAGGGGAAAAAATTGTCACTTCACATAAAGCTGGTGGCATCTCAATATAAGTGAAATATTGTAGACTGGGATGTTAAACACCAGTCAATAATGATGTTGCCCTGAGTGCATTGCAAAGTTAAAAATTATTGTCACTTCACATATATCTGGTGGCATCTCAATATAAGTGAAATATTCTAGACTGGGATGTCAAACACCATTCAATCAATAAATCTTTGGTCTAATTATTAGTTTTATAAAATCAGTCATTACAACACAAGTTTTTATGCCTGAATCTGAACTACAGCCAGATGAACTTTATATCACAAAAATTTATAAACTAACACAACACATCTGTCATCAATATATTGTGAAATTCAAAAGGGGTTGAACAGATTTTAGTAGCCAATAAGGCCATATAAAATTAATTTTCAGCCCACACCAGAATTTTTTATTTGATTTTGTTTTTTTTTTTTTTAGCAATCCAAATCCAGGTTAAAATGATGGTTGCACATGTCATTAATGTTATTTCTTTGGAATTTGAAAGTAAAAAATAAAAAAATAAAATTTGTCCCCACCCAATTTTGAAAAAAAAAATTGATGAAAGTCTAGTAATTAATTTTATATGGCCTAATAAAGAAAAAGTATTGTTGACTATAGCTCTCTTTCCATTTTATTCCAGACCATACATCATGCCTGTCTTTCCACAATATCTCTCTAAAGCACAAGAAGATGAGCTCCGTAATATTGCCAATGCAATTGTAGCACCTGGTAAAGGTATTCTAGCTGCTGATGAATCTACAGGTTAGTAATTCTGATTGTAGTAATCATTAAACCATAGGTTGTTTTTAGCTCACCTGACCAAAGGTCATGTGAGCTTATGGTATGGTGCAGCGTGTGTATGTGCGTGTGTGCGTGCGTGCGTGCGTCGTTAACACACATTTTCGACTTCTCCTCTGAAAGTACTTGGCAGATTTCAACGAGACTTGGTCAAAAGCATGTCTGGGTCAGTGCAATTCAGATTGTTCGTGGCGTTGCCATGGCTACCATAACTAGGTCAAGGTGACCTAGGGGTGCAAAAATCTTAAAAAATCTTCTTCTCCGAAAGTATTGGTTGGAGAAAAAATCTGATGTGATATTTGGCTTCTCTAGGGTCTTAAGCCTGTAGTTTGTTCATTTCGTGAAATTCGGTCGAAAAATGGGTTACGCGTTTTTGCGTTTAATTTTGAAAAAATTGTAAAATAGCTTCAAATTGTTATAACTTGACTACTTGACCAGATAATGACATGGGGTTTTCAGTTTTGACATCTTCTTGTTAGTATCTTCAAAATGAGGTCAAGGTCAATTGTGAAGGTCGTGACCTAATTTTTTTTACCTCTGATTATAATTATTATCTCGAAAACTATAAACTTTTTGTATAGTCATGTATATTAGAATGTTGTAGGTATCGATACAACGATCATTTTGATGTATAGAAAAAGGTCATGGGTTCAAAGGTCAAGGTCACAGACGCGAAAACAATATCTAAATGGTTAATTATCTCGAAAACTATTAACTTTTTGTATAAGCATGTATGTTAGAATGTTGTAGGTATCGATACAACCATCATTTCAATGTATAGAAAAAGTTCATGGGTTTAAAGGTCAAGGTCACAGATGCGAATCAATACTGAAATGGTTAATTATCTCAAAAACTATAAATTTTTTGTATAGGCATGTATATAAGAATGTTGTAGGTATTGATACAACGTTCATTTTGATGTATAGAAAAAGGTCATGGGTTCAAAGGTCAAGGTCACAGATGCCAAAACAATACTGAAATGGTTAATTATCTCGAAAACTATTAACTTTTTGTATAAGCATGTATATTAGAATGTTGTAGGTATCGATACAATGATCATTTCGATGTATAGAAAAAGGTCATGGGTTTAAAGTTCAAGGTCACAGATGTAAAACAATACTGAAATGGTTAATTATCTTGAAAACTATAAACGTTTTGTATAGGCATGTATATTAGAATGTTGTAGGTATTGATACAATGATCATTTTGATGTAAAGAAAAAAGTCATTGGGGTTTAGTATTTACGTTTACTTTAAATCTATCAGCTAGCCATTAGTTATCAGGTGAGCGTATAAGGCCCATGGGCCTCTTGTTAGCTTACCAGGTCATACTAATAGCCTGTGTTCAGGGATGTTTTTTGACCCAACATTTTGCCCCATTTACAATTATGGTTTTTCACAATCACTTTGCCAATTTTCACAATTTTGACATTTCAGCTTGCAAAACTGTTTTGAAATTTTTTTGTCACTTTTTCGTTTTCAAAGTTTTGGCTATTATAATGCTTATTTTCACAATTGCAAACGTCTCGGCCCCATTCACAAAAAGGTTAAAAGATAGTCCTGGTGTTTGAGCGTGGATTTTGTCCAGTCCAGTGTAAGGGTTGTTTGATCTGCATGATGGGTAGTCAGCCATTTTAAGTAAATTGATGCTATGGTATCAGGTATTTTTCTGGATGATCACAGGGTCAAGTAAAAAGACCATTTTAAATGACAAAAGTCATGTATACATCCCAATTTTTAGGAATTGACTACAAAAAATTAAGAGGGGGAAATTGAGAAAAAGTGAATAAAACCCCATATTCTGGCTTAGCTTGTATATTGCTATAGTAACCGTTTCCAGTCTTGTGATGTATGTTCATTAATTTGTATTCCTGAAAATATTTTTATATACAGGTTCAATTGGTAAAAGGTTAGCCAGCATAAATGTTGAAAATACAGAAGAAAACAGAAGACGCTACAGAGATCTTCTCTTCAGCACTGATAAAAGCGTATCTGAGAACATCAGTGGTGTGATCATGTTCCATGAAACATTCTATCAGAAAAATAAAGATGGTGTCCCATTTGTCAAAGTTTTACAAGATAAGAACATTATTCCAGGAATCAAAGTTGACAAAGGAGTTGTCCCCCTTGCTGGAACTGATAATGAATGCACCACACAAGGTAAGCTTTTATACAAAGGTTTTCCTATTATCTACTGAACTGACCACCTTGATATAAGTAAAAGCATCTTGACTGGGGGAGTAAAACTCCATCAGTCTGCTTCAGCCCTTTTCTCTAGCAAATTATTCAGTGTGCAAAATGTCAAATTCTTTCATACTTTCATAACAAAAAGAAAAATAACTTCATTTCTTAAAACTCATTTTATAGAATTTTTTTCAACAGCAAATCAAGAATTTAAATAACAATATTGTCATAGCAAGTAAAATATAGCAACGCTATGGCGTAGGAATTCAAATGCATCTGTAATAAGATGACATCATTGAGACCCAATCCATAATAAGTTGACGTCACTGAGAGCTAATCCATTCATGCAAACGTAACAGAAAACTATGACCAATCAAAATGCTTGAAACAAAGGAGAATTGAATTATTTTGATGTAACTATAAAATATAATGTGAAATATCAAATTATTGGGGCAAATGATTCAGTACAGATTTTTTTTTTTTCAGTTTGATTATTAATTTCAAATGAAGTCAGTAATTCTAGGTTTCCAGTCCTGATAGCCAAAAATCGCCATCGACTAATTGTAGCCGATAAATTGTTTCAAAAAGCAACTTATTTGAGTGAAGTTGTGAAGAAAAAGAAAAAGACTTTAAAAAGTACTTCATTTTTACAAATTTCAGAAATTAGTCAAATAAGTAATTGTGTAATATTTTACATATTTTAGGCTTAGACGGTCTTGCTGAAAGATGTGCCCAGTACAAAAAAGATGGTGCTCAGTTTGCCAAGTGGAGATGTGTCCTTAAAATCCAACAATATACTCCATCATACCAAGCTATGGTAGAAAATGCCAATGTATTGGCCAGATATGCTAGCATATGCCAACAGGTATAACATACTTATGTAACCTTATCAGGGGTTCAAAATTATGTTTTGTAATGAAAGGTCCAGGACCTTTTGCCTTTATTTTTGGCAGGTCCCACATAAAGTTTTGAAAGTCCAATATCAACATTGAAAGATCCATGTGCAATTATGTAATTATATTGGAAAAGTAGAATTATTCTGGTAAAAATGGCAGGTTCAGCGGACTTTTACAATTTAAATATTAATGGTCCCAAGGTAAAATCAGTAGGTCCCGGACCTCGGACCCAGGGAATTTTGAACCCCTGCTTATAAACTGTCATTGATTTAAAAAAATAACCTCAAGCCTACCTTCTGACTTTTAGATTGGAAATATTTGTGCTATAGTTTAAAGCCTAGAAGGGAATAGAAAATTACATAATAATAAGCTTGCATTAGCTAGGATCCTCATTTTGCAAAAAGTTGTGTTGAGGCAATCTTGGTCAGGTCATTGCATTATTTGGCAACTAGATTCAATCTGTATAAACTGTTTTGGTGTATCATTGCTTTTTTTGGGGAACCTGGGGAACCTTAAGTTGTGAATTTTGGAAATTTTAGTCATCCCATCATGACCCCAATTGTTTTTCATGGGAATTGCAATACAATTGCTTCTGTATGTTTCATCGAAAACAGGTACAGTCATATTGTAAATATTACGAAATGTAAGTCATGGTTCTTTTTGATGGGGACTTAAAATAAACAAGGTCCCATGTCACTGTGGGCATGACATGTTTAAGAACCCTGATGTATAATGCCATCAGTGCAACACAAAGGCAAAATTTCTGAAACTTCCCCTTTAGCTGGCGACGTTTCGATATCATTGAAATTTTATTGACCGGGATGTAAAACCCCAATACTCAACTCAACTCAGCTATTCCAGCTAACTGGTTTTGTTTGTGTACTGATATAATGAGAATTTTTGAATTGATTTTATTTTCACAGAATGGTTTGGTACCCATTGTTGAACCAGAAGTTTTACCAGATGGTGAACATGATTTACCCACAGCTCAAAAAGCAACAGAAATTGTAAGTGTCATTACTTATTATGTTTATCTGTACATTTTATCCTTACTGATGCAGTAAGTCGCACACAAAAAAAAATCATGTATTTATAAGGTTCACTCACATAAAAATCATTCTGGGGGACATGACGTTGTCTTGCGGGAAAATGACATCCGAGTCTCCAAAATTTAGAAATATTCATTGTGTTTCACATGTTATTCCTGAGAGATTAGAATAAATAGCTTTGTTTTCTAGTTTATACATTTTGTATAAACCATATTCAGGTACATTCTGTCCGATGGTCATTTTTTTAAATGTAAAACTCTAAATAACAAAACTAAATTTACAAAGATGGCGATGGTGTCAATGTAACTTCTATTTGAAGCCAAAAATTGTCATCAAAATGGGAGAAAAAGAATCAATTATGAGTTTATCCATGTAGGATAGGGAAATCTTACCTGAGGGGTTGAATATTTCTGTCCGAGACTCAGCAAGCCTCGTCTCAGACTGAAATATTCAACCCCTTATGTGAGATTTCTATCCTACATGGATACTCATAATAAATTCTATTATTCTTACCTTGTCCAAATTGGAATATATAAAAGGATTTATCATTCCTGCTTGCTAAACCTATAGCATTACTATTATGATTATTATTATGATTATGATTATTATTATTATCATCATTATTAATACTATTATTTTTTATTATTTCAGGTTTTAGCATTCACATACAAAGCTTTAGCTGATCACAATATTTTCCTAGAAGGAACCTTGTTGAAACCAAACATGGTAACTGCTGGTATGTCTTGTCCTACAAAATACACTCCAGCAGATAATGCCCAGGCAACAGTACAAGCTCTCCAGAGAACCGTACCTCCAGCAGTACCAGGTAAACATTTGACTTTGTTTAAATTGACGGTAAAGAAAGTTTTAACTTATATTAGAAATTTGGTTTAACGATTTATATATGCTACCAGTGGGCCTCATTGATTTCGTGGCATAAGGCACTGGCATTCAAATCACATTGCTTCTCCCTCTCTGGGTTTATACTCCCACAAGGGTAGGATAAAATGATATATATACCATTTGACGGTACATTTTAATTTGTAGGACAGTTCGGTTAACGTTACAACAAAATCACTTACTGCATTGCCAATCTAGAAGTTATCACCCATTGTCCACCGTGCATTTTATAATTGTATACAAACAGAAAGAAAAAAACAAAACAAACACCAACACCATGGCTGACAGTGATAAGATCAAACTTCAGGTGCTTCAAAAAACATTCAAATCCATAATATAAACCCATTTGGGCTTATTACAGTGACTATAAGTAATTTGTGAAGCAAACTTATGTTTGTTTTGAGTTAAGTATCTCAGTAGGTTGCTTTATGGAAGAGAATGTGTATCATGATATGTTTCATGAAGCAAATCCATGTATTGTATGATGACTTCCAATTGTATTGACTGTATTGTTGCAGTCCTACATTCAGACAGATCCTTGTCTGAGAAAGTTTGTCGGTTCACTTGTTTGTCATGAAATCAGAATTTTTTTGTATCTCGAGGGGATTGGTAAACTCCAATTAAAAAATCTTCAAAATATTGTATTTACCAAACTTTGTACATGTATATCATGAATCATGTATTTATTTATTTATAAATTTATTTATTTACTTTGTAATTTTACAGGTGTAACATTTTTATCTGGTGGTCAGTCTGAGGAAGATGCCTCAATCAATCTTAACGCCATTAACACATACCCTGGAAAGAAACCATGGGCACTAACTTTCTCTTTTGGACGTGCATTACAAGCAAGTGTACTCAAAGCATGGGGAGGAAAAGAAGAAAATGTAGCAACTGCCCAACAACAACTTGTCCTCAGAGCACAGGTTAGTCTAGTCAGATTGTTTTTCTTCTGTTCCTTTTTGTGATGGGAGAGGAGTGAATTTAGCTCTTTTTAAAAATGTCAAAATTTTGGAGGTGCAGACATCTTTTCCCCACAAGATGATGTCATGTTCCCAACACAATGACATAATGTGGTTGTCTTTTGATTATGGTATCACTTAATGTCAGGTGGTCATACATGTATCTGGCATCAAACCCTATCTTACGGATATGGAGGAAATTTATGTCTTCCCTTATTCACTACAAGACCCACTATGTTATCTCATTTGATTACGTGTTTGCTCAATAATGTAACTTGTGGGTTTAATCACATGACTTAAAATAGAGATAGACCAAATAGTTATCAATTAGAAATGAAAGTCACAAAGTTTCAACAAGATGTCAAGTGTCAACACTGGTCATTAATAATAAGTATTGAATTCTTGCTGCAAATGACCATGTTGCCAGTTGGGTAACAGGTAAACTTACCGGTGGACTTTGAAACACTGTTACCAAAAAATTGCCAAGCGGCGATAGTTCAAGAAAAATCGCAATTGGCTACATTGGCGATACCCAGCAAATACTGGTTAAGTGGTAAATCAAAAAAGTGTCAAAAAATGATGAAATATCTTTAAAAATTGGTGAAAATATATTGCCTGGAAATATCTATAACTGCGAATACAAAGATTTATATGATAAATATAATCATATCATATTTGATAGTGATTAAACAGAGACATACCAGTCTATATTCAAATCAGGAAAGTAAAAAAAACTTTGAAAACTAGCAAATCAATTTAAGCAAGTGAACTTCAATCCTAAAAGCAAAGTAAAAACTGTGAAAACTGGCAAATTAAATAAAATATGTAAACTTCCACCAGGGAAGTGAGGCTGGGTGTGTTGGAAGGGTAAATAAGCACCACCTGATATTCAAAGGCACAGACAAATATAACTGATATTGATTTTTATCTTTTTGCAGGCTAATGGAAAAGCTGCCATGGGTAAATATGCAGGTGGTGCCGATAGTGCCGCTGGCGGCCAGTCCTTGTTTGTGGCACAGCATGCTTATTAAGTGTTCCAACACATAATGACTTCTTCCAAATAATTTACAATTTTTAGTTTTACGGATAACGAAAGCTGCTTGAAGAAATAGGAATCTCATATCAATTTTGCAATAAAATATTCCATCTGATTTTAAAAATTAAGTGTTTAGATTTTGGATACTATATACATGTACACTTGAAAAATGGACACAACAAGCAAGTGTAAAAAAGCTGAATTCAATGTGAAAACATCACAGTATAGACTTTTTCTATTCCTACATGTAGCTCTGAATTCAGTGTGGGTAAATTTTTGGGGTATTTTTTGAAGCTTTAATAGACAATTCATCCGCCAATACATGTAAAATATTGAATCTTGTATACTTTACATTGTTGAATTTTTATTAGTTTTTTGTTAAATTTTCTAAATTATATATGAACAATATTAAATGTTATATAATAGAACATTTTACATGTAATGTATAAAGCCGTATATCTTTTACATGTAGAACTAGGTATATCAGTATTGTAATATTTTTTACATGTAGTTACTATAGGTCAATAACATGGTTTTTTTATTCCACTTTGTTTTTCCAGATCTAATCCATGTTTCCATGAAAACCATTTGTTGTATTTTTATCTTTTTTTTTTTGTGTTGGTTTTTTTGTCATGAAAAAATGCCTTAGTTATATTGTTTTGTGCCCCAGTAACAAAATTGTTTAATTACCTGTACCAGAATGTGCATTTTGTACATATTTTTTAGTTTTGATAAATTTTCTAAAGAAGGGCATGGGTGCTGTGACCTTTTTTTTTTTTGTGTTCAGAGGCAATTTTCTTGACTGAAATCCAAGCATATAATTACAATAAAAAATTATTTCGGGACCTAATTAAAAATCAAACAATTTTCATGTAAAGAAAAGATACAAAACCATTTGAGATTCTTTTATAAAATTGCTATTTATAGTAACATTTTTGTTTTATTTATATACATGATGTAATTGTTTATAGATAGGAACCGTTAGAGCATTTAATTATTATTTTTTTCGGAAATTTTTACCTTTTTACTGATGACAAATTATTCCATTTCTAAAGAGTGCTAAATATCATAAATTTAATTTATATATATACAGTCTTGATATAACTGTAAATATTGTGTAAATCTTGCTGTGATATTAGACCATATTTTACCTTTATCAGAACTGACGGCAAATGCTGTCAGTCATGTCACTAAGTAGCAAATGCTGTCAGCCATGTCACTTGAGTTTCAAATGCTGTCAGCCCTGTCACTTGAGTTTCAAATGCTGTCAGCCCTGTCACTTGAGTTTCAAATGCTGTCAGCCATGTCACTTGAGTTTCAGACGCTGTCAGCCATGTCGCTTTCAGCCATGTCACTAAGTCATGCTGGTTTATAAATATTTTTACTTTACGTTTTGGTGCATTATTTTTTATTTGCTGAAACCATTGTTGTATTTGTTGTTTTTATTCTGTGGATTTTTCAGTCTTTGTCGCTAAATTGTGTAATAGATTAAATAAAAACAGCTTCTGTATGCAGTATGTGGATTGTTCAAAATCCAAATGCAAAATTAAATGTTAAAAAAATGAAATATAAAATGAAAAATCATTGTTGTTTTTATTATACATGTTAACATTTATTTAGTCTTTTTGTTTGTCTAAAATTGCTACCTTATGAAAGTAGTTTCTCCTGGCAAAAATAAGACAACTTTTCTCAAAACTAAGCAGTAAAGTGGTATAAAGCTGTTTTACAGCCTGGTGAAGATTCTTTCACTCACTGTAAAACATGAAAATTTCGCGTAAATGTTATTTTCGCGTAATTCGCAAGTTCATAAAAAATCGAGAAAATAATATGCGCACGGAAATTTCATGTTTTATATTATCTCTAAAGCATGAAAAAAATTAATACTTTATTATAATTGTGAGATGAATTGATACTTTATTATAAAACACAGTTCACAGGTGAGTACAGGTGGAGTTGTACATGGTGAGAAAACAAGCAATTTTACGTACATACCTACGACTTTTACATGAGGGGCTCACGATGAGATCAGGCTCACAACGGGATATCGCGATTTCATGCTGCGAAATGACTTTGATAAAAATATCACGAAAATAAAGTCTTTTACAGTATATGAAGGAAGTCAGTTCTGTTGGTGGATGAAACCAGAATGCCCACAGAATACCATTGACCTTGTGCAAGTGAACCAACAATTTTTCTTCGCACTATGATCTGCCCAAACTAAGCAAGAGTGGAGTAATGGAATTTTATGCCCTAGTCAAGATTCTTACTTTAATATCAAGACAGTCAGTTCCTGAATGGTGGAGGAAGCCAGAAACAAAACATTGAGCTTTGACAAGACAATTCACAAACTTTTGCACAGTAGGATCTGCCCTGAGTGGGATTCCAACCTTGACAGTGAGAGGTGCTGTAACCCATGAGCATGGACTTTTCTGCCCAAGCAGAATGTTGAACCTAATTGGTGAGAGTTTTTTTTATCCTTAAAACACTTGGCCATTAAAACTCCTTCAAAAACAAAGAAATATTTTTCCAAAATGAAAGGGATGAAGTAAAAATATTCAAAAAATGTTTTTGAGCAACAAGAGCACTACTGGTACTTCAATAAGAAAAAAATGTTCTTGTTTGTTGGACCAGAAACCGAGCGCTTTAATATAAGATTACAGTGTTTAACTAGCAGTAGACAACTACATATTGACCCGGCATCTTATCCTCCAACCTCGCTGGAATATGTACAACAAAATTGATTGGTACCACAATTCTCTTATCCACTACTATTTTGGACACTACTGGAAGCATATTCTTGGTTCCTTGAGACAACTGGAGCTTTTCATCCCCGATGACAATTTGGAACTTCTGTAAGTTCATGGTTACTTTTTAAGTTACCATAAAGTTCAAACCTTCCAATCAGGTGGCTGTGGGGAATAAACCCTCTGATACTGAAGTCTTGGCTGATACAGTATATAATATGGATTTTACTATGCTTTATTTTCTTTATTTAAGAAATGACATTGTTTTGGGGTCACTTCATGCTAGTATGATACCGGGTGTTCTGTGTACCAATTGAATGAATAGCAAAGCTCTTCATGTTAAATTTGTACCCGGAACACCTGGCATCATGCTAGCATGAAGTGACCCCAAAACAATGCCATTTCTTATATTCACAATTCACTTTTTATATCTTTACTGCTATGTGGATTTATACTATTACTGCATTTCATTTTTGTTAATGTACTTCCTTCATTGGTTTTAGTGCATTGTGTAACCCGTCTACCGCATCTCGACGAACGATGATGTCATGGATGAGTGGGATGACAGGTGACCCTGCTTACTTTCATTGATGAAAAATCATCAGTTCAAAAAGATCTTGCATACGTTTTCATAGATGTATGAAGCAAATTTACAATAATGTTGAGAAATAGCTTTCATAGACAGAAATTGGGGGCTATTGTAAATATACTATACTATAGATATCTAGCTATTATCAAACTAAAGTGAACCAAACAAATATATGGTATACACATTATATTTTAATTTAATTGACTTGGTGTAAATTAAAATTCTACAAAATATATCGTAACAACTAAATATAATGTTGATATAAACAGATTCATTTACTGACAACACAAATAGATTTGATACAATTCAGATTTTACACAGTAAAATTCTATATTATACACTGCCGTCCATTAATAACTACAGTCCAATCTGCATTATATTATTTTTATCATAAATGTCATTTCAAATTAAATTCATACAATCATTGATATATTGACCTTTTTGCAGTATTTGAGAGCGATACCTTAATGATCTTAATCTTGATGATACAAAAATTTTTTACTTGCAAACACAATTTTCTTGGATTTTTTTTTTTTTTTTTGGTATTAATAGGTTTTTATTCTATCTTCCACATACAATTTTCTTGGAATTTTTTTAAATTCTGAAAGGAAAATTTAGAAAAAATATATTTATCAAGATAAAGAAAAAAAGACTCGGCTTTAGGAAAATATTTTCAACAATTTTATGAAGATTTTTAGTCTGTAATGATATGACCAGATTTAGGCATGTATATTACACTGTTCTCCATAAATTATCATACATGTTTAAAACTGGTCCTATCATAACAGACTTAAAATCTTCACAAAATTAAATTGTTGAAAATATCATGCTTATGCCGAGTGTTTTTTAGCCAAAAAAGTGGGTTTTTTTTAATTTTGAAAAATTTAATTTTTCCTATTTTTTTTATTTTTTTCCTCAAAATTTCATAAAATTTCAAGAAAATAGATTTTCGAGAAAATCAACTTTATCACATACATTTAGATCATAAAGTTAATATTTGACTTTCAAATATAATGTACTAGACTAGAAAAACTTCAATATTTAAATTATATGAACAAAATTTGATATATGATGATTATATATGATGTAAATCTAGCTATCATGACAAATATAAATTTGTAAAGTTATTTATGGATGGCAGTGTATTTTAAATAAGTACAATGTATAACAATTGTTAACTGTATAGGCAAACAATTTTGACCTGTCTGTTTGACCTTTAATTTAAATATTTATCATGAATGAGTTTATTTGTATATAGGGAATGTGCACATGTTTATATTTGGTCTACCATACACGCTGAGTAACACTAAATACGAACACCGCTCATGTATTGACTGCATGTCTTAATACTACCCATGTTTTGGGGGGATTCTCCAATATGAATATTCATAATAACAGGTCAAGCAGAGAGGTCAATGTTGTTTACCTATAGGTAGAACAATTTAATGTAAATGTATATTAAAAGGACTTTTGTGTCAAAAATTCCTAAGAAACATTAACAGTAAAACCTGCTAGTAACTGCTCTAAAAACCCTGTCCATTACAACCAGTGTTTTAGTTGACTAGTGTTTTAAATGTCTATTTGCTTCGTATTTCAGTTAAAAAGAGCATCTATATCAAAACCACCTGTCTTTTAAGGCCAGTGTTGTAATGTCATTTTGCTTTGTATTTCAGTAAGAAAAGAACCTTTTTATAAAAACCACCTGTCTTTTAAGGTCAGTGTTATAATGTCATTTTGCTTTGTATTTCAGTTAAAAAGAACATCTATATAAAGACCACCTGTCCATTTAAACCAGTGTTTTACAGTCATTTTGCTGCATATTTCAGTCAAGAAACAACCTGCCTATAAAGTCCATAGTTCTTGGGTCCCTTGGGTGATCTTTGTATACAGGTTTACTGTACTTGAATTTTGTGAAATTGGTAATTACACCATTGTAAAAATACAAGTTGCACATTGTTTGACAGCAGAGTTATCTCTTGCACATGAAAACAAATTTTGTGAAATTGATAGACAATTTTGCAGATTTATAGAAAAATAAATTGAACATGAAAATATTTTCTGATGAATATGGATTAAATGAAACAATGATTCATGCAAGTTTGATCCAGAACACTATTCATAATGCAAAAGTGACCCTACTTTAATTTATAAGTCAAAAATTACCGTGAACATGAACAAGTTATTAACCTTTTACGTTTTATCATGTTCTTAATAAAGTTTGAAGATAACACAAACTCGGAAGACTGAAGACTAGGTGAAGATAGCATGAACAAACTTAATAACTGGAAAATGATCATGCTGTAGTTACTACTAATAGTAATTACATTGTACATGTCATAAAAAATGTTGACGTATCAAATAAAACTAGAACTGTCTCTTGAGAGCCAAATACCCTGTTTGTTTTCCTGTGACCTTGACCTTTACGATATGACCTTGGTTCAAGGTCATGACATACCTTTGAACCATGAAGATTATTCATGTGAAGTTTCATGAGAGTCACGATTTTACACAGACAGACAGATATATGATTTCTATATACCCCCCTCAAATTAGTTTGCAGGCCGGCATAAAAATGCTTAAAATACATACTGTTTTAAGGGTGTATTACATCCTTGAATTCTTTTATACTTAAAAGTTTACATGATAAATAAACCTTTCAATACAATACCTATACATTGATTTAACCATTGAACTGTCTAGAAATGGCGTTTATAGTGCTATAACATCCTTTTGCTGTGCAAAGCAAATGGAATAATGCGTGCTTGTGTGTTATGATTACATGTAGTTTGCTTTCCACAGCAGTTGAAGTTATCGCATTATAAATGTCATTTCTAAACATTTTAATTGTTATATTTACATTCTTATTTTTTGAAAATTTTAATTTGGTGCTTAAATCACATCATAAATTTAAAACATTGTCATGTATGACATGCATTTCCAATGATTAGAACAGCCAATCTATGACGTCACAGGTATTGGCACAAGCAAGAAATGAGTGACAACATTTTAGCAAATGTAAGTATAGTCCTATAATTACATTTGTTCTCAAACAGAGTTTAATATTATAAAACATCACAAATGTTAATATTTATATTTTGTAGATGTAACAAATAATTCTGACAAATAATTTGATGCATAAACATTTTTACATGTCATAAATTTAGTTTATTCATCTAAGAACTACATTACAACTTGTTTACCCCAAATAACTTGAGATTCTCAGTTAAAATTAATTACATATCACAACCTACCCTACTACAGCTTTATAAATACATGATGTATTTGTACAAATATGGTTACACAATAAGTACATGTTCATTGCCTTTTTGCCTGTAAATAGACACCGACACACACAATGTTAATGCATGCACACACACACACACACACACACAGTAATGTTTTTATGCACACACACATGTACAAACACTTTCTGAAGTCCTGTTGCAGTATCCAATATGCGTGACATTTTACACGGGTTAATTTTGGTTTACATTTTATACACACCAAATATTCATACTTATACAGTAGTTGATTTCAAGTCCTTATACACACAGAAAATGATAAGGCATTTCATATACACTTAACACTTGTAGTTACAGTAAAACATGTTTATAACGAAGCCATGGGGACTCTATTTTTAACTTTGTTATAAGGCAACTTTGTTATATTGTTATATATAGACTTATATAGAGGAGCAGTCGTGCCCAATATTTGACTTTGTATTATCACTGTATTTGTTATAAGTGTGCTTGTTTTTGTGATTTGCACTTATGTTTAAAGGGCTATAACTCCCAGGAAAATGAGCAAACAAATTGGTTTAATGACTAATGTGTGGTTTTGTAGAGTTCGGTAAAATCATGCTTCATAGTTTTAGAAAAATTACTTCAGGCAAGCAGTGTCTGTATGGAGGGAACAGCGTTTTACTGTACACAGTAGCTTGTTTCACATCTTCAAATGCACGTGATAGAAATGAAAAGATGAAAAGATACAAGAACACACACAAATCTACTTCTATCTTTTACTATTTATGTGAATTAAAAGCAGTCATGGTTAACATACAGCAGCTAGCTTGTCTTGCTTGATAAATGAAGTTGAGTTGAGTTTAGTAATGGTGTTTAAGGTCCCAATCAAGAATATTTTACTTATATCAAGACGACGTCAGCTATTGGTGAAGGTGTAGAAATTTTGCCTGTGTGTTGTGCTGATGGCATTATACAGCAGGGTTTTTTATTGTGCCATGCCTACCATGACACGCAGCTTCGTTTATTGTAAGTTCCCATCCGAAAAAAGTGGCTTTCATTTTGTAATGCCGAGTGCTTGGAGAAAGAACAGTCACTACCCACTTGAGTCGGGGTTCCAACCCACGACCTATAAATATATACAATGTATATATACAATGTTTATATATAGAATAGAGAATATGTAGAACTGACAAGGTTTTGGTTAACACAGAATACTTTAACAGACAATATGACCAGTACAATGCACTGCATGTATAAAATCATAAATATTTGTGGGATGAATATTTTGTTATTTAAGAAAATATTTTAGGGAGAAACATTTGTGAAGTTGTGTTAATGTGAAAAAATACTTTGGAGAAAAAATTTTAAAAATTTTGTTGTATGAAAAAATTGTGGAAAATTGTTTTATGAAAAAATTTGTTGAATTGTGTTATAAGAAAAAAATGTTTTAGGTGAAAAATTTGTGAAATATTGTGAAAATAAATCACATTGGGGGCCTTGGTAAGTGAGAAAATAATTTTATTGACATAAAATTTTTCTGATATTTGGACAGGTTTTCAGTATACTCAAGGGCAAGTTTGAACAAGTTCTACCTTAAACAAATGTGACAAAACACACACACACACACACACACACACACACTAGAATTATATATAAGTACAATTGGTCTAAAGTTGAATGCAGGTAAATTGTAAATAGAATTGATAAAATTAAATAAATCTAACTATATTGTGTAGACATTTTTATCAGGATACTGAATCATCTATCTTGTCTGTTAAATTAAGAACAAGTTGGCTTAATTCATGGGCTAATCTTGGTCGGTCAACTTCTTGCTGAAACTTCACACCTGAAAAAGCAAATTTAACAGCATGTATCATGTGTATATACATCGTAAATACATCATGCATTATTTCAAATTCCTGTTTACCAAAGTAAACACTGTAAAAAATATGAATTCAATAAATTCAAGAAACTCTTAACAACCAAAAGCTTAAATCTACTCATGGGTTTCATTTATCATGTTTACGATAATCACAATTTTTTTTCAACATGATTCTAATAAATATATACAGTCAAACCCGTCTATAAAGGTCACCCAAGAGAACCAGTAAAAGTGGCCTTTATGGACAGGTGGACTTTATATACAGGTTCAAATAATATGAATAACATAATTTATCAGTTTCAAAGTTTTTACTTTGTCTCTGGATTGTGATTCAGACATGGATTAGTATGTTTGTTTTTGATTAGTACATATTTTTGGTTTGCTAACGGTTCTCTTTATATAGGTTACATTGTAAATATCATGTGTGCGACTGCAAAACTGATATAAATTTCACAAGGTTGATGATTGAATGGGGTTTTACGTCCAAGTCAAGAATATTTCACTTACATGGAGACATCACCAGCTATAAGTGAAATGGCAGAAATTTTTACCTTTCCAGTATGCTCATGACAATGGGTAGGGAGGGTTCTTTAAGGTGCCATGTCTGTTGTGACACGGGGCATCAATTTTTAAGGTCTCTTTTGAAGCACCCTGTGACTTTCATATCTTAATGCTGAATGTTTGGCCAAAAAACAGTCACTACCTATTGTCAAATCTTTGTCAGATCCTGCCGGGGTTCGAACCCATGACCCCCACATACAGAGCAAGCATCCTACTGTGTTACCATAGTGGCAACTTCCTAGGAGGGAGAAAATTGACATATCGCTGGCCACACCTTTTATGTTCTGATACTGGCCGCCATCACGGTACAAAAGCAGCGTCACAGCAACTAATGATGTACTAGTGTCAGTGACATCATTAAATGGCACAATTCAGGCCAAGTTTTAATTCTTTTTGTGTGCAATTCAAGCATGACAGACCTTTGTCGGAACACTGTGGGCGTGGCTGGCGATATGTCATTTAAATGGTAAACAGACCACTCAAACACTGCTGTCCTTAAACTGTAAAAGTTTGTCTTGCCAGATGAGATTTTACAAATATATCATGTATATTTAAAACGTACCATCCCACTCCCAATTCTTCAGTATAGTTTTAAAGCCATTCTGCGACTGGCATTGTTTGATTGCCTTAGTAACCAACTCATTCAATATCCTCTCAGCATCATCAGCTGTAAAGTAAATATATTGATGCATCACCACTATTTATATATAACTAGCAATATAGTAAAACAAAAAGAACAATAACAACCCCCTCATTTAAAACTACTGAGTGAAGTGAGATAATGATGTAAAGGGCCTACTGTAGGAACCACTGTGACTGTGATAGTGAAATACTCTTTATATCCATAGAAAATCAAATAAATTTGATTAAAGATCGATATTTTTCACTTACTTGTACCTAGTCGTAATAGGAAATCTGTATGCGCTTCCACGATTGTCATAAAATATGTCTGTAGAAAGGAAAATGTTGGCGGTATGGTGATTTTACACATGTGAATATGACGATGTTTACACCGGAAGTGATGTCCTTGGTGGCGTTTTATGTCATATGCGCAACAGAATCCGCCATTTGCCTGGTTTTTCAACATGCTAAATCCCCATAGCACCAACGTTTTACCCTGTGCAGATATATTTTGCTAATCGCGGATGCGCATACAGATTTCCTGTTACGACTAGGTACAAGTAAGTGAAAAATACCGATATTTATTCAAATTTATTTGATTTTCTATGGATATAAAAAGTATTTCACTGTCACAGTGGTTCCTACAGTAGGCTAAAAAATTTTCAAACTACACAGCACTTTATGAAGTAACAGTGCTGTGTACTCAGCACCTTATAAATGTAGCTTGATACTAGTTCACTTTACTGTAAATATATTCTAATTTTAGCATTACATTTTGACAATTTAATTAGTCAACAATAACATCTGACAAATAATCTACCTGGCACTGGACCAAGTATGAATAAAACTTCACTTGTCACTGGACTGTTTTAACTCAGTCCGAAAAGTGGCCTGGACCATGACTTGGCACTAGAAAAAGATGTAACTTTATTTAATGCTACATTTGTTTTTAATTTTAGCATTACATTTTCACAATGTTAATAGAATCAAGGATGACATCTGAAAAATAATCTACTTGGTTCTGGAACAGCCGAGTGTGAATAAAACTCCACCGGTCACTGGACTGTTTCAACTCATTCAGAACAAGTGGCTGGGTGCTTTATCCGAGGACTGGACCATAATAATACTAACCTTTTGGTGGAAGGATACAGAAAGCTATGATGTCTCTTAAAGTCTTGACTTTACAATTCTCTGTTGTCTTTTTCTCTTTTGGCTCAGTTTCAGAATCTTTACTTTCGTCTAAACTAGATTGTCTGAAATATATAAGCACTAACCAATGACAATCTATTCCTTCATTTAGCATGACTAATGGCAATCTATTCCTCCACTCAGCAATGTAAGTCAACAATCATACTTCTCTTATACAAACTGTTAGCAGCTAGGTGCTTAGCCTCATATTGCTACAGGCAAACATTCACACAGAAGTAAGCTGGCTTTGATAAGAAGTTGAAAGGAGCAGATTTATTACAATGTAAACAGTTGTAACAGGAAAGAGAAGGTTGGACCCGGCATCAAATCTGGGACCTCCCGCACTATAGGTGAGTGCTCTACTACTGAGCTACCCAGACCGCTACCTTCCTCCCTTCCTTTTTTAAATTCAACTCCCTTGAATTGAAACCACCAGGTTCAACCCTGAGACCAACCTGTTGGTCTGCCACTTTCCAGAACCGGACGAGTCTCAAAATATAACAGGAAAAAGAAAAAATGCAGGGTCGGACTGGGGATCGAACCCTGGGCCACCCGCACTATAGGCGAGTGCTCTACCACTGAGCTACCAAGACCACTACACAGTTATGTATACTAATATGTACACTAGCATTCATAAGCAGAAAAGATCTTAAAAACTTATAACTAGTGTTGTCTCCAAATAAGAGAAATATTCTTGACTAGGACATAAACCCTACATCATCAATCAATATACATAATGTAAGAAGAAGCTGGCCTTCAGAAGCAGACAAGCATTTATGTAAAAGTGGCCTTCAAGAAAGATTCAAATATACACACCATCATGTATGGCCATAACAATATACAATATCAAGTCGGTTTGGTTCACGGTATGACAAAATCCCTTCAAGGTACACCAACCCTGAATTAACCCTTTTCACACCAGAGTTTTGAAAATAAAAACAATAACAGCATAGCTTTAAGTGAAAAGAACAAATTTCAGGGGCCTCCAACTGCCTAAAGTCCTAAATATGGCTTTAAGCAATTTATGAAGCAAATCTTGTTTAGATATTGCTTTGAGTTTAGTCCATTACTTTGCTTTATGAAAGGAAATGTGTATCTTTATACATGTCATATCATGAATTAAGTGTACTTTTGCAGCCCAATCATAATGTTACATGTATATTTTAAGTTATACAGGGTTTTGGAAGGTTACATGTCCCCATGTTCCCTGTCAAAGATTTATGTTTCCTGAGCCGCAGACTACTAGTTCAATTTTTAAACTTTCATTTTGTATTTTGTGTGACATGCGTACATTGTCGCCATGTTTGGTTACCATAACTAGAACTCTGCAATGTACGGATTTCTTCCCTTATACAACTAAATGTTGTATGCGTTTATGTACTCCTGCCGATTTCTGAACATAGTTCTATGTACCCCGACAAGTTAACCAATCACTTTGCAAACAAATTCTTTGAAGGGTGACAATATTTTGATAAATAAAGGTGAGGAAAAACATAAATCATTATTTTTACCTTAGTTTTCTTTTCCTAATGATTGGATTGTGAGAGTCCAGTAATGGTTTAAGAGTTACTGAACTATCAGGTATTCTCATTGAGGTAAGGTGTTGTGAATGTGCTAATTTTATATCTTCCATACCATCCTGAAAAAATATATGACGAGCATTAATCAAAGTACTAAAAACGCTGATAGCAGTAAATATAATTGTTTACATTCTTTGAGTCTAGTTAACAATTTGAGTCTCATTGAGGTAAGGTGTTGCGAATGTGCTAATTTTATATCTTCCATACCATCCTGAAAAAATGCAACCAACATTAATCAAAGTACTAAAAACGTTGATAGCAGTAAATGTAATTGACCGCCTTCCCATAGTACATGTTTGGTATGAGTTTCATCTTGATATCATCATCAAGTCAAATAGATATGGCCCTGACAAGAAAAATGTTAACGTACGGACCAGGGGTCCGGAAACGGTCATATTTGCCGGACATGTCCGACAAAAATTTATTTTTACCGACATGAAAAATCACTAGTCGGACATTTTTTGGTTTTCGGACATTTTCAATTTTAAAACAAAAATTTAGCGGACAAATGAGTTCAGTGTACAAAAGTGAATTACCGCTAGTTTTACTTTTAAAACAACTCTGTCAGACACAAGATTTGTTTGTCGGTCTTAAACTTTACATGACTTCACTTAGTATATTGTCATTACCACGTGTTTACCTGTCAACTATACAACTGTATTAAGATCTAATAATCAGGTGATTGTTTATTAATCAGTAAATACCTGTGGACTTAATTAGTCGCGTGTCTATTACCTTTGTTTCCCAGTTAGAACCATCATCCTTTCTTTAAAAGTGTGTTTGTTTAATAATAATTGCATCGCTTTAACTGCGTTGATTACGGAAGCCATGCCCAGCGTAGGTCAAGGGTGACGGTTTGTTATCAAAGAGGTTCCACGCAGGTGTAGAAAAATACCTACTATATGCTTCGTACCGTCTTAACAAAACTGTTTATTTATTAATAAATACGGAAACGCGATCAAAGAGGTTCCACATCGAGGTATTGGAATTCCAATAAAATTAATAACTGTTAGTAGAAATGAAGTTTAGAGCTTGGAATAGGCGGAAAAAATTGTAGTAAACCGCCTACCAAATTTAAAAGTAACCAATGGTACAATAAATCGCAAAGACAACAATTTATTTCAAGACATAAAAGATGAAAAATAAATCGCAAAATTTCATAACAGTTATATTTATGGATTTTATTCGTATTAGTGCTATATGTTGTATACTGATACTAGTGCTCATAATGACTAAACGTAAACTGGATAGTACTCAAAATGATGAAAATCAAACAAAGAAAGCTAGACGATTCAATAATAAGTGGCTGCAATCATTTTCTTGGCTTCGTTATGACAGCGAACTAGACTGTATGTTTTGTAAAATATGCGAGAAACACAAACAAAGTAACAGTTTCGTGACACCAGGTTCATCAAATTTTCGAAAATCCGCTCTTACAGATCATGCCAGCAGCAATGACCATACCGAATCCTTACGTTCAGATAACAGTGCAAAAAAAGAACCATTAATGAATATGTTTGAAAAAGTAACAGAGAAAAGCGATGAAGCTATGTGTACGTTGGTGCGCAATGCATATTTTATTGCACGTGAAAACCTTCCGATTAAGAAAGCACAGTGTTTAAATGACTTGTCAAAGTTGAATGGTGCGACTGTTACTACAAAACTCTATCAAGATGACACTGCGTGTACCGAATTCATTTCAATAATTGCCAATATGTTGGAAGATGAAACTATTAAAGAAATGAGAGAAAGTCCTGCAATTGGAATTATCATAGACGAATCTACTGATTTATCGACTCAGAAACATTTGATACTATACGTGACATATTTGAAAGATTACAACTTGGTGACTAAGTACTGCAAATTATTATCATGATTATCACTGACAGCCTGTGATGCGTCTTCACTTACCTCCAGACTTTTAGGGTATTTACAGTCTAAGAAAATTGATGCGACTAAAATATTTGGCATGGGTTCGGATGGTGCAAATGTTATGATAGGAAAACATGGTGGTGTATCTAAGTTTATGAAAGATGAGAATCCATTTCTTATAGAAATGCACTGTGTTGCCCACCGCTTGGCTTTAGCGTGCGTCGATTCCGCAAAAAATCTACCAGAAATTGCATTCGTTGAAAGTGTTTTAAGTACTTTATATACTTACTTTAAGCGATCTCCACCAAATTTGGCATCATTGAGAACATGGCAGTTGGTCACCGACAACCCTATGATCAATCCCTTAGAGATCCACAAAGTGCGATGGCTCTCCTTTGGAAATACATTGGACAATGTACGTCGAACAGTTGTATCACTTACTTCAATGTTGGGAAATCAGTCAGACAGTGACATTATTGCCGGTTCACTACAGCACAATATCACAACATACAAGTTCATGTTCTTATTGCATTTTTTGTGTGACTTATTTGGAGACATTAACATCTTAAGTAAAATTTTACAAAAGTCGGGACTTAGTTATCAAGAAATGAAAGAAAGTGTCAGTGGATTTTTGAACTCTTTGAAAAATTCGTATCTCGCCGACCCGCCAACTTTTGGACCTCTATGTAGGGATTTTATGGAGACTATCGGCAGTGGTGACAAATATAAGGATATAGAAATTAGACGAAGTTCGCGCGATTCTGATTTGGAAATGAAGGCAGTCAAATGTGTGAAAAACGTTTACGACAATATAGCCGACAGATTTCCAGACACTGAACTTTTTGAAGCCTTTAGCATAATGGACACTAAGAACTTCCCCAAAAATCAGACGGATTTAAGAGATTACGGAAATAATGAGATCAACAAATTAGCGGAACATTATGGAATAGAAAGAGATGGGAAAAGTGCCGTGGTAGAAAGAGATAGTTTGTTTAGGGAATGGGGACAGGCAAAATATGTAGTGTTTGAAAATTACATTGGACTTACGCTTACGGAACTTTTACCAAAATTAGAGAAATACCCCCAAGTTTCCAGACTAATGCAGATTTATTCCGTTTTGCCAATTTCTAGTGTGGACTGTGAACGCGGTTTCTCACGCCAAAATCTTATCAAGACGAAACTAAGATGCAGTCTTAGTGTGGAACGATTGGACAGTTTAATGCGAATTGGTTTGAATGGAGTGGACAATAAACATTTTGATCCAATGCCAGTTGTAAGAAAATGGAAGGGATATTCCGATAGACAGATATATAAGAATCAAACACAGAACGCATTTGCCAAGTTGATGAACTTAAAGTGAATATAGACACACCGGCTGGTGAACAATTCAAATGTTGAAAAGTGGACTAGTATATATAGTGTATAATAGTTGAGACTTAAAAAAAAAAAAAAAAATATATATATATATTGTATATTAATCTATATATATATTTAAAAAAAAAAAAAAAAAATGGATCCTGAGAGAACCACGTCCACGTCGTAGGATCTGGAAACATGGATATTTGGTATTTCATCCATGGCTGAGAGTTCTCAATTTTATTTTAATAAAAGTTAGGCATTAATATTAATAAAATGGAACCTCGTTAAGACGTGCCCGTTATATCGTGATACCTGAATTCCCATTGGAACCTCTCGCGATAATTCGTGTATCTCCGGAATACGGAAATTCGCGATCGTCAGTAAACAACATGGCGGACATGCAATGTCCAGCAGCGTGGTCTATAAGACAATACTGATAATAACAGCCTATCGCGGTATGTCAGATGAGTAGTAAACTTGTTAGATCTCACTTTCAAGCAAAAAGTATTAAATGTAGTCGATTAATGGCGATATAAATTCATAATTCAACGATCACGGTACACGGTAGGGCAGCCAACACCACACGATGACCTTTTTTTTTTTTTTTTTTTTTTTTTTTGCTTGAATAAATGTCCGACGGACCGGACCGAAGTTTCTGGAGCCCTGGTGCAGACATATGAACGGACAATGCCATACCATAATACGCCCTGTTACACGGGCGTATAAAAATATAACCAACATCAATCAAAGTACTAGAAACACTAATAGCAGTAAATGTCATTGTTTACTTGCACTTATGTTCAAAGAGCAATAACTCCCACATGTCCCAGGAAAATGAGCAAACCAACTCGGGTTAATAATATACACACTCCTATTAATATTGATGCTGCTTTGCATCAAGTTTGGTAAAAAAGTGATTCATAGTTTTGGAGAATTTGTGCAGGCAAGAATTTTGGACAGACTGTCAAGCTGGAAACTCAAATTTAATATCCCACTCTCTCTTCCAATGGCAGGAGATAACAAAATAACTGCAATTTGACACTTGTCAAACTTATAAAACCTATATATACAATGTACCTTATCACTGAAGATTGCTGGCGAGTGTAATGCTGTATCTGGTGCGTCGTTTAACCACGGATGTTTTTGAAGTTCATCTATATTCATTCTGTAACTAGGATCAACATGTAACAAACTGAAAGTAAACAAAACACCTATGTTACCATGGTTACAACTAACATATAATAATCTGACCTGATTTTACTACTGATTACAAGACCCAGTTGTTGGAAGCTTGATTACTTTAACCAATTGATTTGTCAAAATTTTATTTTTGTATAATTTTGAATATAAGTTAAAATTAATGTTGACTTTGTCAGAAATGAATATAGGAACATTGCTACAAAATTATTGATCTGGTTATGATATTGTGATTTTTACCTACATATTGATTTTGTATTAATCATTAATTAAACTAATCAAGCTTCAAACAACTGAATCCAGGTATTTTTCCCAGTAAGAGTTCCTTTTGTACCCCCCACCCATTATATTCTACATAAAACTTATGAAAATCATTTTTCACATAAATGTTCAAAATGGCTTGAATCTGTCATTTTTAGATTTTTTTTCGGTCAAAATTAAAATTTTAGTGGAGGGTACAAATGGAACTCGTTCCTTTTTACCCTCCAGATATATATGGAATATTTACCCCTGAAATTATAGACCAATTCTCCACAAATTTCTGAAAATATCCTTCTATAAAGAACTCTATTCTTATTTTTAAATAACAGTTGGCTTGTTTTTACTATTTATGAATTCTTTTAAAATATTACACAAGCATTCTTTTACTATGATATACATGTACTATCTGTACATTCTTCACACACAAATATCAGGGATTTATCAGGGTCTTTTGGGAAAAGGCCCTAAACTAAAAATTGGGAAAAACTATCAACTTTCTAGTGTTCACTTGTTAGATCCGAATAATCTTTTTCTGCCGCTAAGTGTTTATCAGTGCTTAATTTACTTTCGTTTTCATTTAAAAACAACAAAATTTTCTAACTGGGAATTTTCGCAACCAATTTTGGGAAAAAATCAATATTTTTCCATTGGGAAAGGGGCCGAATTTCGGCCCTAAATAGACCCTTGATAAATCCCTGAATATTATATGCAAAAATTTTGGTTGTCTACATACACATAGATGTTTTAAGTTTAATAATTTATACACAGACTATGATAACATAATTATAACCGTGAATCTGCCTTAAAGGCCACCTATCTACAAAGGCCACTAGTCCAGTCCTGCTTTTGAAGGAAGTACAATTTTAATATCAAATTGCTCTTTATTAATGTTATTTGAGCCTGTAAAGCTACTGCCCATAAAGACCACTTTTACTGGCTTTCTTGTGTGACATTTATAGACAGGTTTGACTGTATATACAAAAATATTCATAATGTACCGGTATTCATGGTATTCTTACTTTTTAACAACACTTTTAGCAGATTCCGAGATAAATTGCCAATCTTCCTCGGGAAATTCATACTGCCCAGACAATATCTTCTTTCTCATCTCAGAGGTTATCTGTCGACTTGGCGTCTCAGAATAAAATGGTGGATAGCCGCACAGCATTATATATAAAATAACACCTAAACTCCACATATCACAACTCTGTTAAAATAGAAATAAACAAGAATTACACCAGCCTGTGATCAAACTGTTTGAAATTTTATGTTTCCTTTTCTGATAACATTAAATTGTAATTGCATGATGTTGATACGGAATGACATCACTGCCTTTTTGAACCGGTATTACTTTTTTAATGGCGTTTTACACCCCACTCAAGATTTTCTTTGCTTATATTGAGGCAGTCAGTTCAGGAACTGTGTAGGAAACTAGAGTAGCCACAGAAAACCAAAGAACTTCAGCAAGCCAAACTGACACGCTGTCTCACACTAGGATATGTCCTTTCCGCAAGTGGGAGGTAGTGGGTTCAAATGCCAGCCGGGTTTGACCCAAGACTTGAAAGTGACTGTTCTTTCGTCAAGCACTAGGCATTACGAAATAAGTCATGATTCTTTCAGATAGGAATTTAAAATAAACCAGGTCCCATGTCACGGTGGGCTTGGCATGCTAAAGAACCTTGCTGTATAATGCCATCAGCACACTGGCAAAATTTCTGCATTTTCGCCTATAGCATGTATAGGTGGCGATGTCTCGATATAAGTGAATTTATCTTGACTGGGATGTTAAACACCATTACTCTACTCTCTCTCTCTCTCTCTACTAGGATATGTCCTGAGTCGGATTAGAGCATATATGGCTTTTTAAGTCAAAATCAAATTTTCGTTGAGGTTACAAATAAAAGTCCTTCTTGTGAGATATATCTAACATCTATTAAGACAGATAACACATGTAATACGACATACCTTGTCATATGTATAGGGTTTAGATGTTTGTATTATACCCTGTTTTTGTTTAGACTGATACCTGTGGGCTTGTAACACCTGTTTAAAATAAATATAAATACAAAACTATTAATTTCAAAGTCAGATGGAAAATGTGAAATACAATCTCAAAAAAAATGTGGAAAATCAAAAACAAACATACTAATCCATGTCCGAACCACAATCCAGAAGCAAAGTAAAAACTTTGAAATTAACAACATCCACCAAGGAAGTGAAGGCCAGATGCTCCGAAAGAGTAAGCAAAGGAACATGGAAATATGGGATGTCAAATATAAAATTAGACATTGGTGATAGGCACTGTGGTCGCTAAAAGGGTTTTCAGTGATTTTGTTACAAATTTTGAAAACCAGTGATTTTGTTATATTTTTTGAAAACTACTTTCTGCCTTTAAGAGTTCTTACAATCTACTTTATGATATTCTGGTAATAACTAGTACATGTATATTCATTGCAAAGACACTATATTGTGATATTATCTGATATTTTGAGGATAAGGACAAGTAGATTTAATTTTTCAGTACATCACTATTATTTTGGGGAATATTAGTGAACAAATTGACAAATTTTAGTCATTTTTCCATAGGGAAACTATCTTTATTTAAGAAATGACATTCTGATCATGGTATTTCAAGGCGAGGCCCTTCATTTTGAATTTGGCAAGCGCCACACTATCTTTCATTACCCCTTGAAATACCATGAGCAGAAATGTCATTTCTTATATTTACAATAAATATTTCGTACCTTGGCGCTATTTTTTCCATATCTGCGCATGTGATATAGAGTTTTTAGCCATGCGAGATCGGCATACATGTATCTCACATGACCACGCGACCCCCTGTGTAGGACATGATGTAATATTGCGGGAAAATTGATACACATCAAGGGTCATGACCCCATTGTCTTTCATTGGGAATTGAAATACAACTGCTTCTGTATGTTTCATCGAAGACAGCTACAATCATATTGTAAATTTTTGGAAGTAATTTTAAGGAAACAAGATCACTGGTTTTAGACCTCTCTGCCACCAAGGCCACATCATCTGGAGACAAGAATATGTGAATAGTTTAAGAAAAATGTAGTCAAACCTGTGACTTACCTGTCTATAAAGGCCACCTAAGTGAACCAGTTAAAGTGGTCTTTATAGACAGGTGGACCTATAATGCTTATATATAGATTAAAACTACATAAATAAGAGCATTTGAGAAAGAATTAATGAACTTCAAAAGCAGGTGGCCCATATATTGAAGTGGCCTTTGACAAAAGAAAGAAATGTCGCTAGATGGACTAGCTGAAACACAGCCAAAGCAGCAGTGCAAAGGACAGACAAAAATGGAAAGATAGCATTGTGGCATTATGCACCTTCTGGTGAGAAGAGCGTTAAGGTTAAGGTAAGGTTTGAGGCAGGTTCAACTGTATCAGTAAAATAGTCCAAAGGCTCAAAAATGTTACAGGAGAAAGAGAAACTATGACATATTTACCTGTGGTGCTACATAATACGGAGTAAAATGTGGCGTTTGTAGGTTACCATCATCTATCTTAGCAAATCCAAAATCTGATAATCTAATTTCTGCTTCCTAGAATGAAAAGAATGAAGATAATGACTACAATTTCAACCAATGCTTAATCTAGGATTTTTCAAACTGTTAAGGGGACATATTTTCAAAACCTGTCCTCTAAAACACCATAACATGAATATTTACGCATCCATGTAATTCATATTATGTTAAATCCTCTTATTTCAGCTCATATGAAATATGTTTTTGGTAGAATGGTGGCATTCCTATATTGCACTCAATGAATTAAATTTCATTTTTAGAATTAAAATATTGAAGTTTTTGTCATACTTAAAACTGATAAATTGACAAAAGGATTTAGAATTATGCAACACAGCTGTTTTTCTTGTTCTTTTTTTTATTTGGGGAAAATACAAAAAGGGGGAATAAAATATTTTTCAAGACAAAAACTGTATCAAGTTGAAAAAAAATCCCCAACACTAGCAGAATGGTGATTTCAAACAAATAATTTTTTGCAGATTTTCATACTATAATGACATGACCAGTTTTAAAAATGTATAATAATTAAAGGATGGCAGCGTATAATACATGCATCAAGTCTTGTACTTGCCTCAGAATTATCCTTTAACAGTAGATTTTCTGGTTTTAGATCTCTATGTGCAACATTTAGACTATGACATCTGTGTACTGCATTTGTTATCTAAATGAAAAAAATCAAAATATAAAATGGTGTACAAGAATTAATCAAAATAAGGAAATCTTAATTTGCTGATGATATACAGTGCCACTGTCATTATTATTAAATTGTTAAAACTAAGCAAGTTCAACAAAATGTAAACATTTCAATCTTCTTCCATTATTTTATATGTGAACTAGTAAATTTAGTAAATTATGATCCCCAACCAGCAGTATTTTTTGGTGATTTGCACTTATGTTCAAAGGGCAATAACTCCCAGGAAAATGAGCAAACTAACTCTGTAAACCATATGTGCATCTTCAATTAGTATTGATGTTTTTCACCAAGTTTCATGAAATAGCACTTTATAGTTTTGGAGAATTTGCGCAGACAAGAATTTCAGATGATCAGGCAGAAGAACAAATGGACAGACAGAAACTTGAATTTATTATCCCCCTATTTCTTCCGAAGGCGAGGAATAAAAATACTATGAACAAGACTATATTTGCACAATTATTTTAAATTTAACTAGAAATAATTTCAAATTTGTGAAAACCTAGGTATTTGTACCTGTCTGAAGTATTTTGCAGCTTTCTTTTCCGTAAATCTACTTTCTTTACTGATTCTATCAAACAGTTCTCCACCTTCCATAAACTCTAAAACCATAAGTAGTCTGGCTCTGTAAACAATATAAAGGTATACCTTGTACATGTTGTAAGTAATATCAATTAAACACTTAAAGCAGTATAATAATTTTTTTTATTATATAATCTACTCAATAATCCATGTAATACGGTCATACAATAAAAATCGTATTGAATGAGTGTGACGTCATAAAGCATAAAGTCATTTCAGAGTGACGTCACACAATTGACTTGATCCACAGTTTGTTTCATTTGACACTGTTTGTTGATTCTAATTTAAGCTGATACTTTTGTACTTTTCTTCTAAAAAGAAGATACATTGTATTTAAATTGAAAATGTTTGTTTTGTTTTTGTATCCTGCGGACAGACTATTGTTTACTTTTAATATTTCAGCAGGATTAATTTTGGCGCATGTACACATTTACGTGAACTTAATGTGTTTCGGTCAATCAGCTGTTTTCTTTATAATGAGAAGACAAGTTTTAAATCTACGAAAAACAGTTTTTATGGGATTATATAATAAATAGAATCTTGCATTCGTGTCTATGCAATATTGAATTTATTAAACTCGTTGAATAATGTTTTATGCAACTCGCCAAGGCTCGTTGCATAAAAAATTATTCAACTCGTTTAATAAATTCAATATTGCATAAACACTCATGCAAGATCCTCTATTTATCATTTAGAGTTAAGACTAATGGTGTTTAATGTCCCAGTCAAGAAAATTTCACTTATATATTGAGACGTTGTCAGCTTCAGACGAAGGAACAGAAATTTTGCCTGCTTGCTGTGCTGATGACATTATAGCAGGGTTCTTTATTGTGCCCACCATGGTGTGGGACCTAGTTTATTTTAAGTTCCTATCCATTTTGTAAAGCTGCGTGCTTGGCAAAAGAACAGTCACTACCCACTTTCAAATCTTGGGTCAGGGGATTGAACCCACAACCTCCTACTTACAGAGCGAGCACTATACCAATTGAGCTACTACAGTGGGTTTCCTTATTGTTTAGAGTGAGTGAGTGAGTAATGGTGTTTAACGTCCCAGTCGAGAATATTTCACTTATATCGAGACATTGCCAGTTGTAGGTAAAGGTGCCGAAATTTTGCCTGTGCATTGCACTGATGGCATTATACAGCAGGGTTCTTTAGCGTGCCAAGCCCACTGTGACACGGGACCTCGTTTATTTTAAGTTCCCATACGAAAGAACCGTGACTTTCATTTCGTAATGCCGAGTGTTCGGCCAAATAGCAGTCACTACCCACTTTTAAGTTTTGGGTCAGGTAATTGAACCCACAACATCCTACTTACAGAGCGAGCACTATACCAACTGAGCTACTACAGTGGTTTTCCTTATTGTTTAGAGTGAGTGAGTGAGTAATGGTGTTTAACGTCCCAGTCGAGAATATTTCACTTATATCGAGACGTTGCCAGTTGTAGACGAAGGTGCAGAAATTTTGCCTGTGCATTGCACTGATGGCATTATACAGCAGGGTTCTTTAGTGTGCCAAGCCCACCGTGACACGGGACCTCGTTTATTTTAAGTTCCCATCCGAAAGAACCGTGACTTTCATTTCGTAATGCCGAGTGCTCGGCCAAATAACAGTCACTACCCACTTTTAAGTCTTGGGTCAGACCCGGCCGGGGATCGAACCCACGACCTCCCACTTACAGAGCGAGCACTCTACCAGTTGAGCTACCGCAGTGGTTCTCTTAGAGATGCAATGTATGTATATGTACACATGTATGAACACTGCATGTTTTACTTTACATAGAAGGGGAGACAACTCCAGGTAAGGGCTGAACTGAAATGAACTTTAAAGTAAAAAGATAATGGTAATCTTTGTTAGACAGTGAAAAGGCTTCCTCTCTTCATATTGTGGTGAGTTTATTTTTTCTCAGAATGAAATCAACTGTCTAACAAAAGGATTAGGCAACTGACTTCACATGATATGGATGATACCCTATGATGTGAAGAACAATTAGTTGGATATGGAATCCTGTAATAATGGCATTCTAGGGATTTGCAACATTTTTATCATGGTTCCACAAAAATGGTTATATGGAATGTTAGATGGTATATCCCATTGACATACATGTATACAATAAAGGCTGATATCATTACAATATATGAGGCAGCGGTGGCCTAATGGATAAGACGTCAGTCTACAAATCCAGGGTCTCTCACCACTGTGAGTTTGAATCCCACTTATCCCACATGTGGGAAAGTGAATTTTCCTTGCCACTAGCCTTTACTGGCTCACCCAGTGTCAGTATAATGTGACTGGGGTAGTGGTATGCTTGTTTGCGGCATACTGACTTGGTGAGCTAGCACCTTAAAGACTTCCTGAGTGCCCTCTGGTTCAGGCAGAACATAAAACATACTCACATTTCACATGCATACTTGTCCTTGTTCATAGATTTATCCATAGAGATAAATAAAGTAGTTTTTGTCTTGAATAGCTGCAAAAAATGCTGATGCAACATTAAGCAACATTCAATATTAACATCATCATTACAATATACCTACTTGGGTAATGGTTCACCTGGAAACTGGACATCGTTAGCATATACATCAAGTACTTTGACAATGTTTGGATGACCACTACACATTTTATGTAATCTGACCTCTGTCCGAGCCTTTGGTGTATCTATTAAACATTTTAATGCAAATCTTTCTTTAGTCGCTTTCTTCATACATGGTCTGAAAAACACAATCAAAAAATGTTAGAGACTGTATCTTGTAAGACTCACTGATTATGAAATTGAATCAAGAAGTTTGTTGTTACAACATTTACTGAGATTACATGGTCTGGAAAACACAATAAAACAATGTTAGAGACTGTATCTTGTAAGACACATTGATTATGAAATGAAATCAAAAAGTTTGTTGTTAAAACATTTACTCGGATTACTGGATTACTCCATTTTAGGTATTAACAAGTTCCAAAGTGACTGTAAAAATAATGCTGTATATTTTATGAGCAATTATTTAGTCTCTTCATCTGTGTATATCTACATTGGTTTATAATATAGAAGATGAAATATCTGTATGATGAGGAAACTTCATTACATAAACACACACACAGAAAGAGAGAGAAAAAGAGAGAGAGAGAGAGGTATGCAATTTTAATGTTACCGGTAGTTTTAATGTTAAAACAGGGTTTTTGAACTGTTTTTAAAAAGCCCTGCCTGGGACTAGTAAACTAACAGCAAGGATTTGAATAACTGCAGTTTCCTCATAAGCGTAAATCAAGTTTGAACCTTACCTGACAGGACCACTTATACCTGTACCAAGTTTCTGCCTCCAATTAACAACATAGTCATCTATGATTGAATTAGTCTGAAATTAATTTAAGAAAATAAAAATATATGTACCAGTATCAAGCATGTATTATTATGATACAAGATTAATTTAAAATGGACAAATGAAATAGTGTTCGCATACATGACACTACAACAGAGATTTTCCGAGTGAAGTAAACACAATATGGAAAAAAGGTTGGATGACATGGCTGGGTGTTACTTTCACTGGCTTTTGAAGTTAAGGGTTGTGGGTTCAAGCTTCACTTGGGACTTGGAAACTTTCTGAGATGATTTTCATCTCTTGTTCATTATAAAGCTGTCAAAAGCTCATTACAAGAGTAGCCTTTCAGACAAGTCTCAAAACTGAGGTCTCAAATCTCTGTGCATGTTAAAGACACTTCTGTATGTACAGTTAGAAAGAAACAGATCCGACCACCTGTGGCCTCTGCAGATGACGCTCACAACTAGCAGCCATTTAAAAAGACTGAGCAAGATAAGCTATGTTTCCATTCCTGGTAGCCAAAATCGCCATTGGCTACTAATTTCTGAGGAATTCTTTCAAAAAGTAACCTATTTCAGCAAATTTGTGGAAAAATACTTTAAAAAGGACTATATTTTCACAAATTTTGGAAATTTGGCTACTTATTATTTTAAATTTATGGAAACCTAGGATAAGATTATGTAATTTCTATGATCTGACGTTACATTGTGTTTCTGTGATGAATGATAAAGTTGGACCCCATTATTATGAATTAAGCTCTGTTCTGTCATACATGTAGGCAGTAAATACAATCAATTAAGATTATAAAGACAGTGCATATTATACATGGAAGAGTTATAGAAAGCGTAGCTTTTTCACGGCCAAAGACAGCAAAAGCCAAGCTTTCTCTATAGATAAGGTGTGTACATTATTATTCTTAAATCAATCAAACTACAAAAGTCCATTAATCCAACACAACAATCTGTATACTGTTGAGTTGAAAAATTTGTGTCAAATTCATGTGAAGTTTCCCACAATATGTCACCATTTTGAATGGGGATCTCGCAAGATCTCAAGACCATTCTTTCGTTTCAGAGATACCGCCACTATCTTTTCATATGGCGCACCACTGTTAACAGTGTAAAAATGAATTTATTAAGTGTTACTACTTAAACATGTTAAACATGTGTGTTTGTTTACATTCCATATTGTCATACCTGTCATACGACAAGTATGCTTTTAGGCACAGGTGATTCAGTAATCACTGTATCACAGGTTTTAACTTATATAGCCATTCGAAGGCTCTGTGTTCTAAAGTGCAACACGCATTTATCCCCACACCCGCCCCTATAGTTTTCATGTTCATGGTACTAAATATGTATTTTGTTTATTGTAGATTGATAATAATGTTCATCACTTTTTTCGACAGATATAGTCATAAGTCTGAAGTCAAAAGTCAAAGTCAAAGTCTGTCCCGAGCCATTAGGCCCATCAGGTCGGAGCTTATCCCGGTTTCGGTGGCGTTAAGCGACTGAGAGTACAAGACTCTCCCCTGAATGGGACGCCGGTCCATCGCAGGGTTAACCCCCAGCATTTTGCTGGTACTCATTTCTTTTTCAGCTGAGTGAACTGGAACAACGTGAAATTAAGTGTCTTGCTCAAGGACACAACACATCGCCCGGTCCAGGGATCAAACTTACGACCTTCGAATCAGGAGTCCAACGCCTTAACCACTAGGCCACGCGCTTCCCATAAGTCTGAAGATGTGAACTTATTCTGTAATTTTGTATAACAAGTAAATGTTACACTCTTGTTGTTGAGCGCTTCTCATCCTATTTAGTGTTTTAGTTTGATTTATAATAATAAATAATTTATGGTTGTTTAAGTAGGAACGAATAAGAACATAAACATAGTTTGTGTATAGTAACTAAAATTTTCGAATGATTTCGGAATTTTTCCAAAGAAATAAAAACAAGAACTGAAGTAGATTACAGTTTTGAAAGGTTTGACCTGGTTCATAATCTACATTTGCATTTGGTGATTAGGTCTATGCTAAATTTTAAATAAAAAACTTGTTATATAGTTGTCCACTTTCTTAATGATCTCATTGTCAGTCATATTAAGACTATAGATTAACAAGTGAGATTGTCAATGACAATATCCTGGGTAACTTTTTTGTACTAAACTTGAACGATAAATCATATTTATAAATCAAGTGTGTAGAACTGTAGAAAATAAGTTACATGAACAGGTGCCCGATTTAATGTCTTTTTAAAAGAGATTTTAAGACAAGTGCGTTATAAACAGGCAGAAGTTTTTAAAATGTTATGTCACCTTAATTTCTGAATCTAATTCAATTGAAGCCATCACAACCGGATCTTTCCCTCTTTTCTATTCCTTCACAATTCACTCTCACTACAACAACCATTATTTTTTGACAGCTTCCGGAAGTCGTTTTACCGGAAGCGGTACTTTTTGGAATGGTTTATATTTTTCAAGGTAAATCAGTAAATGGATGTTTTGGAATATAAATTGATTATTAATGATTAACTATAATCATTTTGTCATATTTTACAGTTTTGATATTGAATATAACACTGAAATAAATTTCCGTGTAAAACAGTTTGCATTTTGTATATCCCGATAAATACAGCGTTATCATAACTACCAGCCACCCCTTTTGGATTACTAAATGGATTAATCCACCATCATCCGATGCAACAACGAGTAACAATATGCGTATTTTCATCATTTACAGCAGAATCTAACCAGTCACAATGTTCAGTAGGAATATAGCATGGATTGGTGGTATTTCTGCTGTAGTTGCAACCGGAATATACATTATATTTGGTCCATCAGAGAGGAAAAGATCTAAGAAAAAAGGTTACTAAAATTTAAATTTGAAGGGGAGGGGGGGGGGTTGCCATGTTGTCCAAGTTACCAAAAAGCAGTTTTAAAAGCAATCATTATATTTAGTGGTGTATGTTGATTTCTTTAGGTTTTGAAGTAAAAGGATATTTTAAGCAAATAGTGGGCAATTCATACCAAATAAAGATCAAAGGGCATTGGTTTTTCTGACCTTCGACAAGTCATTCACTGCTGCTATTATTTCCATTACTGTAGGAACCACTGTGACTGTGACAGTGACATACTCTTTATATCCATAGAAAATCAAATTAATTTGAATAAAGGTCGATATTTTTCACTTACTTGTACCTAGTCGTAACAGGAAATCTGTATGCGCATCTGCGATAAGCCCAAAATATATGTGCATAGGGTAAAACCTTGGTGCTATGGGAATTTAACGTGTTGAAAAACCAGGCAAATGGCGGATTTCGTTGCGCATATGACGTAAAACGTCACCACGGCCATCACTTCTGGTGTAAACATCATCATTTTCGCATGTGTAAAATCCCCATACCGCCTACAGACATACTTTATGACAATCGCGAATGCGCATACAGATTTCCTATTACGACTAGGTACAAGTAAGTGAAATATATCGATCTTTATTCAAATTAATTTGATTTTCTATGAATATCAAGAGTATTTCACTGTCACAGTCACAGCGGTTCCTAAAGTAGTAATATAGTGGACAGACAATGTCCTTTTTCTATATTGGTATTTGTCATCATCTATAAATGCTGATTTGTCTTGAGTAGGAGTTGTCCAGTAATCTACATGTACATTGTAGTGTCTATCATCCTTATTGATGATTGACATATGCCGAATTGGAATGGATTCCATAAGGTATCCAATGAAATTCATTGCTGGCACCACTTCCTGAAAAGATGAACCATTGCAGTAGCTCAGTTGGTAGAGTGCTTGAACCGTTAGTGGGAGGTCATGGTTTTGACCCAAGACTTGAAATTTGAAGTGATTGTTCGCCAAGCACTCGCTATTAGGAAATGAAAGTCATGGTTCCTTCAGATGCTTGCTTGACTGACTTAATCCTCTGTACCCCTTGAGGGACATAGGGCCTCGACAATAGCTCTCCATCTGTCCCGGTCATGTGCAGTTCGTTTGGCTTCTCTCCATGACACTCGGATCAACCTCAGATCGTTTTCTAATGTTCTCCGCCATGTTGTTACTGGGCGCCCTCTCTTCCTCTTTCCCTGTGGATTCCAGTCCAGTATTTTGTTTGTTTCCATGTCTCAGATCCATAGAGGAGGACAGATTTAACATTTGTTTCAAAAATTCTGATTTTTGTCTTGAGGCTGATGTTGCTGCTCTTCCAGATTGATCGTAAAGTAACAAATGCATGTCTGGCTTTTCCAATTCTGTTTTTGATGTCCTGGTCTGCCCCCCCCCCCCCCCCTGTTTTATTTACAATACTTCCCAGATAGGTGAAGCTGTCTATATCTTCAATGATTTTTCCTTCCAACATGAGAGGGGAGTCATTTTGTGCATTGATGCGTAGGCACTTTGTCTTTGTGGTGTTTATTTCAAGCCCAGTAGATCTAGCAACTGCTTGAAGTGACTCTGTTTTCTGTTGCATATGTTGGAAAAGATGTGACAGCAAGCTTCTAGTTTCGGTGTAAGCGTCCATCAGGTTCCTTCAGATGGAAACTTAAAATAAACAAAGTCCTGTGGCACAAAAAGAACTTTGCACTAGAATGCTATTGATTAGTGCAACACAGGTAAAACTTCTGCACCTTCGCCTGTATCTGGCAATGACTCGATATAAGTTGTAAAAAGTTGAGTTGAGTTGAGTAACTGTGTTTAATGTCCAAGTCAAGAATATTTCACTTATATCGATTTTTAAAAATCCGTTTTAGTTTTTCAATTAAAACTCTATTGTATCAAAAACAAGTCAGCAAAACGTTTGATTTGTACATATGTTTTTGATATGTAATCATTATAACTGTTTCGACCACGATAAGCAAAATAACTTAAACAACACATTTATAATATAATTTTAACATAATACAGTACATACAAGTGCATAACATATGCTATTAAAAAAAATCGACCTTTATAATAATTCTATGTTAGCAGAAACACACATATTTTTGTTTTGGGCCTAAATTAATAAATGTACAGTCATGAAATATTTTAAATACATTTTAGATATTTGTCCAGGATTAGACAACTTGGGAAATACCTGTTTTTTAAATGCTGTATTACAAGCTTGGTCATCATGTCCATCTGTTATTGACTGGTTGTCAGAATTCCTAGGCAGTAGAGAAGATTCAGATAGCAAGGGATACTTGGCTTATCCAATTGTCAACTCACTTAAAGGTTTGTTTTTTCCCATCAAATTATTTTATCAGGACTTATCCTACCCAATATTAACTGCCCAAATTAGGAGGCATTCTCAATGGAAAAATCAAGCAAATTTTCCCAAATTGAAATAGAGAAAAAAATCCCAATGCAGTGCTTCCCATTTCGGCTTTCTGGAATTAAATTACTGGTATGTCAGTTTCCTTGTCGGAGCTTAGTGACACCTACTGATGAGAGACGGATTTAGCCTTTTAATGTCAATAATTTTCACAATTGAGTCAATTTAAAAGTCCCCCAATTTGTGTAGGCAAATTCCTTTTATGCCTTAGTATATATATGCTGTTTCCATTCCTGGTAGCCAAAATTATAAAAATTGCTATTGGCTACTAATTTCTGAGAAATTCGTTTTAAAAAATAACCCATTTTAGCAAACTTTTGAAAAATTACTTTAAAAAGAACTATATTTTTACAAATTTTGGAAAAAAAGCCATAGCAGATCTTGTCCATATTACTTTATTTTATTCACACATTGACCTTAACACAGATGGTAATTTTAAAAAGGACTATCGGTATAATTTAAATAATTTTGAAAATTTGGATACTAGTAATTTTAAATTTGTGGAATCCTAACAATATGTGCCTATTTGGTTTGATGATTGAAATTGGCAACATTTTGTGAACTTGATAAAACTAATAGGTCTCATTTAACTGATGTTAACTAAAGTTGAAAAAAATTCTCCTGTCAAGTGTCATTGTAGGTTGTCATTTTAAAGAATCCCCTGCTCTGAAAGCACTGCAAAGGTAAACACTAAAAAAGTGAAATTTTTTTTTTTTGAACATAAAATCCCATTTAATTAATCAATCATTGACCCTCCAACATGAAGGGCAACTACAGTAAATTTGATTCATCTATTTAATTTTAAATTTGCTGTCACCATTTACTTGTAAATTTTTGGTTTTATGGTTTTATTTAATCTCTGTTCAGTAGCAGACATTGTTTTTATCTCTATATACTAGTGTTGAATAATGATGGAGATGTTGATGAAGATATTCATAGTCCTGTAGAACTCATTAAGGAATTACGAGCCAGGAGATGGGTTATATCAGCAGATGAACAGGTAATTGTCCTATGTTTGTATTCCTAGTAGCAAAAATCACCATTGGCGACTAGTCTTAATTAAAACGGTGTTTGAATGGCCAGTTGGCATAAAAGTCTTCATTTAAAATATCAAAATGTTATACACATGAGAAGTACAGAATTTATCCTATATTTCTATTCCTGATAGCCAAAATCACCATTGAGAACTTATTTCCTTATTATCCTATGTCTGTGACACTAACTTCTTACACTATCAATCATTTTAGTAGCCTTTAAACTTTTGCTATTCTGATTAATTTAGGGAATACTATTGGTTGTCCAGATATCACCAACTAATCAACTATTTCTGTTTCCATTCCTGGTAGCCAAAATTGCCATTACATGTAGCTACTAATTTTTGAGGAATTCTTTCAAAAAGTAACCTATTTTAGCAAATTTGTGGAAAAATACTTTAAAAAGGACTATATGTTCACAAATTTTGAAAATTTGGCTACTAATTATTTTAAATTTATGGAAACCTAGCTATTTGTTGCATACATCTTGACAATTTCACAAACCTGATGTTCATTTATAACTATAATGCATATACGGTAAGTAAGATTGATATGTTTCTGTTCCCGGTAGCCAAAGTGGCAATTAGCTACCGGGTACTAATTTCTTATACATTCTTTCAAAAAGTAACCTATTTTAGCAAAGTAAAAAAATGCTTTAAAAAAGAACATATTTTTACAATTTATTATTTTCTGTATCGACTTTTTGTTACCAACAATCGTAACATTTTTGTTTGTTTTGTATTGTCTAGGATGCTCATGAGTTTTTCCATGTACTGACTGAATCTCTGGATGAAGAAACATCAAGATATAGAGGAATTGTATCTCTATTTGATATGGAGTCCATACAGGTGATTTGATATTTGTATAATAACAGAGCTGTCATTATGTTTATTATGTGGGGCTGAAAATGGACCCTATACCCTATTTTAAAGTTAAAAACCCATATTTTCCTCAAATATGTTTGTTGATTTTTCCAATTTGAATATATTGCATATAAAATGGCACCTTTTAACAAACTAAATATCTTCAATGACATTTGACCACCATTAAGCATTAATTTTATGGAATTGCATGCTGTCCCAACATCCTCAAGGGTATCCAGTTCATAGCAAGTTGAATTCCCCTTCCAGCATTTCTGTCAGAACCTGTCTCCCAGAAGGGGAACCAGTTCATAGCAAGGTTAGCCCAATCCAGCATTTCTGAATGCCTGCCAGCCCACGTTTCCTTAGCTAAGATTTTTCTTAACTTAAATCTTGCAAAATTTCAAATCTTAATAATTTTGTTAATTTTTAAGATATTCGCGAATTTAAGGTGTTATTTTTAAGATCATCTCAAGCTTAAAACATTTGCATTAAAATATTCATCAATAGTTCCAAAAAGAAAATACCAAAATTTGCTAAATTTAAGTCAAGGAAAATCTTAGCTAAGGAATGATTGTGAAACCAGGGCCTGTACCCATGTCTCTATTCTTGGAAGGAAATCTATTCCATAGCAAGTTCAACCACATCCAAAATTTATGCTGTTTTGCCTTCATCTAATATAAAATATGGATCAGTGAGTCCTTATCAATGCAGTAATTATGTAAAATAAGGGATCAAAGTCCCATGGCCCTTAAGGGGCCTTCCAGGATTAACACTGATGCTTGTATATTGAAGAATCATACCGGTAGATATGCTTATTCCATTATTTTATTATTCCCCACATTTTGAAGAAAATGGGGGAAATTAAATTGGAGTTTCTATGCATCCGTTTAGACAATTCTTGTCTGGAGTAATTGTTTAAAATTATGAAGCACTATTTCTGAAACTTGTAGCAAAGCAGTCACATTGATAGGAGCATGAGGAGATATCCATTTTATTAATCCGAGTTGGTTTGCTCATTTTCCTTAGATTTATGACTTTTTGAACATAATTGTAAATCACAAAAAAGGTACCTGCTGGCATGGGATCCTATTTCACTGAATTTGTTTATTTTAGAGTAAACAACTGCAGTATCAGACAGAGAAACATGCCATCACCAGAAGTAGAGGATTATTACCTGTCCTGCCTCATAACGCAGTAGATCATCCGTTTAGAGGATTATTAGCTAGTCAGTTAGAGTGTATAGAATGTGGACACAGAAATCCAGTCAAATATGATGTATTTGACAGCCTTTCACTTAGTATACCTGATAGCTTTTGGGTGAGTACATTTCCTAGTTGGTTAAGGCACAGCATTAGTAACCCTTACTCTTGTTATCGATGACCAAGAGGTACCTCATCACCAGCAAAATTCACTTTGAGGAAAGGGCGCAGGTGAATGGTTGGAACAATGGAAGTAGCCCTAACTCTTGTTAGCGATGACTGAGAGATAGTTTGTCAGTTATCCATCTTACTACTCTACAGATGAATGTAAAGATCTTCAAAATATTAGATATACCTTACAAGCTATACATACCCTTTGTACCGGTATCCTATATGGCAATACAGTTAAACCTGTATTTAGACCACCTAGGAAAACCGGAAAAATTGGTCTCTATGGGCAGGTGGTCTTTATATACATGTACAAATAACTTGAATGAAGATCAATAGGAAAAACTTTTAATCGCCTTTACAAACAGGTGATCCCCTATATAGATGGTCATTAAGGCTGGTTTGGCTGCAATTTGAATTTAATAAAATAAATGATAAGCTAAGCTATTCTTTATTTTTTTAGGTATCCAAAAATTTAGAGTCATTATTACAACATTACATCTCAGCAGAAACTGTCCAAAATGTTGAGTGCCTAGGTTGTTCAAAAGTGTCTAAATCATCGAAGAAAATACCATTACCTAGAAGAACCTTCAAGAAAAAGTTGACCATTGGCAAGGTAAAGTTTTGTGTTACTGGTTCTTATTGGAATGGTCTTAGAATTTATCTGTTTTAAAGAATGTAAAAAATATAAATATAATAGATAATGATCTCATTATCCAACACAATGCAATGTTTAATGCTCTTGTTATCCAACAGAAAACTTTTAAGTCAAATTTGCAAATAAAAATGGTACTTTTTGCTGCTGCGTCCACATATTTCCCACACATCAGGGAAAAGTTTGGAAATTTTTTTCAAGTCAGGGAATTTTAAAAAAAGTTACGAATTTGAAAAGTTCAGAAAACGTCAACAATTGTTAAGAGTTCATCAAGAATTTGTCAAGAGTTGTGTCCCTTTGAAATTTTCATTATACTTTTTCTTATCCAGTCTACTCCTCCAACTCTACCGAACAGAACAGGACATAATATGGAATAGAATCATAGTTAGGGGTGTGGGGTTTTATCGGTATACCGGTATATCACAATACAGTCTCATAATACATACGTATCGCCATATGACAGATCCGATCCGGTAATACCAGTATTTTTGAAAAGTCAAGTAACCTATCTTTTTATAGCTTAAATGAACGCACAAACTGCCGTAGAGCCGTCCAATTTGTTTATAACTCAACTGACTGGAATTTATATAAATATTACGTCATACTATAGTTAAAGCTATCAACCAGATATGAAACAGCCGAAACAAAACTTGTTCCATAACAACGTGTTATTAACAACATGGCTGACAGCGACGAATTCAACATTGTAAAAGGCTCTTTACCTTCCTACCTTTAAAATAATATATTATGATACGTATCGCGATACAGCATCTGCGTATCATAATATATCGTGATACAAAAATTTTGATAATACCCATCCCTAATCATAGTTCTTGTTTTACTTTCACATGATACTACCTAAATATTTATGCTCCTTTGTGCTTTTCCATCAATGCCATCTTTACTAACAGTTAGTGACAAAAATGTAGATAACATTCTTGTTTTCAAGTGTGTTAGAATGTCAGAAAAAATGGTATTCTGTCCGGAAATGTCGGGGAAATTTTGAATAGTGACAAGTGTGGGAACCATGTTTCATGTTCCAGGATCCACAATGGGGTACCACAATAAAATCATGCCATGATAGATCAAGAAAATATATCATGGAAAGCTACTATATTACTTACCGGTATAAAACATTCTGTTTCTTGTTGTAGCTTCCCCATTGTTTATGCATCCACATACAACGTAAACAATGGATGCCTGATGGAATGCCCATTAAGCGTCATGAACATATTAAGTTTCCAGAGATTCTAAATCTAGACAATTATGTATACAATAAAGTAGGACATGATCACAGAAAGAAGGGTAATCTGACTGGTGGAAGAGAAAATATTACATTTAAGTAAGTCATTCATCGTGTGCAACCAAGTTATATATGCCTGTTTCTTGCAATGAGATGTAGTATGGTAAGGTGTTTGTCCATCCATACATATATTTTTGTATTGTCATCAGATGATGATTGAAGCAACATGGAAGTGAATTATATCAGAATATTGCAAAATTGTTTTCACTAATTTACATTTAGTTGTAACCAATACAAAAACTCGCGATTTACATGCTGTAGTAAGCCTTGTAAGAAGGAGTTGTGTTACAATGTTTAACGTCCCAGTCAAGAATATATCACTTATATCGAGACATCACCAGCTATAGACAAAGATGCAGCAATTTTGCCTTTGCATTGTGCTGATGGCATTATACAGCAGGTTTCTTTATCGTGCCATGCCTGCCGTGACATGGGGCATTGTTTTAAGTTCCCATCTAAAAGAACTGACTTTCATTGCATAATGTTGAGTGCTTGTTTGACTTCCCACTTTCAAGTTTTGGGTCAGACCTGGCTGGAGATCAAACCCACAACCTCCTTCTTATCGAAAGATTACTCTACCAACTGAGCTACCACAATGGTTAAACTAGCATTGTAAGAGGTTACATATTCATATGTATTGTTTATGTAAGATTAACTATGTTTTCATTCCTGGTGGCCAAAAACGCCATCGGCAACTTGCTTCTGAAAATTCTTTTAGCAAATTTATGTAAAATTTTATTGCACTTTAAATAGAACAATATTTTCACAAATTTTAGAAATGTGTCTATTAATTTTAGATCTGTGAAAACCTAGCTAAATAATATCCAAAGTTGGCTAAAACTTATCTTTTGTGTTTTAAGCAAAGCTACAACTAATACAAATTTTATCTACTTTTCTTAATTTTATTATATTTCACATTGCAGAAATCCCAGCAGTAGTGGTAGTACAGTGAATTCCATGTCATCAACTCCAGTTAACCTGTTGAGGGCTTTAAATTATGACTTTAAAATAACCCAGAATGGTCTAGGATTACAGCCCCAGAATTCATTACTAGTCCCAAATATGTATTCAGACATTAATCATAACAGTCCAAGTGACGTTAAAGTCTCCAAACCAGAATTTAGTTATAAGTTGTCGTCTGCCATTGTTCATTTAGGTGATGCTTTATCTGGACATTTTGTGACTTACAGACGGTCTCCGATGAGTGTCAAAGGAGAGTTACAACAGGATCGCTGGTTATACTGCTCAGATACAACCATTAGTAAAGTAACATTAGAGGACGTTCTATCTACAGATGCATACATGTTGTTTTATGAAAGAATTTGATTGGATTTGCAGAGACATGTTTCATTTCATTGTATTTACTCAGCTCAAAAAAGTCTGCAAGTCTGGTATTGTGATAGCATAGATTGTTGTTTTAAAAACAAAGAAGTTATATTAATAAATGGATGTCAACATAACAAGACTAGCTATACCTTAAGTGTTTTAGCAAGTAGCAAAAGTCAAAATTTTCAACCAGTTCATGTCTGATAATTTCAACATTTTCTTTTGTGGTATATAGGAGACAATTGAAAAAGTACCAGTCCTTTCCTAAAATTATCAATCTTAGAATTAGAACTGACTGTTGTTTCAAACACTGATTGTAGTTGGATTAATAATTGGTACAACATTATGAGTGATAGTCTGTTTAAGCATATTATAGGTCATCAATGGATGAAGATTTTAAAAAATGCAACTATTTCCTTAGTCTTGCTTCAGAAACAAAAACAAAGATACATGTATGAGAAAATTTGATTACAGGTAATCTATTTAAGTTTGAATGTAGGAGACTGTTCTCATATAAAAATATATATCGGTGTTAACCTTTTTGACCAAACTAAAATGAAATTGAGTGTGGAATTTCATTTATTAGTGTAGTTTATTAAAAACAATACAGCTTGCATCTTCATTTCAAAGACAAATCAGCTCAGGGTATGTATTTGCAATCAAAATTTTGTTCAAATATGGAATTTGAAATAACCATTTCCTTTTACCAAATGTAAAAGTGGTGTTATTATATTTGAAAATAGTTGTATGTTTACTCAAGTTGATTTTGGACAATTATCTCCAAAATGCCTGGTTGAAATTTTTTCACAAGAATATGCAAATTGATGGATTGCTGGCCATGCCCACAATGTTCCGACAAAGGCTTGGAATACTTGAATTACACACCAAAAAAATTTAAACTCGGCCTGAATTGTGTCATTTAGTGACGTCTCTGACATGAGTACATCATTAGTTGTCGTGACACTGTTTTGGTACCGTGATAGCCGCCAGTGTCAATTGCATGGAAGTTTCAAAAGAGCTGTGTAGATCTTATTTAATTTATTGACTGAATACGTATAATAAGTAGATTTGTGTCTGCTTGCTGGAATTGTGCTTGAACCTTATCCGGGAAATGTATTGTGTCATTTTTTGAAATGTATATTTTGTCATATTTGAAATGTACTTTTATTTTTGTAACAGGCAGCCCTTTTATGGTATTAATTTAAAAATGCAAAAGTTTGTTGATAAGAGCAATTCACAAAATTGTAAAGATCAGATATTATACTTGAAGAGAAAAAATTAAGATACTTGTATCAAATTTATTGATGTGCATGTATTACAAATTGTGCAAACCATTTTCATTTTATTTTGCTCATTGTAAATATAACTACATGTATATAACTTAATTATAACTTAATTTATGGATAATGTAAAAGTCCTTCTACAGTATTCAATTTTTATCCCCTAACTTTCAAAGAAAGATGTGGATATTACATTAAAGTTTCCATCTGTCCGTCCATAAATTCTTTTCCAGAGTATTTCTCCAAAAGTAAGAAGCACTATTTCACAAAACTTGGTGCAAAACATCAAAATTGATAGAAGATATGCATATTTGGTGTGCTCTTTTTCTTGGGAGTTATTGCCCTTTGAATATTGCAAATCACAATGGGGGATCCTAATTCACTGGATTTGCTTGTTATTTCTTACAATTGTCTCCCTTTAGATAATGCTTGGTAATGTAACTGTTTTCTTCAGGTTTACATATGCCAAAAATTTAATTACACTCAAAAAATGTTTGCGGAAGTGCTGTTCTAATTTTTTTCCACAGTATCTATATGGAGCTCTATAGCTATTGAAAGAATGAAACTACACAAAACTTTTTTTTGCATTCTTGGAAAATATCATTAGTTGACTTCTGTATTTTTGTTGATGTCAAGTTTAATACAATTAGAAAAAAATCTGTAAAACATATTTATTTCACTTAAAGCCTCTTAATGATGAAATGTCGATTATAATGCATATATTAGTCATATTATTTCTGATCTGTGGCAAATTTTGCAAGCAAAATGATTATAAAAACAAATTTCCAGATTACATGATTATAATGAAGCTAGGTTTTAAGAGCCATGTGAAATTAACATTAATTTAATGTGGAAAACTTCATTGGAATTCTAAGTGAATTTAACTTAAATGTGAAATTCACAAGAAAAATTGTCATGTTCTCATAAAATTCTCTAAATTCACTTTTAATTAGATGAATGTGAAATTCAACAAAATTTAGCTGTGTAAGGCCGCGCTGTTCTATATTTTGATTTTTATGTAAGTGAATTGTTGTGCCAAAATATTTCATGACGCTGTTAAATGATAGCAACTGAGGTTATTCAGTAATCATGTAACTATATTTATGTGTTTACCTTTTAGTCATTCTTGGTATAAATAAGAATTACAGAATTATATTTTCATTTGGAAAACGTCAAATTGTGTTCTCTGCTGTACCATGTTATCAGCACCCTTTGACATATGTATGGAACTTTTTGGAAAATGTTTATACCAAATAACCAAATTCTGTGATAACATTGTTTTTATGGGGAAAAAATGAACGAATATGATTCTATATCCAGTGGTTCCGCACAATGGGGTTCAGTTATAGTCCCCATTAAGTTTCTCAAGTAGGTACTCTGTAGTTATGTTTTATTTAACAAGATGTATATGTGAAAAAAAATTCATTTTGTGAATAAGATCATTAAAGTTTTGTTTTGATCATGTTCCATGTGCATTGAAATTGTTATTAATATTTTGCCCTTAATATTTGCATAAGTGTTTCAATGATAGCATGTATTTGCCAACATATAACCATTTGCATGTCAAATCATGATTTTTATTTGCAGTGTTGATCCATTTTGTACAACTGCTCAATTGTTTGTGATTTTTTGTGAAATAAAATATTTAAACAAGAACTAATAATATTGTTGTCAATCAAGCACCCAGCCTCACTTTATTGGTTGAAGTTTATGCAGATGGCAACACATGTGTTGCTAGAGTGAATAAATTTCGCTTAGCTGCAAATTCTTCATTGTTCAAATAACTCGTGCAAATTAATAGATCATCTTTTAAAGTTGTTTTCTAAGCTAAAAACAGAGAGGCACCTGTCAAAAAAGTTATGACGCTTACGATATTATTTGCTATGGAAGAACTTGTTCCCACTATGGGACCTTTATACAACGAAGCAAGCTGCTTACAAATTTGGACATGGATAAGTATGTTTGTTGTTTTATTATTGAAGCTATTCAATAAATTTTACAACCTTGCAGTATAACTTCATTATATAATATGTCTTTAGTAGAGCTCCACATTTTACCCTAAATGTCTTTTTTGTTTAATGAGTTCTTTACGTTTTAGTCATGTGTACGTTTTCATGTGTGCAATATTAACTATTGTTACTACTCAACGCTGCTATGGCATGAATATCGAATGAATCTGTTAAATTATTTTTAGAACAAGAGGCCCATGGGCCTTAACGCTCACCTGAGGAAGAGTACATATCTTATGCAGAGGTTCAATGGTCAATGACATTAATAAAAGAGAATATCAAAATTTTCAGCAGTAAGGGCCAATAATATGCAAGTATTTTTGCAAATTGATTATAATAATTATTATATAAGGATGCTATATATAACATATTTAAAGTCTAGCTACAATATATAATATAAACAGCTAAAACATCTGTATTTTAAAATGTGCATTAGTTAATACCTACAATATTCCAATAGACATGCCTATACAAAGAGTTTATAGTTTTTGAGATAATTAACCATTGAAGTATTCATTTGCATCTATGACTTTGACCTTTGAACCTATGACCTTCATTCATATATCAAAATGATCGATAGGCCAATACCTACAATATTCTAAAATACATGCCTATACAAAAAGTTTATAGTTTCTGAGATAATTAACCATTTAAGTAGTAGTTTGCATCTATGACCTTGACCTTTGAACCTATGAACTTCATTCATATATCAAAATGATCTTGTGCAAATGCCTACAATATTCTAATATACATGCCTATACAAAAAGTTTATAGTTTTTGAGATAATTAACCTTTTAAATATTCGTTCGCAGCTATGACCTTGACCTTTGAACCTATTCCTTCATTCATATACTAGTATCAAAATGATCATTAGGCTAATACCTACAATATTCCAATATACATGCCTATACAAAAAATTAATAGTTTTTGAAATAATTAACCATTTAAGTATTCATTTTCATCTATGACCTTGACCTTTGAACCTATGAACTTCATTCATATATAGAAATGATCATTAGGCCAATACCTACAATATTCCAATATACATGCCTATACAAAAAGTTTATAGTTTTTGAGATAATTAACCATTTAAGTATTCGTTCGCATCTTTGACCTTGACCTTTGAACCTATGACCTTCATTCATATATCAAAATGATTGTTAGGCCAATACCTACAATATTCCAATATACATGCCTATACAAAAAGTTTATAGTTTTTGAGATAATTAACCATTTCAGTACTTGTTTACATCTGTGACCTTGACCTTTGAACCCATGACCTTTATTCATATATCAAAATGACCATTGTGCCATTACCTACAATATTCTGATATACATGCCTATACAAAAAATTCATAGTTTTGCAGATAATTAACTATTTTGGTATTCTTGGACAGCTGTGACCTTGACCTTTGAACCCATGACCCTGATCTATGTATCAAAATGATCGTCATGTCAATACCTACAAATAACTGAAAATCCTACGCCATTATCATAAGAAATGTTAAAAAAATAGCATTTTTTATTAAAGGTCAAAAACTGGGACATGACCTTGACCTTCGACCTTGACATCAATTGGAAGAAAATTGCAAGAAAAGATCAACAGTGAAAACTCCATACAATTATCTTCAGCCGTTATGAAGTTATAACAATAAATGTCTCATTTTAAAAATTACGTAATTTTACGCAAAAAACGCGTAACCCATTTTTCGTCTAATTTTCATGAAAAACACAATTTTATTGTTCCCAGGTATGCTGAATCCAAATATCCAATCAAAATTTGCCTGCACCTTTTGGTTTCAGAGAAGAAGATTTTTTTTGTCTTTTTGCTATTTTTAGTAACAGCGGCCATCTTGTTGGGCGTGGCCAAACCCCGAACACAATTTTGAAAGGCTGTTACCTAGGCTGTTACAAATATGGCCCAGTAGTTTTGGAGGAGAAGATTAGAATGGAAAGTTTACACACGACGCACGACGGACGACGCACGACGGACGACGGACGGTGATAGATTGCAATAGCTCATCTGAGCCTTTGGCTCAGGTGAGCTAAAAATATAAAAACAAACTAATAACGAGTATTAATGTAATGATGGATGCATCATTACAAATAAGGCGCCCAAACAAATAAAAGTCAAACCCTGTATTCAGAACTCATATTACGTGTATTAGAAATTAACAGGTTTTTTTTACTTCAAGGTTTAAATTAAATAAAGATTCAAGAGATGTAAACTTTTTGGTCATTTAGAATATATACTTGGAGCAAGCGTGTCTATGTATGGTCTCTCTCTCTCTGAAATTTTATTCTAAAAAATTATTGTCTTGGTGTCAAATGAAAGTAGAAGTAGTACATGAATCCAATTGGTTGAAATTCAAACAATAGACAAAGTTGACTGACATCACCTATACCCAATATCACAACCTGTTGTTTTGATGAGCTAATAATGTGTTGACTTTAAATTAATCCAAGCATTTACCAATGTAATGTCATATTGTTAACTAAATACAGCTACTCTATCGAATTGAATAATAAATCATGCCCCAGGGATAAATTACCATTAGTGTTGCTTTTAAAAAAAGATTTAGTTTGAGAGCTTTTGGACATGGATCAGTGATTACTTAAGTGTCCTTTACAATGAAAATTCAAGCTTATGGTTTTGATTCTTAAACAAAATGATAGCAGCCATCCCATGAAGAAAACTATAGTTTGAGGGTGGGGATCTCAAAGTTAGTACCTAGACCTACCTGTCCCCATCCTCCTATTGGAATGACCATATGGGTTTACTGAAGTATCAATCTATTCAACTTTTCATAAAGAATAAGAAAATATATATGTTAGGGGTGGGGATCTCAACTGATCAAAAGTTAGTACCCAGCCCCTTCTGTCCCCACCCTCCTCTGGAATAACGTCGTTTGTATTTCTGCAGTATCATTCTATTCAACTTTAAAAGCCGAACCGGAAAATATATAGTTTCAGGATGGGGATATCAACCATTAAAAAGTTAGTACCAAGCCCCGCCCATCCCCACCCTCCATCAAGAATGACCCCAAGAATTGGACTTTCCTAAGTATCACTCTTTTCAACTTTTCATGTAGAACCAGAAAATATATAGTTTATGGGTGGGGATCTTAACCGTTTAAAAGTTAGCACACTGCCCCACCCATCCCCACCCTCCCTGATACCCCCGGGAAAATCTTGCGATACAGACTTGTACGTCTCGAGACACTGATCATGAATATATATGGTTTTATAGTACAAAATATAGTATAAATAGCAAAATTGAGCATTATTGTTTTTAAGACCCCACCCTCCTGCCCCTCCCCTAATGACCCCATGGGCATTTTACTTCGGCCTCTGGGGAAGGAGATGGGGATCAACCTTCATGTGAAGTTTTGTTAAGATTGGACCAACGGTCTTCGAGAAATTGGTTGGACAAGTTCATGGCCGGAAGAAGAAGAAGAAGAGGAAGAATAATAAAAATAATAATAATAATAATAATAATAATAAGAAACGGTGCAAAAACAATAAGTCGCCAAACTTTGTTTGGGCGCCTTAATTAGTCGTTTACCATGCCAACTTAAGCACTTTGGAAAGTTTGAAACCATGAAACATCTACTTGATATGGGTAACAATCCTGAGAAGTATCATTCAGTTTAGAATACTATTGTTCAAGGTAGATGTAGACATCCAGACACAATCTAGCATCAAGAAGAATACGAATATCATATAATACAATGTCTTTCACTAATACTATAGAGGTATTTTTCAAAATATAAAATAGATACCCGCACCCAATGTCTGATTTGGTAATGGGATTCACCGCTGTACCACGTAATACCCTCTAACGTTTGTGCGGAAAACTTATTTCTAATGGACGTGGAATCGCAAAAACAAAGTTTTCCCGTAAAACGACGTTATTGTGGGAATTTTTTATATTACCGTTTTCAAAAACGTTCCGCACAAACGCCAAGAGGTATTGCTCACGTGGTACAGCGGCTAAACCAATTGCCTCATTGTTCTTAGTTGCTTTGGTTATTATCAAAATAGGCAGATGTTTTTTTTTATTCCATTGTCAGACTGGTCCATGTTTATCTGACCACATTACGCCAGGTTTATAAAACAAAAGATAAAAATATATAACAACGCAAATATATTTATTATATAGGTAAACAGCATTGACCTGTCCCCTTGACCTTTGCTTTAAATATTTATCATGGATCAGTTCTTTGTTTAGGAACTCGGGTGTCCATTTCGTTTACTACAACATGAGTGATACTCTCTTCATAAAGTAGACACGCACGTGTGCTGTGTTTGTATTTATTTGAATTATAACACTACTCATGTATCGGGTGAATCGTCCTATATTCATAATATTTATAATAAAAGGTCAAGCTGACAGGTCAATGTTTTTTGCCTTTGGCTTTATTTAACACATCATATAAACATAAACTTAACATTTATACAGGTATGAAAGGGGGAATGTTTGGCCATCAAAATCTTCAGAACTTAGCTTTGCTGTTTCTAAAACGTTTAATTATTCGGAAATTATACACGTCCAACCCAAATGTTTGGAAGCCAATCAATATACACTTTGTAACAGTTTTTGTAGTTTTTATTTAAGCTTCTTGTTTTGAGAGATAACTTCTTAAACCCCTAATATGGCGTGTCAAGTTTGACCTGGTTTTGACCCTAAGTTGAATATTCAGCCATAACCATTGTGTAATTTAGAGGTTATATACAGTTGATATATTAGGACAGATGATAGTTATACTGGGTACCAGGTATATGGTAATGAGACATGCTGTCTTACCTACATTGCACTGCCAATCAACCCAACTTAATATTCAGTTTACGGTCAAACGTCCAGGTCAAACTTGACGTACTATGTACTATTAAGAGTTTTACATATTCTACACTGTATACAGAAATAAAAGTGGATATACATGTTACTAAAATACAAAGATACATAATTGTCCAAACAGCCGAAACCATTGTAATTTTTAAAAAAAATCACTATGGAAGGAGTGAAAGAATTTATATTTCATTTTTCTAGGAGAACAAAATGTCCCTTTCATACCTACTTCTTTTATAAAGTACATTCTGCCATAACAATATCACAATTCCATCACATTAATATATATAAATCACAGATACTAAAAGGACACAAAAGCTGTAAATGTCAATTAAGAGTAGAAAAATAATCCCAGGTACTGAGACGAAAATTTGCCTCTAGCCCTTGAAATAGAAAATTATTCTGATAATGATTGAATGAAGAACAGTACTAAAAGCTAATCACACACACACACACACACACACACACACACACACACACACGCATGTCATTTTCCACCCATGTTAATTTAATCTTATGTTTTGCGTGGCGAGATCTATTGTTTGTTGAGATCAAATGTACAGTTCCACATGACAAATTACAAATTATACCAGTGTTATTTTACAGCACTAGACGACCGTTTCGGAATACAGTTCCTCATCAATAGTACCTGCACCAAAACCATTTTTATGTAATTAATGTTTTTGATCTTTGGAATATATCGAAATAAAATTATTGTTCTAGATATTCCAAGAAATGTAAATTTCCAAATATTATACTAAATTTTCATTTTTAGCAAGTTTCGCAGAAATATTTAAACTTTAAAAACAATGTTTTCCTTGAATAAAACAAGATGCCAATGTATCAACAATTTGACAGAATACTTTTCAGGCTCTAATCATTCACTTTCATATTGGGACCTAATAGAAACAAATGATCACAATTTTGCCGTTGTTCTTGATGCTAAAATCAAATTGCACGAAAAAACATTATTTTCTCTCTCTAGAATATAGCCAAGTTTACTGGAACAACAAACATTTAAAATGGAACAATTACATGTAGGTATTTTGAGATTTAAGAAAAAATCAAATAATCAGCACAATGATATTAATTTTGTTCAAGTGATTAAATAAAAAATCATGACACGTGTTTCGCGAATTTTAAGCATGACTCGTACTGAAAATGGTTATAATAAGATTCTACAGAAACTAGTTTTGTCGTTTTCCAGATCGACCTAACTGGTTTCAGTAAAAAGTTAAACTTTAATCTTAGCTATATTTTATAGGATTACATGTGATTTCCCTTTCTAATCAACATCTAATCTTAGTTTGCTTTTATAAATGTATATTTTAGTAAAATTATGAGGGGTAAAACTTATCCTTCAAGTTTAAAATATCGTAGTAAATAGCGAGAAAATAGTAATGTATTTCGCATGAAATAAAATCTTAGTATTTGATAATTTAGACCATTGTTGGAAATAAAACTAAAATTAACTGTTATTGAAATTGAAAAAATCCATAAACAAATAAAATAAAAATAAAAAAAACCCATAAAGTCTGATATTTTTTACCATTGCTAGACTTGAAAAGAAATCCAGCTCCCAGTTTAGTTTTGGAACATGCGCCTAACTTTGTTGGTGTACCTATTGAAGTATACCCATGGTCCCATGCCCCTCTCACTTATACAACAACCTTGTAAATTTCGATAAAACAGATCGAAATATATCCACATTTTGAAAAGGGGTGCATCAAATTTGCATTAGTAACTTTGTATTTTCTTTATTTCATAAAAATCAGCACAAACACTAAACACTTTTTCACATACCTGTGAAATATTTTTCAATTCTTTGAAGTATACATACAATTAATGAAATGTGTTTTATACAAAGCTTCTTGATTAAATAAATACATATAATTATAAACAATACAATATGTCTGCATGGATGCAGTTTTTCCAAGTCTGCCTAATCCATCAACATTTTAATTTGCTAGAACATGTTAAAATGTATGTATTATGGATACATGGCGATTAAGGTTTTAAGTTTTGTTGAAATTATAATATTAGCACAGACATAGGAGACTAATTGAATAAAAATACATTTTCTCATATCTTAATATATATTTATGTGCATTTAACACATGCATTGTAGTATGCGTTATTTTTTTTAAAAAAGTATTTTATTCCTACTAATCACCACGTTTAATAAAGAATTGCTTGGAAAAATTAACAGTGCATATTTATTCATTATTAAGACCTAACTAAAAAGTATATATTTGTCGATGTTGTTAACCTTGGTTAACGCTTGTTCATAGAAAAAAAATCACATTTGTGACAGAAAATATGTATTCCAGCTAACCATTTTAGCCCCAAATTACAAATGAATATTAGGTAAAAGTTTACATTCCATCTGCGTGATTGAATCAAGAACACTAGCACCTGGACGACCTACATATAATCGAAAGATAATTAGGTACCTTATAGGATAATTTATACTCTACCATTTTGATTTTTTTGAAAAAATTATAAAATGTATGGTAAGTACACAATCGCATGGACTGATTTAAAAGAGAACGCATTCTTCAACTAAGGTCACCCTTTTTGTGCTGAAATATAATTAAAATTTTAACAAACAGAATTAAAAATTTAATCGCCATATATGTTCAAAATACCCTTAATGGAAGTAGTAATATATAGGCTAACGTGCTGAACAAAAAACCCATTTGTATGTTATTAACTTGTTTTCCGCTGAAAAATATCAGAAAAAGCCACAACTCTTGGCAAGACCTGTAACCGCATTTCACACAACCGACATCTGATGCCCATTAAAAACTTAAAGTATTACAGGGCATCTATCAATACATATATACAATAATATATAAATCACAATAACCTGCCAAAAGTGATGCCACAATGATTGTTCACTGTGTTTTCAAATTTAATGCAAAATAAACATCCTAACAAATGTATAAAATAAGCACAATTGAATAAGATGAAAGACTTTTGGTATATTGTTATTATGATTTATTTCAAAACATATTATTTTGTCTTTTACGTTCCGAATTTTTATATATATTCTAAATGTATTTCTGGAATGGTTTTGTCAAAATTCAACATTGCAATTTTTCGATTTTTTCGATTAGAGAAAGTAACAAAACCTTTTTTATGAATGGTGAACCGAAAAAAGTCAAAACTAAAATGTCACAGTTATTTATTTAATGAAGTAGATTTAACAAAAAATACAAGAACATTTCCAGAACGTAAACGATATTTGATAGATATGTTTACCATTTAACATTTCTATATACAACAAACAAATAATTTCATTTCTTACAACCTTTGAATAGGGTTGTTTATTAAACATAATACGGATTTTTATACTTGCTTTAACGGCAAGCATGCATAACATCGTAAGAAACAAACGCAGGTAGTTTGTATGCCAAATAACAAAATGTACAATGCAAATGTTTCATAATTAAAAAAATAACTTCTTATATATGGATCACTTAACAAATCTTAAATAAGGAACTACACTCAAGACAATGAGTGCTTAGTCCTCTCTCTCTCTCTCTCTCTCTCTCTCTCTCTCTATATATATATATATATATATATATATATATATATATATTAACATATTTTATTAGCCAATGACCTTTCTAGGTCCCTAAAACTAATGGGTGCTTATTTATGATGGTAGTTTTTATTGATCTTATGAAACGGATATTAATTTCGTTCATGTTCATAAAAGAAAAAAAGCATTATGCACTGTTTGTGCTCTATTTGATTTTTTGTGCTAGAACAAAATTCATATCACTTCCGAGGCACCAATAAACCACGTCCTTGTTTTAAAAACTTTATAAAGCATTATGCACTGTTTGTGCTCTATTTGATTTTTTGTGCTAGAACAAAATTCATATCACTTCCGAGGCACCAATAAACCACGTCCTTGTTTTAAAAACTTTATATATTTCTACTCTTAACTGACAAAAGCTGTAATCCAGTATCGTGATCCAAAATTATCATTTTATTTTGGTCAATGTTGAACTTATTTCTCAACAGTTTAAATGAAAATTTTGGATATAAATGAAATTTGAAATACAATTCATAATAAATAATATTATTGTGAAATGTTTTCATGAATGATAATCATAAACTGATAACTATAATTCTGAGAAAAAATGGTGAAAAATAAAAGACAATAAATATGTATATGAAATAAATTTAACAATAAAAGAAATCTTGAAAACAATATTAACAACATATTTATAACTTTAGTGGCTGGTGCCCCGAGGATATCAAAAACTCAGTAGGCAATAATTTTGTATTATTGTCAGAAATATACTATAATTGTCTAAATTTCCTGCAAGTTAAAATTTGAAATTTCTCAAAAACTAAGGTATACTCCCTCATGCAAAGTATTTCCGTAGCTTAATTTGGTAAAATATATTTTGGTCCTTTGGGTAGCTTTTCAACATCTTCAAAATAATTTTGGTTTCATAATTTTGGTTCAAGCACTACTGATGAGGAATTGTATTCCGAAACGGCCGTCTAGTGCTGTAAAATTAAAACTGGTATAATATGTAATTTAAACAAGGGTTCGGACCAAAACAAAAAAGTCCTTATTGCTTACCATCTCTGATTTGATTCTAAATTTACTTAGTAATTATTCATAAATCATTAAGGTGTAGAAAGCAACTGGCTAAACGTTCCTAATCCACCACTAAACAGTAGTATGATTATAGGCCGCGCGAAAAACTCTACGCCGGCTATGAAGGATTTTTCTTAACATATCAGTCTGCAAGACAGACATTTTATATATGCTTATTTAAACTGCTTTTAAGGGAATTCTTTTGACTTTGCTTTTGGCCTGTAAGATTTCCTTACCTTAAATCTGGCAAATCTGAATACTTTTATTAGTTTTAGTGCGCAAGAAATTCAGCAATTGCCATTTTTTCAAAAATCATTTTTTTTAAGAAAATCGTTTCCTTGAAAATTCGCTCAATCATATCAATACAACCTTTTTATTTGTTAATATTTGGATACTACGAGTAATTGTAAACAACGTAATTTTTTGTTCTGTTGTCTGTCATAGTTAAATACAGAAAGTATCAAAGAAGTGTATTTCGGTTGAACGGTTAAACACCAGAAATTCAACAAAGTAGTGAGGCCGGGTCCTTCAGAGTGGTAAACACCTCCTGTTTACCTAGCTACACTCGCCACGTGTGTAAATAAATTTGAAAATAAAAGGAACTCGGGACTATTGAACGACAAATATATCCAGGGTTATGTTAGACCCAGAGACTTTATCAACAAAATTGTTCGATAAGCATAGACTTGCAAAATCTCTGGGTCAGCAATTTATTTTTAAGCAACTTTCTTGGTTGTTTAAACTAAAGAAAGCAAGTAAAACACGAGAAATTCCATAAGAGAAGGTAGGGTAAAAGTATTACTGCCCTCAGTTTCAAATCATTCCTTAGCTAAATTTTAATTTAAATTTTCAAGTTTTTGTAATCACTTTTTGAAACTACTGTTGAATATTTTTGTCAAAACTAATGCACATGTTTTAATCTAAAATTGATCTTAAAAATGACATCATAAAATTCCTCAATATCTAGAAAATTAAAAAAAAGTTATAAGGATTTGAAATTTTGCAAGATTTAAGTTAAGGAAAATCTTAGCTAAGGAATGATTGTGAAACCGGGCCAGTAATGAAAATTTACCTAATTCGTCAACTTTTCAAACTTGTTTCTATCACGCTGTTTTATTTCATGAATAATTAATTAAGAACATGTGTTATTGATACATATATCATTAATACAACCTCAAAACTAGGGTAACATGAGTTTATCTAGGCCAATATAGATAAACCGAACCAATAGGAGCACGTACAAAAGATTCTAAAAATAATTCGCTTAAATAAATCTAATTTTCTGATCACTTTTCCTTTGGAAAGTACAAATAAATTATATCATGATTATCTTTGGTTGATAAGAAAAAGTTGCTTTACTAAAACACAGAATGTTATACTAATATCACCGACAAAGTACACTAAGCTATACATTTTATTTCGTTTGTCGCACTGACTTGTAAGCCTTTCTTTGTCGACAATCGGACATCAATATGCATCTTTATGAACATATCTCTTTCAGAGACCATGCAACGGACGCGAGATAAATATGCTTAATGTTTAAAATGTTAATAAATAAAATCCTCATTAATCAGACATTTTCATAGAGACCCAGTCATTAGCACTTTGTCAGTCATGACAGAAATAACTGGACCAATATGAAATACCTTATTATTGATGATATAATTAGTTAACATTTTGCATATTTAAACAAGTTAAGCATATTTGTCTGATATTCCTGCATTGTTCTTGACGGAGAAATGAGGATGGAGATTTTGGCCTTTGATTGACGTTAAAGAAACCATTGTTTGAATAACAGGCAACCAGCGAGTACAAATGTGTAGCCTAAATCATTTTGTGGGATAAATATATTATCATTCTGTGTTTGTTTTCGTACAAAACAACTTTATTTAAATAAAACTTACTTGTAATCAGGGAATATTTTTTATTTGTTTTACCCCAACTGGATTTTTCAAAGCGAACGACCAAAAATACATGATCGGTCAGAAAGTCTTCTGCTCCCTCCTAAGATTACAGATGAATTCATTTCTATGTAATTTTTTAAGGAATTTATCAATTATATACAAAACAATAAATTATCTTAAATGAATCGAATTCGATAAATTTTCAATATTGTGATGTGAATAAAACACAATTAATCTACAATAATTCTGAAATATTTGGAATTTCTTATAAAAAATATTTTGGCCCTTTAGGTAGCTTTTCAGCATCTTCAAAATAATTTTGGTTTCAAAATTTTGGTCCAAGCACTACTGATGAGGAATTGTATTCCGAAACGGCCGTCTAGGGCTTTAAAATTAAAACTGTTATAATATGTAATTACTTCCCTCTCTTCCCTGGTGGAAGTTCACGTGTCTAATCTAACTTGTCAGTTTGTCAGTTCCAAAGTGTTTACTTTGCTTCTGGATTGTGATTCGGACATTGATTAGTATGTTTGTTTTTGATTATAGAAATTAAGTTGAAAATTCTAATTTAACAATTAGCCACTTTTGTATGGTTAATTAATCTACCCTTTTTATAAACCTGGACAGGATGTAATGAGCAAAAAACACATTGAAAAAATAACAAGCTGGTAAACCTCAATATTTAAGAAAAAATAATTCATGTACATGTAGTGTTTTAAGACAAAATGCTGAAAGTTTGACGACTGATAAATCATTAACGAAACTTGACTCATCGTAAATTTTGTTTAAAAATAACTGATACTGATGAATGGTAAAAGGAATGAGATACTCTAAAATCAAAATTTAGTTATCTGGGGTAATAAACGTATGGTTGGCGTCTATTTGAACCGCGTGGTGGTAACACACGATATCCACCAAGTTTAACAAGTTCTTGTCTAATGTCCTGATTTTCATCCTGTAATTTTGACATAGCACGAGTTTGTCTCCTGTTCGCGATGGTCAGATCATTGTTAGTTTTGTTAAGCGACTGTTGTAACAGAATGACTTCTTGTTTACATTTATCCACCTCCACAGTCAACTTGGTCGATTGTTCTTTCTTTTGTTTGAGCTGAGTATTTCCATTCTTCATATCCTTTATCTGTTGTTCCAACTGGAACATTCGCGCTAAAATCGGTTCAATCATCGGTCTAATCGCACTTCGCAATTTAACTGTTTCTCGCTGATATTTTTTATTTAAGTTACGCTCGATTGCTTGTGCTGGAACTCTAAATTGACCTTTGCTGTAGTAGGATTCGTCATGGGCTAGATAAATCTCGTCCACCTTATCAATAAGATATTGTATCTGTGGTAAGATATCAGTTTTTGCATCAAAAGTCATATAATTAGCACACCGCTGTACAACTGCTGAGAGGTTCAGATCCTGATTGATGTAATTCTGAATGGACATTTTATAGTTCCTTAGCTCGTCGGCTCTTGTGAAAACAACAATGGTTCGTTTGAACATTTCCTCACCAAAGATGTCGGATATAAATTCTATAACGGAAACGAACCCTTCAGCAGTACGGCCAATCGGTATTGGCAGAAGAAAGCAGTGAGGACCAGGAGCAGACATCATAACACATTTACTAATTTCAATTCCAATTTCATCATCTGTAAGCTCTGAGCTGTTTAAACAAGGCGTGTCGATCAGTGTCAGTTTCTTGCCAAACCGATGTTTCACGCCTTTTTCACAATATTTAGTGACTGGTTTTGGAGAAGGGCGAGATTCGAACATATCTTCGCCAAGAATGCAGTTTCCCAGAAAACTCTTACCGCTTTCAGACATGCCAAGCAAGATCAGACGCCTTTCATTGCTTTCTAAAATACATAAAATGATTAAAATTTCATTGTAATTATGACGAGGTTAATAAGTCGAGTGAGGTGAGGTACTGCATTTTCGGAGCATCCAGCCTCACTTTCCCGGCGATTAACGTAATATGCAAATTTTTAGTTTTAACTTTGCTTTGGGATTTTGATTTGTACATGGTTAAGTATGTCAAGTTGCAGTTTTGAAACACCAAAAACGCGAGAAAGCTCAAAATATTGAAAAACAATTCTTTCATCAGTACTGGACAAAAATACCGTAATATCGATTAAGAGGTGTTTATTCTAAACGACTTATGCCCTGTCATTTTGATTAATTGAAGCAGTTGCAAAAGCATACTGTATTGTACCAACACATGCCCCTTTGCCTGGAATTAACTTCACATGATTTGTACTTTATAATACTGTATTTATTTTTTTTTCCAGCTTATCCAGGTGCATTTCACATTTATACGCTATGGTAGAGCTACGGGAATTTATACAACTAAGTAAGTTGCTTAGAAATATATTGCCTAAGGAATAGCACAAGCCTTGACTTTTCAAGGTCTTCACAAAGTTTCGTGATTTATATCAAAATGTTGTTGAGAAGTATGATGTCCAAACCCAAAAATATTCTTGACGTCTTACAGTTCGATGCTTTTTTTATTCTCAATTTTGGTTTTATACTTAGCCAATGTAAACCTAGACAAAAGATACATTCCCCCTTCGAAGCAATAGGTATATCTTGCTTGATGATAATTTGACTTAATTTGTATTAGTTTAACTTTTAATTTTAAATTTTAACTTTTCTTGATTTGAACATTGATTGGTCTCTTTTTTGATTTATTTAAACATAATTTTATAATTACCATCATCCTCATCCGGCATTAGGTGCTTTTCCGTTTGATGGTTGATGTGGTTACTTGCACATTGGCGTATCCTGGAGAAACGATCCTGAAAACGAAGGAAATAAATACTAGAAAAACTGATAAAGAATGATTATACAATAATATTAAGTGGTTGATAATATACAAAAACATGAAGGATATGCTGATAAAATAAAATCCATTGATTAATCAAGATATTGGCATGGCACACGTCGACGTTGTATATAAAACGATTTGTATTTCTACATCTTAATAAAGCTAGTCGTATTACAATACACCGACCAGAAAATAAATGTAGAAATATGTTAAGGACGATTAACATTTTAAAGGTGCCTTGAGAAAAGAAATTGTTAAAGTTGAGAAAACGTTAATGAAATAATACCACAGTAAAGGAATTTTAAGTGTTAATAAAGGGACTTCAGTAATTGTGTCAAGATACTTTTGACTTAAAAAAGTAAGCCAGGCTTGGTGCTTGTGACAACCGGGACGGCTTATGTTTACTTCAGTGACTTGAAACCATTTTGGTTTAATATGAGCAACGTATATGTTTTAAGAATAAACACGACATTGGGTAAACAAGTACCCAGTTTGGCCATTTCCCATTTTCCTGTTACTTTAAGGAGCTCTTCCTCTTGTGGAAAGTGTCCAACCAACAGATTACTCCTAGGGTCTAACCTAGTGGTTTGGATTTAAGATTATTGCTTTGGAAAAAACGAGAGAAGAATGTGACCGACTGGGTTCTATGTGTGGCTGCTAGCTTAGCCGTTAGAGCAGTCCACAAGCATTGGGAAAATTCGGATTCAAGTCTCGGTTTTGTCCCTGTATGTTTCACTTTCCTGTTATCAGTAGTGCTATTCGAACAGAAATGTATGAAACAATTACAAATGAAAAAGGATTTTAAAAACTTACATCGATTTGTGTAACTTGAAATGGTTGTTTTACGGCTGTGTTTTCACTGTCAAATGTATACTCTGGAGAATAATCCATTTATGTGTTATCAGCTGGTAAATTACGCTTACTACTGGTTCTACAAAAATTTATAATATGTATTTATTTACAAGTTATCAAAATCAAATACCGGCCCATGTCAAAATCACAAAAAAAGTAGAACATAGTAAAAAAAGGGGAGAACTGGCAAATGAGATTTTTAAAAACACTTTAAGTTCCACAAAGGAGGTGAGTCGGGTGCTGCCGGTTCCGACGTCGACTTGAAAATGTTAGTGACTGTTCTTTCGCCATTCTCGGGATTTAAAAAAAAGTCAATGATCGTTCGAAAACCACCTTTAAAACCGATTCCCCATGTCACGGTTGACGTCTTAATATAAGTGAAATATTCTTGAATTGGGCGTGTAAAACTGCAATCAATCAATCAATCAATCAATCAATCAATCAATCAATCAATCAATCAATCTACCTTTATCGTTAGGGATAATCAAAACGCAGATTCACGTTCCACATTATGCTAAATCTCACCTTTTCGGTCAAATATAGCAACAGCTTTTTAGAAAATTGTTTGGCTTTTAATTATTTTAGAAGCCTTCTTTTCTTTAAATATTTTCTTCAAATTTGCAAATGAAAGCTTGCTCCTGATATTGGAATATAAATAAAATGGGATAATTTTGAATATCTTACATATACATTAATGTTTACAACATAGTACTTCTTTAGATGTTTCAAAATGTAAAAATAACACGCTTATTGTGCATATGAAGAGATATTTATAAATTGGCATAGACAATGTTTAACAAATATATACAGTCCAATCAGCCTTAAAGGCCGCCTCTATATCAGTGCCACCTGCTTATGAATTGTATCTCAATTGTTCTTTATTCATATAAATTAAAATTGTATATAAAGATCACCTGGCCATAAAGGTCACTTTTACTGGTCCCCTTGGGTGGCCTTTATACACAGGTTTGACCGTATGCTGTATTGACACCATAGGAAAATTTATCCATATTGGAAATGTATCTATGTAGTATGGTAGATTTTATTGCATATATGAAGTTTATATTTGGTTTGAACGTAGACTTCATGTTAAAAGTTATCAAATGATATTCACAGTTAAACTACTAAACTTGCAAAATTATTTTCTAGTTAATATCCCTTTTGATAATGTTATAAAATCGTGTAAGTTTAGAACTTCGAATCATAGACCTTGAAAACCGATACCCCGTGTCACGGTTGACGTCTTGATATAAGTGAAATATTCTTGAATGGAACGTGTAAAACTACAATCAATCAATCATCTACCTTTATCATTAGGGATAATCAAAAGGCAGATTGACGTTCCATATTATGCTAAATCTCACCTTTTCGTTCTAGCGACAGCTTTATAGAAAAATGTAGGTAGTTTTGGCTTTTAATTTTTTTAGAAGCCTCCTGATCAGTTATTTCTTTTCTTCAAATATTTTCTTCAAATTTGCAGATAAAATCTTGTTCCTTAAATTGGAATATAAAATATAAAGAAATGAAATAAATTTGAGTATCTTACACATTCATTAATGTTTACAACATAGTACTTTTTTAGCTGTGTTCAAAATGTAAAAATAACACGCTTATTGTGCATATGAAGAGATATTTATAAATTGGCATAGACAATGTTTAACAAATATATACAGTCCAATCAGCCTTAAAGGTCGCCTCTATATCAGTGCCACCTGCTTATGAATTGTATCAAAATTGTTCTTTATTCATATAATTTAAAATTGTATATAAAGATCACCTGGCCATAAAGGTCACTTTTACTGGTCCCCTTGGGTGGCCTTTATACACAGGTTTGACTGTATGCTGTATTGACACCATAGAAAAATTTATCCATATTGGAAATGTATCTATGTAGTATGGTAGATTTTATTGCATATATGAAGTTTATATTTGGTTTGAACGTAGACTTCATGTTAAAAGTTATCAAATGATATTCACAGTTAAACTACTAAACTTGCAAAATTATTTTCTAGTTAATATCCCTTTTGATAATGTTATAAAATCGTGTAAGTTTAGAACTTCGAATCATAGACCTTGAAAACCGATACCCCGTGTCACGGTTGACGTCTTGATATAAGTGAAATATAATGGAATGGGACGAGTAAAACTCCAATCAATCAATCATCTACCTTTATCATTAGGGATAATCAAAAGGCAGATTGACGTTCCATATTATGCTAAATCTCACCTTTTCGTTCTAGCGACAGCGTTATAGTAAAATGTAGGTATGTTTGGCTTTTAATTTTTTAGAAGCCTCCTGATCAGTTATTTCTTTTCTTCAAATATTTTCTTCAAATTTGCAGATAAAATCTTGTTCCTGAAATTGGAATATAAAATATAAAGAATTGAAATAAATTTGAATATCTTACATATTCATTAATGTTTACAATTTAGTACTTTCGATGTTTTCAAAATGTGAAAATAACACGCTTATTGTGCATATGAAGAGATATTCATTAATTGCATTGACAATGTTTCACAAATATATGTTTTATTGTTTTGTTCCTTGTGTTCAAAAATTCATATAATAATAATTTTTGGGGTAATAGTTACTCTCTTTCGTATTATAAACTTCATTCTATTGATATTTACAAAGATAAAATATTATCTTTTCCTGTGGATGTTTGTGGATGTAGCTGTGTGAGTAAAATGTTGTTTTGTCCAACTTAAAAATATAGTATTGTTTTGTAAAATGCTTCTATATATTACATTCTTAGATATATACAGTCCAACCTGCCTTAAAGGTCACCTATATATAAGGGTCACCTGCTTACAAAGTCCAGTAGAATTGTATCCCAATTGTTTTTTCATATTATTTGAACCTGTTTATATAAGGTCCATCTGCACATAAGGTCACTTTTACTGGTTCCCTTTGGTAGCCTTTATAGACAGGTTTGACTGTATATATAAAAGATATAAAATAAAATGCACATTTCTTTATTTTTGTCACAGCGTTACACTTATTTGAATAATGTCATTTAAGGTCGTTTTTTTAGTAAGTATTGCGAAGATTTATTTATATATTTGTTTTATTTATAGATTACACACTTACATATGACGTTGTTTCGTATTTAACAAACTCGTGATAATGAATCGAGTGTCCCCAAAGTGCATAGGTGTTTTCCATTATGAGGACAAGTGGGGATTTCCATAAATGTACTTTTATTTTGGAGAGTACGTGTATCTCAAGTATCTAACAATGACAAATAACGTTACATATAAATTATATAAACCATAATGCTAAAATTACTTATGCAAATTCTATTTAAAAATTGCACAAGATAGGATTTTATGTAAAATATAACTCCATAAGATTTCAATACGACAGGTCCTAGCCCTGAATTATTGAACCATGAATAAAAAATATTTAAACGATTCTTATCATGTGCATTTCAGTTCAAGTAAATAATACTACAATGCGTGTAAAGTAGATCTTTGAAATCACATTTATCAGTTATTTAACTAAATCTAAAAACCGAAAATAAAATAAACATTTAAATAATAAACATTAATATATTGTAAAGGAGAGATGCTGCATTTTGAGCCTATATGAATTCTAATCAACAAATATTAATTTTTTAAACACTTTTGAATATAGCTATGAAAGTTAAATCAAAGAAGTAAGGTTTCGACGTTGTATTGTTTGATTTATTCAGAACAAAAATTTATCAAGGGGCAATAAAATAGCCATGCATAGTAGAATGTAGTAAGTTTCAGATAATTAAAAGACGCGGATTTCGGTATTCTGTCATAATGAATCAATAATGCTCCAGTTATAATGTTAGAACTAGGGCAGAACATAGAATAACTTTTTCCGAGTCTCAAAATAGGGCAAAGTAGAATTAAGATAACAAGAGGCCCAATAGGGCCTGTATCGCTCACCTGGGCCGTTAACAGCACAAAAACACAATAAATACTACATTTAAGGAGCAATAACTCTGATGTGGATATTTAGATATTTATGAAACTTGCTACTCGCATCTGTGACCTTGACTTTTGAACCAATGACCATAATGTATACATCAAAATGATGATTGCGTCAATACCAACAATATTCTAATATACATGCCTATACAAAAAGTTCATAGTTTCCGAGATAATGAATCTTTTTGGTATTGTTTTGCAACCGTGACCCTGACCTTTGGACCCATGACCTTAATCTATATAACAAAATGATCGTTACATCAAAACCAAGAACATTCCAATATACATGTCTATACAAAAAGTTTATAGTTTTGAAGATAATTAACAATTATGGTATTGTTTTGCTACTGTGACCTTGACCTTTGGACCCATGACCTTTTTCTATACATCAAAATGATCGTTGTATCAATATCTACAACATTCTAATATACATGCCTATACAAAAAGCTTATAGTTTTAAAGATATTGAACCATTTCAGTATTCTTTCGCATCTGTGACCTTGACCTTTCAACCAATGACCTTAATCTATATATCAAAATGATCGTTACATCAAAACCAAGAACATTCCAATATACATGCCTATACAAAAAGTTTATAGTTTTCAAGATAATTAACGATGTTGGTATTGTTTTGCTAATGTGACCTTGACCTTTGGACCCATGACCTTTTTCTATACATCAAAATGACCGTTGTATCTATACCTACAACATTCTAATATACATGCCTATACAAAAAGTTAATAGTTTTCAAGATAATGAACCATTTTAGTTTTCTTTCGCATCTGACCTTGACCTTTGCATCAATGACCTTAATCTATATATCAAAATAATCATTATATCTATACCAACAATATTCTATTATACATGCCTATATAAAAAGTTTATAGTTTTCGAGATAATAAACAATATTAGAAAGGTAAAAAATTAGGTCATGACCTTCATAATTGACCTTGACATTATTTTGAAGGTAATTACAAGAATATGCCAAAACTGAAAACCCCATGTCATTATCTGGTCATATAGTCAAGTTATAACAATTTAAAAATATTTTACGATTTTTGCAAATTTAAACGCAAAAACGCGTAACCTATTTTTAAACCAAATTTCATGAAATCAACAAACTTAAAGGTTAAGACTATGTAGAATCCAAATATCACATCAGTTTTTGCCGCCAATGAGTGGTTCAAGAGAAGAAGATTTTTTGAGGTTTTGTCTATTTTTAGTAACAGCGGCCATCTTGGATATTCGATCGTCATGATTTGAACAAACTATAGTTAGACTCTGTCAAGGACCTTCCATGGCAAATTTGGTTTCATTTGGCCCAGTAGTTTTGGAGGAGAAGATTAAAGTTTACTGACGCACGCACGCACGGACGCACGGACGCACGCACGGACGCACGCACGCACGCACGCACGCCTCGCCATGCCATAAGCTCACATGGCCTTTGGCCAGGTGAGCTAAAAAGGAGGTGTTTACCCTTCCTGAGCACACGGTTTCACCTTCACTGATGGAAATTCATTTGTTAACTTAATTTTACATTTTAAAGTTTTTTCTTTATTTTTTTAGATTTTGATTTTGATACGACTAGTATTTTTGTGGATTTCAACTGGTTAATGTGTCAGACAATCTAACTAACAGTGGTCTAATAACAACATACTAATTCATCTCTAAATCACAATCCCAATGCCAAGTTAAAAACTTTGACACTGACAAATTAATTTAATGAAGTGATTTGGTTAGATATGTTTTGGCCCTTCTGATAATTTCACATCCCTTTAAACAATTTTGGTTTCACAAGTTTGGTCAATATAACTAACAGAAGTATAATAAAAACATCCTAATTTATTTCTAAACCACAATCCCAACCCCAAGTTAAAACTTTGACACTGACAGATAAATGTAAACACGTGATTTGGTTAGATATATTTTTATAATTTTAATTTCACAATTTTGGCCCAAGTATTACTGATAAATTGTATTGATGTATTCCGAAACGTCTAGTGCTTTAAAAAAATTAGACTGGTATAATATGTAATACCTACCGTTTCCGGGGTATGCTCTTTGTTTGTCGTATTTTCCAGTTAAATGATATTGGATACATGAAATTCTGTGACTGGCAACACGGAGGAGTGGATAGGATAAAGTTGTACCTGAGAAAACTAAATAAAGAAAACAATGACAATATGATTTTAATGAGGTAATCTCAAAAGTAGAGTTAATATAAAGAATATATTTCATACCAATATATAGTTTATGAGCTATAACGAAATTGCTGCTAATTTTCAGTAAAGGCATGTTACCCACTTCTTTTGTAATACTGGGGATAAACCTCAGAGATTGTCTTTTTTTTACGGTGGGATTTTCATTTGTAGTCTATTAATTTTAAATTCTTTAAAAACTAAGGTATACTCCCTCATGCAAAGTATCAGCTAAATTTTGTCCTTTCGGTATTTTTTCAACCTTTTGAAAAATTTTGGTTCCACAATTTTGGTCCGAGTAATACTAATACGAAAGGGTCGTCTAGTGCTATAAAATTAACACTAGTATAATATTTATTCGCAAATATTATTTTAGGGGAGAACATTCGGTATGTAGAATATAAAAATTACATGGATAAACAAATGGTCCAAATTCAGTTTTTCAACTTACCTACCTTTAGAAGTTCTCTAACAGGGGTCTTTTTATTACTCTATAACAATCACTACAGGGGTTTGGTGAATCAATCTTTACGGTCACTTCAGTCTATAATATCCAAAATATATAAAAAAATACTTGCTAATTTACTTTAAATGTATTATTTAAAAAAAAAAAACAAAATGTATTTATTAAAAAAAAAGAAAATTTACAAAGCCAAAGTAATAATTTTCAGCTTTGTGTCACATATGTAATCCAGTTTATTACTTGATCTGTCGCTGTTTAAGTGCGTATTGCAAGGATTTATTTATATATTATTTCGTCATTAAGCTAAGCTGTTAGTTGGTTACGATGTTTCCGCATAGATAATTATAGGATTTGGATTTTCCACTTTCATTTTGCGGCGGAGATATTTATAGCAACATAAACAAACATGATGCAAAAAAAAACTTTCTTGCGTTATGAGATCAATTACACGAAATATGAAAAAATTTGTGCATTAACTAGCTCTGTATTTAAAACAACCCTTTAATGTATTATATTTTAAGTATTAAAAGAATTAAAAAAAACACAATTTCACAATCATTTCTTAACTAAGATTTTTCTTAACTTAAATGGAACTGTGTCACTCAGGATTCGGAAATTTTCTGAGATGATTTTTATCTCCTGTTCATACTAGAGCGGTAAAAAGCTCGTTACCAGAATAGTCTTTCGGATGAGACTCAAAACCGAGGCCCCGTATCTCAGTGCACACTAAAGACACCTCTGTAGAGTTCTAAAAAGTGTAGGAGGACACTTACAACTAAAAGCGAATGAAATATACTGAGCAAGAAGATAAGATATGATTAGTGTTATATATCTTTTCAATTTTATCATTTAAAACATTTAAATTGGTATATGGCAGTAGTATTATAACAATATTAAGTTAAAGAAAATCTTAAGTTAAACTGGAGTCTGTCTTGTTAAAATATTAATTGTCTGTTATTTCCTAAAAATTACACACATTGGTTCACACACACACACACACACACACACACCACACACACATATATATATATATTATATATATATATATATATATATATATATTAATATATATATATATATATATATAATATATTTAAACGCTTTAAAACGTGTTTCTAAGTCATACTTTGAAGTACCAAAGACAACATTTTACATACATAATCAAAAGCTAGCAAACTGGAATATAATTATCAATATATAAAAACAACATAGACCTGTCCGTTTGACCTTTCATTTAAATATTTATCACGGACCATGTGCATTTATGTATAGGGATCACAGGTGTTTATTTTGTATACTTATCTCATACAGTAAACCTGTGCCATGTGTATATATTCATTTGGATCCTAGAACTACCTATGTATTAAGTAGATTCTCCTACAAGAATATTCCTAATGAAAGGTCAAACGGACAGGTCAATGTCGTTTGCCTTTATATACAATACACATGATATTGTGCAATTCTTTGCGGTAAATTTACGAAAGTAGAAACCATGGCTAAGAGGTACATGAAAGGTGTTTTATGACAGTGTTCGGTGCAAATATTTTTACATACAGGTAATTTTTTCTATACACTACGAACTAATATTTGAAAAAAAAACTTATACCTATATTTATCTTCAAATATTAATTCTACTTAATCTGGATTAACCATTAAATAATAATAATAATAATAATAATAAATTTATAGGTGTTTACTTTCTTCCGGTGCACCGGGCCAACTTCCCAAGTGGAAGTTCACGTGTTAAACTTGTACATTGCTTTAAAATTGTGATTTGGGCATAGATATTAGTGTTTCTCTTCATCATCATCATCATCATCATCATCATCATCATCATCATCATCATCAAATTCATAAGTGGGAGGTCGCTTATAGTTTATGATGCAATATCACAGTCCCATGTTCTTTTCAATATCAATTTTCACACGTTGCACAGTGTAACCCAGACTCACTCACCTGGTAAAGTTCACGTGTTCAATTAATTTGCCAGTGTTTTAAATGTTAACTTTGTTTTAGGATAATGATTTGACTGGTATGTTTCTGTTTTTGTTTATTCATTGGTATTAAGTGTAAAGTTATAGATAAATATATATATATATATATATATATTTTAACAGTATTATACTTTAATAGACACAGTATATGTAGTGTCATATACATATAGCATTAAAATAATTCAATACCCGTTTAAAAATAGTACACGTATATGCACATGAAACCACTGTCTGTATTGAAGTAGTAAATTCTATAAATTGTAGATGAACTTATCAGTTATAATCTACATAAAGAAGACCTGGCGAATTCGAAGTAGACAAGAGATGTTTAAATTTTTGGTACACCGTTCTTACCTCGCTGGTCTCTGGTGGAAATTCAAATTTTACACTAATTTTGGGTGTGTGATTTAAACATGGATTCAAACATGTTAATCTGCTCACACGTATCGGGGAAAGGGAAAATACAGAAGTACGAACCACTGGCATCCTGCATCCGCGCCAGGTGGGGCGGCAATATATCAAATGTGAAAATCTATTGTAGAACCCTAGGTGGACGCTCTAAGCCACAGAGGCGGTGTGTATATCAAATGTGAAAATCTAATGTAGAACCGTAGGTGAAGGCTCTATCTCTAAGCCACAGAGGCGGTGTGTATATCAAATGTGAAAATCTAATGTAGAACCCTAGGTGGACGCTCTATCGCTGAGCCACAGAAGCGATGTGTGTTTATATATATATATATATATATATATATATATATGTGTGTGTGTGTGTGTGTGTGTGTGTGTGTGTGTGTGTGTGTGTGAGAGAGAGAGAGAGAGAGAGAGAGAGAGAGAGAGAGTTTTGTGGTTACCTTAAATACCCAAACAAAAACATTAACCTTAATTACATTCAAAACGTTTGTGATAACAGTATTGGTATTTACATACATGTATTACTGTAACAAAGACACGTATAATTGTATTAACTAAACTAAAAATCTCACGTCGAATAAATATTAATTACTAAATTAAATAATTAAAAAACGTTAAAACATATGCAAAACTATTATAAATTTGAATGAAACAAAAACACATCCTTACCTAGCAAAGACGAATCTTCAAATTACCTATGCACTAAGCCGATATTTTCCTCCATACTTAGAAATCCCCATGTGCTAAAAATAGTAACAGACATAAACAAATGGAAATCTATACGCAATATATTAAACGGAATTTTCAGTTCCTAAAAATAGTATTTTACGACGCGTCTATTTTTATGCTTAGTGGAATTTCACCACGTAAAATATTTCGAATATAAAAAGAAGTCGTATAGACGACATTGGCGATAATCATATACGATCATCACTGGAACTTAGACAGAACTGATGGTAAGTAATGAAACTTATTTAAACTCCAGGTATTATAGAGGATTTTATAGATAATAATAAAATAAAAACTAACGATCACATGTTTCTTTATATCGCAATATATTTTAAATACACAGTATTCCTTTTCAAGCTTACATTTTTAACTAATACCAGAGATATTTACAGATAATACAATATAATTACATAAAAGTGTCACCCGATTAAGTGTATGTAAAGTTAAGTTATGAACGTTAATATTGCTTTATCTAGTTAGTTTTATGTAATATATGTTTTGAATTATCACATACTCACTATTGTAGTCGAATTAAATAAATGATGAAGATGAGTTGGCATTATTTTTGTTTTGATTGATTGTACTTTTATTTCATTTTCAGTTCTATATGAAACGAGAAAAAGTTGTAATAAAGAATTTTAGGTAAGTAATTCAAGCATGTACATACAATATATAGTGTATCTATAAGTATATGTCTATGTTTATGATCGTTTTATTATTTTTTATTTTCTTAATTCTAGCAATCAATCAACTGAGTCGCTTACCCTTCCGGAGCACTCGGTCTCGCTTCCCTGGAAGACTGGAAGAAGTTCACGAGTTTAGCTTAATATGTCAGTCTCAAAGGCTCTACTTTGCATTGGGGTTGTGAAATGGACATAGATTTTTAAAAAGAAAAATTGAGCATTTCCTCTCAATACTAGCAACCAGCTGAGTCGCTTACCCATTCGGAGCACTCTGCCTCACTTCCCTGGTAGAAGTTCACCTGTTTAGCTTAATATGTCAGTTTCAAAAGTTTTACTTTGCTTTGGGGATATGAAATGGACATAGATTTTTTAAAAGAAAAATTGAGCATTTTCCCTTAATACTATTAATCAACTGAGTTGCTTACACTTCCGGAGCACTCTGCCTCAATTCCCTGGTAGAAGTTCACGTATTTAGCTTAATATGTAAGTCTCAATGTCTTTACTTTGCTTTCTGGTTATGAAACTGACATAAATTTTTAAAAGAAAAATAACTTTTGCGTTTCCCCTTAATACTAGCAATCAACTGAGTCGCTTACCGTTTTAAAAAACTCGGCCTCACTTCCTTAGTAGATGTTCACTTGTTTAGCTTAATATGTCAGTTTCAAAGGTTTTACTTTTCTTTGGGGATGTGAAATGGACATAGATTTTTTAAAGAAAAATTGAGCGTTTTCCCTTAATACTATTAATCAACTGAGTTGCTTACACTTCCGGAGCACTCTGCCTCACTTCCCTGGTAGAAGTTCGCTTGTTTAGCTTAATATGTCAGTTTCAAAGGTTTTACTTTTCTTTGGGGTTGTGAAACTGACAGATTTTTAAAAGAAAAATAACTTTTGCGTTTCCCCTTAATACTAGCAATCAACTGAGTCGCTTACTTTTCCGAAAAACTCGGCCTGACTTCCCTAGTAGAAGTTCACGTGTTTAGCTTAATATGCCAGTTTCAAAACTTTTACTTTGCTTTGGGGATATAAAATGGACTTAGATTTTTTTAAAGAAAAATTGAGCATTTTCCCTTTATACTATTAATCAACTGAGTTGCTTACACTTCCGGAGCACTCTGCCTCACTTCCCTGGTAGAAGTTCACGTATTTAGCTTAATATGTAAGTCTCAATGGCTTTACTTTGCTTTGGGGTTGTGAAACTGACATAGATTTTTAAAAGAAAAATAACTTTTGCGTTTCCCCTTAATACTAGCAATCAACTGAGTCGCTTACTTTTCCGAAAAACTCGGCCTGACTTCCCTAGTAGAAGTTCACTTGTTTAGCTTAATATGTCAGTTTCAAAGGTTTTACTTTGCCTTGGGGATGTTTAATCAACTGAGTTGCTTACACTTCCGGAGCACCCTGCCTCACTTCCCTGGTAGAAGTTCGCTTGTTTAGCTTAATATGTCAGTTTCAAAGGTTTTACTTTTCTTTGGGGATGTGAAATGGACTTAGATTTTTTAAAAGAAAAATTGAGCGTTGTCCCTTAATACTATTAATCAACTGAGTCGCTTACACTTCCGGAGCACTCTGCCTCACTTCCCTGGTAGAAGTTCACGTGTTTAGCTTAATATGTAAGTCTCAAATGTTTTACTTTGCTTTGGGGTTTTGAAATTGACATAAATTTTTAAAAGAAAAATAACTTTTGCGTTTCCCTTTTAATACTAGCAATCAACTGAGTTGCTTACTCTTCCGAAACACTCAGCCTTACTTCTCTTATGGAAGTTCACGTGTTTAGCTTAATATGTCAGTCTCAAAGGCTCTACTTTGCATTGGGGTTGTGAAATGGACATAGATTTTTAAAAAGAAAAATTGAGCATTTCCTCTCAATACTAGCAACCAGCTGAGTCGCTTACCCATTCGGAGCACTCTGCCTCACTTCCCTGGTAGAAGTTCACCTGTTTAGCTTAATATGTCAGTCTCAAAGGCTTTACTTTGCTTTGGGGTTGTGAAATTGACATAGCTTTTTAAAAAGAAAAATTGAGCGTTTCCCCTTAATATTAGCAATCAACCGAGTTGCTTACACTTCCGGAGCACTCGGTCTTATTTCTCTAATGGAAGTTTTTAATTAACGTGTTTAATTCAATTTTCAGTTTCAAAGGTTTTACTTTGCTTTCAATTGTAATATGGATATGGAATTTAAAAAAGAAACTGGAGTGTTTTCCTTAATACTAGTAATCAACTGGGTCGACTACCCTTCCAGAACACTCGGTCTCCCCCTTCCCTAGTAGAAGTTCACGTGTCAGTTTCACAAGTTTTAATTTGCTTTGGGATTGTGGTATGGACATAAATTTTGTAACAGAAAATAACTTGGGTGTTTTTTATGTTTTATTTTTTTATGATGATAATCACTTTTCTCATTATTGGCAAGGAGGTTTAAAACCACAGAATGTTGAACAAGCATCTAATTTCGGGTTGGGGTTCGTCGTCAAAGGGAATGAGTCACACATGATTGCGGAATTTCCGCCTCGTTTTCAAAATATTTTTAATTTCCGGATACTAGCTTATTTTTCTTTGATCGTTTCCTTAATTTTGTAATTGGAATTTCTTATCTAAAATGATTCATACGATATTTAAGTAAGTATCCTAGCATTGAATTGTCATATACAATTTTTAAGAGGATTTTATTTTAAATGGACCGTTTTTGGTTTTTGAAAAATAAAAGTCTGTAAATAAAATAGAAGCATTTTATGTGAATTTTCAGATTTTGGCTCATGAAAAGTTTATTCCACTGGCATTTTTATTAGTGAGTCCATCTTTATGCTTTATTATGTAAAATATGAAAAATGAGGGGGTTTTCCCGTCTTTGATAATTATTTTCAAAGTTTTCTCCCCAGAAGACCAAATTCCACTCATTGTTTCTGAAAATATTTTTAAAATGCAACCTTTTCCAGTTTTCAAATTAAATTGGTCCTCTCGGGAAAAAATGGTCAATTTTTGAAAATAGGAAAAATTAAATGTGAGATAAACACTGAACAATTAACTGATGTTATACTTTTACACCGCTTACACTTAGTGCTATTGTTAGTGCGACATGGGTTCAAATCAAATTCATTTTTATAATATTGTAGGCATTTGATCAACGATCATTTTGATATATGAATGAAGGTCATAGGTTCAAAGACCAAGGTCATAGACACGAAGTTAATTATCTCAAAAACTTTTTGTATAGGCATTGCAGGTATTGGCCTAATGAACATTTTGATATATAGATTTTTTAGTTGTTTAAAGATAATATATTGTAGCTAGACTTTAGATATGTTATATGAAGCATTCTTATATTATAATTATTATAATTAATTTGCAAAAATACTTGCATATAATTGGCCCTGACTGCTGAAAATTTTGACATTCTCTTTTATTAATCTCATTGACCATTGCACCTCTGCATGAGATATATCTCAGCCTCAGGTGAGCAGTAAGGCCCATGGGCCTCTTGTTTAATGTTTATTTATAAACTACTATTGTTAACTCTTTTAAAAAAAACAGAAAGAAATATGTGTTTTTAAAAAAACGATCATTTTCTTCTTTCAAAAAACACTTCTTACTAGCAGATCAAGCCAGGTTAGATTTTTATGCACTAAACCTACACATATCACCTTTGAATTCTTAGTTAAGCGTGATGTTAGGTATACTTTATTGTTCTAGTTTCCGTTCATTGTATAAAGGTGAAAAAAATAAGATTATGTCTGTTAAATCATAGACCTGGTCAAATTATAGAATGCGAAATCTCTGTATGTTAAAAAATACATCGTTACGCCATTTATCCGTTCAAGCAGGACATCGCCTTTCAAATTCGCCATACCTATTTAATCATATGGGTGTAGCGAGCTAAACAGGAGGTGCTTACCCTTCCGGAGCACCCGGCCTCACTTCCTTGGTGAAAGTGCACGTGTCTAACACAACTTGTCAGTTCCATAGTTTTTACTTTGCTTCTGGATTGTGATTCGGACATGGATTAGTATGTTTGTTTTTGAATATGACAATACCGTATTTTAATGCATGTTATGATTAAATTAAAAACAAGGTATATGATAGTGTAAATACCATATGTTTGAATTAATTCCTGAGCGATTTTTGCGCTAATTATTTCAATCCTGCCCCTAGTTTCACAATCATTTAGTTACTAAGGCTTTCCCTAATTTAAATTTTGCAAAATTTGGCAATCACTTCACACTGGAACTATAAATAAATATTTTTGTCACAATTAAATGCAGATGACATAAGGTTGACGGAATCTTTAAAATTGACACTTTAAATTTCCTATTTCTAAATCATTAACAAGATTATAAAGGTTTTAAATTTACTAGGTTTAAGTTAATGAAAATCTTAATTAGTTAATGATGGTAAAGGCTTGCATCTAGGTACTTTAACCAGTATTGGATTCAGTTCAATTCAATTCGTTATTGCCAAATAAATAATCATTCTTTATTCCTCTCTAAAAGATTCTGGTATATTACAAAACCATGCCAGTCCATATTTTTAACAGGGAAAGTTTTTTTGTTTTTTTTTTTTTTTGTTTGTTTGTTTGTTTTTTTTTTTTTTTTTTTTTTTGCTTTTTTACCTGATGGAAAGGTAGGTTTTTAAAGATATGGGGACCGCTTAACAAACTGATATGGCCTATTTATTTTAACGTGTTTATTTATAATTATTTTATTTCTTTTGTAGTTGTGTATAAGTGTTATGGATGGCAGCTCTGATGTGAGGTTAGTACTCGTGGGCAGAACCGGTGCTGGCAAATCAACGTTAGGGAACACGATTCTTGGCAAGGAAGCATTCTACTCAACATTGTCCCCAGTAGGTATTACCAAGCGAACGAAAATAGAAAGTTCTGAGAGGTTTGGTAAAAAGGTCGTGGTTATCGATACACCAGGATTGGCTGACACCAACTTTGGAAGTACTGAAAATTTAGCAGAGATGTCCAAATATTGCAAAGAATTTTCATCAGGAACATTAATTTTCCTCCTCGTAGTGGCTATTGGGAGAATATCCATAGATGACACGACCTTGAAGGATGTTTTTGGTAAAAACATCTTGGATTCTACAATAGTAATTTTCACACATTTAGATGAACTTGAAAGCCAGGGGAAGTCATTTGAAGATTACATAAACGAAGCCTCGCCAGCCTGGAAAGAACTGTTAAAGCACTGTAAACATTTACCGCTAAACGCTAGATTAGCAGACGACAGTCAGATTCGCAGGTTACTGGGTCTGGTTAGTCAAAAGGCTAGAAACAATTCACACCATCCGATTCCTAGCAAAATGCTTGAGGCAGCTTGCAGGAAACTGAGTCTATCAGTAAGTCCAAGGACGCATTTGTTACAAACACAACTCAAGCTCAGATTTGAAAATGTAAAGAGGTACCTTGACCAGAGAGTGGACAAACTGACTATAATGAATGAAGAACTTTACAACGAGAATAACAAACTCCGAGGTGACCAAAGAATTCCTTTTGGGAGCCTAGAAAATATTGCTAATCGTACTAGAGCGAGGAAGAGGACCCTTGTTGAAAGGGAACCAATAGAGATAAGAACGCCGTCATGTCACACGGGAAGTTATGTCGAGGAGTGTCAACAGAAGAAAACAAAATAGACACGGATCAAATGACGCATTGTTTGAAAATATATGTGAAATTTATATAGTAATCGGTCGAATATTTTTTAAACAAGACCAAACTTACGTTTTTCATTTACACATTCATTATGTTTCAATTCCGATCTCATATCATTTTGAATTTTTTTTTAAACACTTAAGGTTACTTACGATATATGTGATTCAATTGTAAAGATAATAGTCCTAATTATAAGCTAGCTTCAATGAAAAACAAATAATTGCAGATACAAGTTACGGCTTTTATTTAGTATATACACTGTTGTTAGTACCTCATGCACCAGGCCCCGGTTTCACAATAATTTCTTAACTAAGATTTTCCTTAACTTAAATTTAGCTAATTTTGACCATCTTTTTCGTCACTACAAATAAATGTTTTGGACAAAAACTAAACACAAATTTCATAAGCTTGAAATGATCTTCAAATTTTCACCTTTAATAACTCAATATCTTAAAAATTAACAAAATTATTAGTACCAGTATCAAATTTGTCATATTTAAGTTAAGGAAAATCTTAGTTAAGGCATAATTGTGCAACCGGTGCCAGTTTCACAATTATTCCTTAGCTAAGGTTTTTTTTCTTTAACTTAAGATGGACAAATGTTGTCAATATCACTACGGGAGATTTGTTCAACGAAACGGGCTGCTTGAAAATAAATTGCTGACCCAGGGATATTGCAAGCGCAGGCTCATCAAGTCTCTCAAAAAGTTTTATGGCCGTTATCACAGTAGTGTTGGTAAGTTTGATGTCTCTGTGTACAGGATTGCCCTGGATATGGTTCCATGTTAATTCACGCAATTGTGATTACACACGTGGCGGGTGTAAGTACCTAAACAGGAGGTGCTCACCTTTCCGGAGCACCCGGTCTCACTTCCCTGGTGGAAGTTCACGTGTCTTACCTAACTTGTCAGTTCCAAAGTTTTATACTTTGCTTCAGGATAATGATTCGGACGTGGATTAGTGTGTTTGGTTTTTTAATTATGACACTACAAAGAAAGAGTTTCAACAAATGGAATATATATTTAATAAACTTAAAGTAATCTTCAAAATGACACATTAAATTTGATGATATCTTGAAAACTAACAAAATTATTCATATTGAACTGTTTCCAGATTTAAGTTTAGGGATATCTTAGATAAGGTAGGATTGTGGAACTGGAGCCGGACCCGGAAAATGTAGCAGGCGAATTTTTCTTGTATAAACCTACAGTACAGACCTGTCCAAAGTTAACAAATAAATGCCGAAGCGGCAGCTCATCTCAGTCCCACATTATCTGTATCTAGACAGCTGTTCGGCAACTCGACAGGCAGCTTTTCGGCCATTAGATCATCATATCTGGGGCACTGTGCAGCCGAACCTCGATTCTTTTTCGTAAGTTCAATATTAATCTTTCGACAGTCCTGTACTGTATATCGCATGCAAATTTTCATTATGGACTATTTGGAGTTTTTCATAGAATTTTTTAACATAATGGGCCATTCATTGAGTTATGTATTGTTTTATCAATAAATGCGCCATCTCTGTAAATTTTAACTTGAGACTATTTATATTTTAATGCAGATTTACGCCTTCGTCGGATTTAGTTTATATTGTTTGCTCATCTGAACATTTGTCGAGATTGCGATGTTATAATGTGCACCAAATGTATATTTTTGTTCAAATATTTAGTTTTTTTATAAGGGAACTTTTTACCCTAATCATTCTATAAATAGACATGTATTTTATGTCGTGTCATTAATGAAATAAAAAATACATTTTTACGTATTATTGTTTTGTAATTATTGCTTTAGATAGATTTGGTGAAATATATTTTTTAACATCTTAAACATATTTGGATTCCCATAATATTAGTCCGAACATTACTGATGAGGAACAATTTGCCGAAACGACCGTCTAGTGCTGCAAAATATAAACAGGTGTAGGTATTACATTACTTGAAGCTGCGACTCACGTATAGGTACTGGGAAAGTCCCGTTATAACTGTTACTGCAGGTGTAGGTATTACATTACTTGAAGCTGCGACTCACGTATAGGTACTGGGAAAGTCCCGTTATAACTATTACTGCAATCGGTGTGTATCTGCACCTTTAGTACGTGGATGCATGTCATGTGTTCAATACAAAGTACTTTCCGGTGCTTGAGCTATGTTTTTATCGATACTTTCGAGAAAATTTCGATGTTTTGACATATGGAGACCTCTTATTATATTTCTATTTCGTGAGATAACTTGATTCAATGTTGCAATGTTGCAATGGAGTTTAGGGCTCACTTCACCAAGTATACTTATTCACTTACTTATTTATATATTTATTTATTTATTTAATCGCTATTTATTTACATATTAATTAATCATTTATTCTTGACTTTATTAGTTAAGTAAGCTCCTTTCATGTTTTGTAATGTATTGTATCCAGGGAGACTGGTTAATATAAGAGTTTCACTCTTGTTCCGGAATCCCCTTTCTGTCTATTTGATGAAATGTTATTGTTCATGTATATATTTATTGAAATAAATATCGTTTAAACTAAGTATACTTATGAAAAAAGTTTTTGGGGATTCGTTTCAAGGGACCTTCCTGGATTCGAGTATATTTCTAACTTTTTCCTGGACTTAGGACAGGAAAATGGTTGACTTGGGGAATAATTTAACATGGTAACTACATGTATCTATATGCTACAACGGCGACAGATTCAGCGACATCGGCTGGAATCACCTTACCTGATAATTTTGTTTTTGTGATATTGCACTGAGACACGCTTCAAATAATAAAGTGTTTATTTTACTTACTTAGTAAAGGCATAAGTCGCGTACGTGAAACTTTAGGGTCTATTGTTAATGACATATTTAAGGGGAGCAAGCTTAGCAACAACTTTCGCAAAGCTTCGCTACCTTTAAACAGTCTATTATCAATATGAAGAACAGACCTATCTAAAGTTTAAGACTAAGATACCGAATCGCTAGCTAATCCCGGTCCCACGTTAGCAATTTCTCGGTAGGTTTTCATCAGTTTCTTTTCAGTTATACTATCGTATACCACTTTTTGATCATAAAATACATTCCAAAAGTGGTATATAACAATACCTAAATCTCGGCCACTCGGCAGCCAAGCTTCGACTCCTTTTTGTTAGCTCAGTGTTAAACTTTCGATCGGTCTGTACTGTATTGTATATTGACCTGAGTTGAGTTGAGTAATGGTGTTTAACGTCCCAGTCAATAATTTTTCTCTTATATCGAGACGTCACTAATTATAAGCGAAGGTGCAAAAATTTTGCCTATGCGTTGCGCTGATGGCATTATACAGCGTGGTTCTTTATCGTGCCAATTCCACCGTGACACGGAACCTCGTTTTTTTAAATTCCTATCTAAAAAAACATAACTTTCATTTCGTAATGCTGAGTGCTTGGTAAATAACAGTCATTACCCACTATCAAGTCTTTGGTCAGACCCGATTGGGGTTCGAACCTACGGCGTCATCCCACTTGAGGAGCGATGGGTAAAAATGAACAGTTCATGGAAATTTAGAAGATACATGTAATGATACTTTAGCATGATAGTATGCATTTTATATATTTTTTCTTTATAAATCATTCTTTTACAGTCATTTAGTGAAGAAAATTGTATAATACGGGGAATTTTTGACTCCATGTAAGATGCATGTTTCATCAAATTATTTTAAAAACCCAAATGAATTAAAAGACGTCAAGGTATTCTGGACTACAGACTAAAGTTTTTGTTAAATATTTTTTTCTTGATGTAAATTTCATCAAATTTAATTTTCAAATAAAAATTGAATTGAAAGACGCCACATGATATTTTGGACTCTCCGTAAAATACACACTTGAGTAGGCATGCATCAAATTTATTTTAAACAGAAAACAATTTGAAATAAAAGACGTAACTGAATACTAAATTCTTCCCGTTTCGATTTTGGAAATTACAAAATCCCACACGTCATTGGAATTCCCCGATCTATAAATATAACCCTTCATTCATGTACGAGGATCGTTCGTCATGTAAATTTCATAACTTTATTTTTAGAACAAAAACAATTCATAATAATAGACGCCACTGAAATACTGTTAAAGTCTTCCCTTTTCGCTTTGATTTAGGAGGTATTAAATGTCCTCTAGATCTAATCAGTCATACACGTCATTGGAATTCCAATTTCCGCTATAAATAAAACCAAAGTCAGGCTTTAAATGGGATTTTCCGGTTTGTTTGTTCCTGTAGTGAGTCGATTTTAAAATTGATAAAAAATCTTTGTCATGCATGTTTCATCATAAGCTTGATGATTATTTTTTAAAACGAACAAACAACATGCACTGAAATAACATTGCCTTCCCGTTTTAATTTTGGAAATTTTTTTTTTTTTTATTTATTTTTTTTTATATAACATTCAACTTTAACATTGTAAATAACATAATAAGGTTAATAAACAAAAATATTTTCCCGTTTGATTTCAAGTCCCCGGGATCCTGTCTTACTAGACAATATTAATCCGTTAACCGGCGTGATTGTTATCTTGAACTTGATGGACAATGATTGAAAGATTATACTGTTTATCACGTGCAATAATGATATAGTGAAAAGTCGGTCAGCGACAATGTGGCAGAGCGTCCATAACCATGGAAGAGTCCATATAACTTATATAGCCCACCGATAGGGGCATACACGAAGGTGGAGCCGCCAAACGTACGCATGAAGGCGCGAACACACATATACGACAACATGGTATATATAGTACCTATTGGTGCACAATGAACTCGCTCGTGTTTACATAACCGTTGGCTCTGCCATAAAATCGGTGACGGACTAAAACATTTTGTTGGGATTATATTTGGAGCTAAATATGAAACCAAAAATGTGAATTACAGCTATGTGAATTTACACGGACAAAGCGATTACAATGGTCATCTTTATTCACGGGTGAGTATGTACAGTTTTTTTTTTTTTTTTTTTTTTTTTTTTTTTTTTTGTAGTTGTTGTTCGACAGGATCCGGAGGTATTTGAAGCAAACTACATTGCAAAAGTATATACAAATTACATATATAAACATACATAACTATCTCAGTGAATGTTATTTTTTTAAGTATATGAGAAAATAAAAAGTTAGAGGTAAAAGACAGAGATAAAGAAAAAAGTTGCCGGGATGACACGTGTCCTGCGAAGATTGTGTATTTGTGTTATTAATCAATAAGAGGCGACCATCTAGACCAGAGAGTGTTATATTCTTCGGATTTACAATTTTTAAATAAAATATACTTTTCAATTTGAAATTTCATTTCTATAAATGACTTGAGAGCCAACAAGTTGGGTTTTTTATTTTGCATTTTCATTTTATATATGTAATATTTTGTATTGATAATAAGCCAATTTTCAAAGTTATTCGTTGTTGAAATACCTTCTTTACCAAAAATGATTGTATTCTTTGTAACATTTATATCACATTGAGTTTTGTCTAGTATCCATTGTTTTGTTTTAAGCCATAATCTATATGTCACTTCACACTCATAAAAGAGGTGATCGATGGTTTCTGGGTATAATTTACAAAACGAACATGAATTAGAATTTTTATCATTCATCTTATTTAGCAGAGAATTTGTACCAAGGATTCTATGTATAATTCTATACTGGAACCATTGTAACTGAGTTTCTTGGCAACAATTAAAGGGAATCTTATAGTAGTGTGTCCATTGTTCCGGTGTGAATTTATAACCTAAATTTGACCATTTCTTTTGAGATTTGGGCTTGCTTGTATTACTATTCAGAAAATTATAGATATGTTTACAACCCGGTTTCTGTTTATTTATAAGCTGTACATCTACAGGGATAATAGGTTGTTGCTTTTTTTGTGCAAAGTTATATTGGGGGTGGTTTTTTGACCTATAATCTCTAATTGAAAGTTTTAAAGATGCATATTCTAAGAAATTTGTTTTTAGTTTGTAAGTTCTTTTAAATGTTTCAAAATCCAGTATATTACTATTTTCATCTAAAATATCATTAACATACACTATTCCTGCGTTCCAATATGTTTCATAGAAAAATGATTTCCCGCCCTTTGTTATATCTTGATTATACCAGATAGGTTGATTTTCAAAGTTATTGTTTAAAAGTTTTTGTTTACTTCGTATTATTTCCCAGCTATTAAGAACATCTTTCCAGAACTTATTCCTTGTTTTCGTTTTAATTTCTTTTAGGTAATCGTTTCCGAAAAGTATCAGCGAAGAAGTGTTCGTTTTTATTTCTGTTTCAAATAATTTTATCCATTTTGAATCATTTGTTATCGCTCTCCTTATCCAGGTAGATTTTAAGGCAGTTGAAAAGTTTATTATATTTATCATTTTTAACCCCCCTTCTGAATATTCTTTCACAGCTATATCTCTTTTTATTTTTTCTGGTTTATTTTGCCAGATAAAATTAAAGAAAAGCTTATTTAGCTCAGCCATCAATGTATCTGTGGGGTTTGGAAGGGAAAGTAGAAGGTGGTTAATTTGAGAAATTATTAGACTTTTAAGGATAATTAATTTTGGAAATTACCAGTATTTGAACTTGATAAAAAGTAACATACATTGTGGATATTGGTAAAATTTAGTCAACCATGCTTCCTCATAACAGCGACATACATGTAATATCGCTGATCTTAATTATAATAATTATTTTAAAAAAATGAAATAATGAATTATAATAATTATTTTAAAAAATGAAATAATGAATTGTAATAATTATTTAAAAAAAATGAAATAATGAAAAGACGTCACTGAAATAACATCACGTTCCCTTTAACGTCCCAATTCCTTTACAAGTCCGAACTAGCTAACAATCTGAAGAGACTGAAGCATGCCGTTGATCGAGGAATGACCTATGTTGTCGAACGGGAAGAGGGATTGAACCTAGTGTGTTACGATGGAACAGGATCGCAAGAAATGGAAAGGAGGAATGTATCGGTCTGGATGTTTTAGTCGGTACACAAATAGAACTGGAAGTTATAGGTTTGATCCCCGGTCTGACTGCATTTTTCTTCCTCTTCAAATTATCACTAAAATCTAGGGATCATTAGGTTAACCAATTGACCAAGTGGTCAAAAGTGCGCTCTTACTGACCAATGCGCCTAGCACAGACTAGGGGTAGATCCTAGCCTGAGAAATATGTTAGTGTACTTACCGAAGATCAGTCGTTTTTTCCGGCCATTCCGATTTTCTCCACCATCTCTTAACTGACAGCCTCAATATAAGTGAAAATTTTTTGACTGGGTAGTAAAACACCACTAACTAACTTCCTTTGCGTTCAGCCGATTTTGTCTTATTTCAGTTCGGCGTTGTTGTGGTATGCGGTTTCTATTTCTTTATACTGGCCTTTGCGTTTGACCGTTAAGTACAGACTGGGGAAAGCATGTCAGTATCCTTGCCCAAAGATCAATTGTTTTCTCCGGTCACTCCTATTTTCTCCACCGTCCCTGAACTGACAGCCTCAATATGTAAGTGTAAGAATTTTGACTGGGTAGTAAAACACCACTAACTAACTCCCTTTGCGTTCAGCTTATTTTGTCATATTTCAGATCCGCTCTGTTATGGTATGCGGTTCATATTTGTTTACACTGGACTGTGCACTTGACGTTTTAATGGGAATACTCACACAATACATGGGTAGTGTTAAGATTCGCAGTTAATACGTAAACAGTACATATAAGGATAGGGTTTTCCCATGATAACGAGGAACTCAAACTTGTGTTGTACTGTTCCATGATATTATATCGTAAACAGTACATATAAGGATAGGGTTTTCCCATGATAACGAGGAACTCAAACTTGTGTTGTACTGTTCCATGATATTATATATTTAAATTTAAGGTCAAACGGACAGGTAAACGTTGTTGGCATGCACACATTATTAAACTGTTTTTTTATATTTCATGATACGATTCAACAACAGAAACTTTTGAACTGTTTTATTCTATAAGATAAAAGACAGTGCACAAAACAGATGTCTTGCGCAGTTAAAACATGCATAAAAAAAAAAAAAAAAACATAGACGAATTATCACGTGATTACATGTACAGTCAAACCTGTAAATAAATGAAAACCATGGAAACCAGTAAAAGTGATCTTTATTGGCAGGTGGTCCTTACATAGAAATTCATATAACATTATAAATAACAATTGGGATAAAAGTTTACTGGCTTTTAAAAGCAGGTGGTCTTTATGTAGATGTGACCTTAAAAGAAGGTTGTACTCTATGAAGAAATACAAATACATCAGCGTGGTGATTAAAAATATGACAATTGAGGAATAAAACTTAAAGATTTCATTTCTAAGATGTCTAGTGGCCAACATACAGTCAGACTTGTCTATAAAAGCCAACCAAGGGAATCGGTAACAGTGACATTTATGAGCAGGTGGTCCTTATATAGAGGGGTTTGAATGTATGTAAGAATACAAATACATCGATGTGGTGATTTAACATGTGACAACTTGTCTATACTATAAAGGCGAACCAAGGGAATCTGTTACAGTGACATTTATGGCAGGTGGTCCTTATATTGACGTTCAAATAACATGACTAAATAGCACTTGGGGTAAATATTTACTGACCTTTAAAAGAAGACGGTCTTTATATACAGGTTGCCTTTAATTCGGTTTTGAATGTATATACGAATACGATAGCATCAGTGTGGTGACCATTAAAGCAATAAATTTTCATCTCTAAATATGTCTAGCGGCCACCCATAAGATAAATAATCACAAACAATGCTGTCTCCATCCATCTGGTAGGTAAACAGGTGCTCCAAAGCTTCAAAGTGTTTTTTTAATGAAAATTAAGTTAAGCCCGACTTGTCCATAAAGGCTATCCACGGAAACCGATAACAGTGGCGTTTTTGGACAGATGTCTCTTGCATAGAAGTTAAAATAACACGAGTTAAAAGCAGCTTTAATATGTGTACTGGGCTTTAAAAACAGGCGATTCGTTTATAGAAGTGGTCTTTAAGGCAGGTTCGAGTGTAATGTATAAATGGTTGATGTTATAAAACATGGCATCCCAAATGTGTTAACAATGCAGTCGTATTGTTTAATATTTGATGATGATGATGATGATGATGATGTTGATGATTAAGACGGCGATTATGAATTATGGTCATACAAGCGTGGCGTGATGAAAGCTGATGGTTATTTGAATAATAATAATAAAAAAAAATACAATTCCCCACATACTACCGGTGATAAAGATCAATGATTATGTGAATTAAAAGTATACAGTCAAACCTGTCTATAAAGGCCATCCAAGGGAACTAGTAAATTGGTCTTAATGAGCACATGTCCCTTATAAAAGTTCCAATAACACGAATACAGCGCTACTGGGATAAACATTATTGGCTTTTAAAGCATGATGCCCTTATAAAGCGGTGAAATTTAAGGCAGGTTCGAGTGTATACAGAAAAACCATTGCATGATTGTGATGATTTAAAATATGACAAAGTAAAACTTGAAATTTTCCTTTTTGAAAAAATGCCTTGTGGCCTACAAATAACAAAGCAGTCTCTATCCTTCTAGAAGTTAAACTTGTTCTCCACCGCTTCAAAGAGTTTTTCATGAAAATTAACTGAAATTTAATGTATAAACTTCTTATGTTAAAAATATGGCATTCTATCTGTGTTAACAATGTAGTCTTGTTTAATATTTGATGATGATGATGATGATGATTCAGGGGCGGATCCAGGATTTTTTGAAAGGGGGGGGGGTTGTGAATTATCCAGTATTTTTTTAAAGGGACGGGGGTTGAAAAAAATATCAATGCTAGGTGCGAGCGCCGAAGGCGCGAGCTTCCAGAGACGAGGGGTCTAGGGCAGAGCCCCGATGGGGCCAAGAAAATAATAAGTCAATAGCTTTTCTCTCTCTCTCTTTCTTTTAAATTTTTCAAAGGGGGGGGGGTTGCAACCCCCGCAACCCCCCCCTTAAATCCGCCACTGAATGATGACGATGATTGTGATGATTATGATGCTGCTGCTGCTGAAGATGATGACGACCATGATTTATGGTCATGTAATAAGTAATGTACGAGTGTGGAGTGATGAAATTTTGACTAAAAGACATTGGTTATGTGAATTAAAAGAATACAGACAAACCTGTCTATAACGGCCACCCAGGGGAACTGGTAAAAGTGGCCTTTAAGGCAGGTTATCCTCATATGTAGGTAAAATATAAATACAGAGAAATTGGGATACAATTTAACTGACCTTCATTAACAGTTGGCCCTTATAATCAGGTGGCCTTTAATACAGGTTTGTAATATATTAAACGATTTCCTACATAAAATACATTACAAAATTGGTTGGGTAAACATTATTGGACGGACCATCTCTGGACAAATACTCACTCTAATGACGAAATAAAATGAAAAAAAGTAGATGATTGTACATCGCACCATGCAATAGTGTTTTTAAACAGGAACAAATGAACTAATATAACAAAGGAAATAAGAACGATAAACATGTTTTAAACATAAACATATAAAAAGAGCACTATATAAATATAATAGTCAGTCCACGATCTGATGTGCAGAGTGTTTATAAATACAGACGGGTTTGAAAAACGTATATAGATGTAAGAAGCGTATTTTCGTATGTGTATAATCACGCCGACACACGCTTTATTCGTTAAAATTTCCTTCAATATTAAAATAGACTCGCTGTATACTTTGCCATGAGATGGTGGACGACCTATACAGTCTGTGATAGCAAAACGATGTCAACTGGTGTAATTAGAGAACTCAATTCAGTCTGTGATTGCAAAACTATATCAACTGGTGTGATTAGAGAACTAAATACAGACTGTGATTGCAAAACAATGATGCCAAGTGGTGTGAGTTAAGTTTCATTTGTGTGCCAAAACTCTTTTATGTTATAGCCAATGGTCTCTTAAGCATACATTGCAAGAGAAAATTAGAATAAAACGTATTAAAATGACAAATTTAAACGCTATTATGATCGTTCTTTCCAGTTCTATTTTCTGGAATTGAATTACTGTTATGAAAGCACATTAAAAGTTTTTCTCACTCCGCCATTTGTTATGTTTTTGTAATGATGCAGTGAGACAAGAAAAATACTGTTGCAGACAAATTTGATGAATAGTGTATGGCTATAGTTTCAGTAATTAGGAACTTGGTCACTGTAATGACATCACGTTTACATTTTATTCCACTCCGTTATTTTGCACACACTTGCCAAATAAACCAGAAACAATGCAATTACAATAATCTTGAGGGACAAATCTAGGTGATTTCTATTTTCGGAATGGAAAAAGCAAATTTCCTCTTCCTATCTGCTGTCTGGGACTGTGATGGTTTTTCGTCTTCGGAATTGTCAGAAACACTAGAATTTCGACGAAACATCCGGGAAGGACTTGCATTTCCGGGTGTGAGAAGTCCATCATACATTGGTTTGTCTCTAAAATTGCCACATGACAAATTTAAATCCCTCATAGACAGTTCCGAAGGTGATCGACTGTCACCGGAAATACCATGTGACAAAGCGGAAATGAAACTGATTGCCATTGATGTCTTCCGGAAAGCACGCCCATACATACTATCGCTGTGTTCTTTGTCGGATATATGAGATTCGGTTGGTGATCCAGGTCTTCCGGTCTCCTCGATCTCAGCATACTTCTTTTGAAGACTGAATTGAAAAAAAATATTACGTGCAATGACAAAAACTACTTTAAAACAAAATTGTATTTACATATTACATATTATACCAGTTTTATTTTACAGCAACAAACGGTTGTTTCGGAATACAATTCCTTATCAGTAGTGCTTGGACCAAAATTGTGAACTATTTTTTCTAAAATGTTGAAAAGATATCCAAAGAACCAAAATATATTTTACCATATTACTGCATGAGAAAGTACAACTTAGTTTTAACTAGCAGCAAATTTAGACAATGATATATTTCTAACAATAACACACAATTATTGCCTACTGGGTTTGTGATACTCTCGGGGAAACATCCACCAGCAGAGAATCCGGTTCAGTGGTTCAAATTTAAAAAAAAAATTAACAATACCAAATTTTTATGACTGACACTGCATGTTACGAAGAGAATTTTTTTTTTACAAAATTAATGAATATTTTTTTGGATTTATCTTTCAACGATAGACAGGGAAGCCTAAGCACGCCGACCCATCTACATATATGGACCTACCGTTGATTTCTTAAAACTAAACCATTTAAGACTTTTTTAACATTAAAACTAAAACACATCAAGTGAAAAAACTCACCTTAGTAAGTTGTCAGGTAGGGGTTTATCATATCCCTTTTTACCTATTAACCAGTAGGTTTTCTGCAGACCTTTACCCTACAAAAGTAAATGTTGACGTTTTTAAGGAATGTATTGCGACACAATCAAGTTGAATTAATTTTTGACAGATTGAATCACAACTTATAACAAGTGGTCCTTAAATCTAAGTATGAAGGTTCATGGAATAAAGCCTTATCTAAACATGTCAACCAAAATCGCTCTTCGTTTGTATTGGTGATTTTCATTTGCTCTGTTACCCTGAGGAGTAAGCTATGTAATTACACACACGCCAGTTTTCAAAATTTCTACTTTTCTTAGGCTTTTTTGGTATAGTGGATTTTGGAACGAACAAAATAGACATATTTTATGAAACACGTGAAGTAACCGAATGAAAGTCAACTTGTATTGCAAGTTAAGCAGTTTTGTAAAATAAAAAATTAATCGTCCAATGACAAATGCTATCAATCACAAATGTATACCAATACAAAGACATTATAAGCTCTCCGAACTGGTCAAGCATTCTTACAATAGCTAATCTAGTCAGCCAATAGCAAAATATTTAATGGTGTAAATTACAGCTTGGTTATGAACACAATTTGACGGCAATGTATACAGCGGATATATACGTACTTCAATGTTACAACCACCTCTTTATAAGGGTCACTTGTTCATAAAGGCCAGTAGAATTGTATCCCAGTTGTTCTTTATTCATATGATTTGAACCGGTATATAAAGGCCACATTTTTACTGGTTCCCTTGGGTGGTCTTTATAGACAGGGTTGACTAGGCTTTTTATATGAAAAATGTATATGATAGCGTGGTTATATTCAAACATATTGACAGAGAACAGAACATGAATACCCATAAGGAAGAATGTTAGTTATACGCTTAATACAAGAATTTTATATACCAACCTTAACCTCAATGATTCCTCGTTCCAATGTCATAAACCCCCACTTCAAATCATCTAATGCTGTTTTCATGTCCGAGCTTATATGTATGTGCAAAGCTGAAATTTTAGAATGATTTACTTTTTAATTACAAAGCTGATTACACAAGTCTATCTTTAAAAACGTATTTAAAATGACCAATAAATAAATGTAATCTGAATATGAATGGCATCCGAATATATATAAGTCAAATAGATAATACCAGACTTAAATGTGGCGATTGTGTTCACGACATAAAATCTCCATGTGACACCGCAGTAACATTATGATTCACCTTGACCACTATATTGATTGTCAATTGAGAAGAATACTGTTCAATGTGTCTCCCAAAAGCAAAAATAAATATAAAATAAATAACAAAGACAAAGATAATCAAAATAACCAAACAAATAAAACGAAAATAATGCAAAGCTTGGTACATTGAAGACTGATGGTTACAATGAACAAGGCGCTCTTGCTTAATTTTAGTGACAGCTCGAAGAATTCATGATGTCCGACTAGATTTGCACATCCAATTAAAACGGAGATGAAAGTTTTCAAACGATATGTTGTGGCACATTTCACTAAGTTAATTTTTCAGAACTCTTTTTTCCTTCTTATTTATTGTATTTACATGTAAGAAACATACAGTGAAAACCTGTCGAAAGTTCAACACTTAGCCAACGGCTTAGTGTCGAATCGACAGCTTATCTTCATCTCTCGGTGACTGTATCTCGTCAGATTTCCGAAAGATTTTATCAATCTCTGGGCAGCTTTACTACAACTAGTTCTCCATATTTCGGTCATCATTTCGTTATATTAGCTCAGTGCTAAACTCTCGACAGCTCTGTATGGTAATACACACGTTCACAATAACATTATTGTTTACCTTTTCCTGTTGATTCCATACGAGACGCCATGTTAACCGTATCACCAAAGAGACAATACCTTGGCATAGTAAGACCAACAACCCCAGCGGCACAACCTCCTCTGTGAAGACCAATCCTCAACTGTAACTTAGCATCAGGCACATGGCGGATCTGAAAATTTGTAACGGCATTTAGAAGGTCTAAAGCCATGTTTGCAATCTCTCCGGAATGACGTTTTCCATTTCGCCTAGGACAACCGCTAACACACATGTAGGCATCTCCTATTGTCTCCACCTGTAAAACAGAACCAGATGTATAAGTGAAAAGGTATCTATACTCTTGGTATGATAACTTAATGTCTATTTCACTTATGTTCCCCCTTTTTCGGGTTAAAATAACAATTTCTACCTCGTGGTATATAGTCAGAGCCACTAGTATATGTTACGTGTGCATCTAGTTCAATGTTATGTGATTGCTGTGTTTATGTGGTATGGTCGATTGTCATAATATAAAGTGCCTTTATTGATTATGTGTATTGATATTTTGCATAATACTATTATATTAATTATGTGTTAATTAAAGTACACATCGAATACCGATGGCATTATTGATAAAAAGAAAACAAACATACCACTCCATATCAAAATCACAAACGGACTGATTTACTAATACTTGTAGCTAAACAGGAGGTGCTTATTCTTCCGGAGCACCCGGTCTCACTTCCCTGGTTTGCACCAAATACACGTGTCTAACCTAACTTGTCAGTTCCAAAGTTTTTACTTTGCGTCTGGATTGTGATTCGGACATGGATTAGTATGTTTGTTTTTGATTATTCTATGTATAATACAAAGTGGAAAGGTTTTTCCTTTAATAGTAATATAACTACACCACAAAACTTTACACTAGTACCTGTCCAGAATCGGACATTTATATTCAGTGCACTTTGGTTCCTAAAATGTTCGAACTTTTGTCTTTCTTGTCATTTATTTGTATTATGGCTACCTTAACTGTTGCAGAGTACATTTTGTGCTCAATATTTAACATTAACTATCAAACTTACTTTGTAAACGTCATGCATCGCTATAATACCGTCAAAGACCGTGTACAGATCATTCAATAAGTCAACTACCTAAAATGTAAAAATCATCAATTAGCTATATAACATCCAAACATACAAGGCATCCCATAGACATTTGGATTGAAATAAAACGTCCAAAATGTATTAGACATTTATGGGCATAAATGATAAAAGTTCCTTTTTGGAAACATCGTTAAAACCGTTGATATTTTACATATTAAGCTATATTTTGTGTTCACTCATATAACAGTCTGTAATTACGATTATTTTGATTAACTAATCATGGATTATCAAAATTTACAATTCTTTGTTTGACACTTTATATCAAATCCCTTGTTCGTGTATTTTATAATAATTGATATTGGAAGATGTTTCAATAAATTCAGGAATGAAGTACACTTAGCATTATACAAAAACTGAATAATAAATACACAAATAATAATAATAATAATATAATAAAATAATATCATAATACATGTATTATTATTATAATAAAATAAAAAAAATGAAATAAACAAAATCAAGAAGGTGACATTATTAACCACACGTTTATACAAGTAAATGTAGCATGTATTTTTATAATTTACGTAAAATGATATTGATAAAAACATTATTACAAAAATAACCTGTAAGGGTTCACTATTGCTTGCAATAGTGGTAAATCCGACAATATCAGAGAAGAATATAGAAATATCTTCATACGTCTCTGGTGATACGGATTCTCCTCGCTTTAATTGTTCTGCCACTGATCTAAAAAATTATAGGATATTAAAAATTAAAAGGTCAAAATATTAAAAAATGAAATGTGAATATCAGTAGGAAAGTTGAACATAATAAATCAAACAACATAGTACAGGTTTGTGTCCAAACCACAATCCCAAAAGCAAAGTAAGAATTTTGAAATTCTGCAAGTACAACATTATTAGAGGAGGGTATTAATATATATCTTCTTCATATGTCTAGTCCAAACATTTAAAAAAAGCTTTTTATCCATTAAAAACTGATCATGAAAATTTTGAATTGAATATGAAAACCTCTTTTTACCGTACCACTACGGCAGCTCATTTGGTAGTGTACTGATCTTTCGCAAAACACTCGGCATTTAGCTAAATGAAAGTCACTGGGTCCTTTGGAAGAGACCTTAACAACCATTGCCCCTTGTTACGGCAGGTGTAGCACATTGAGGGTCCCTCCTTGCACAATAACACTGAGTGCACTGCAAACGTAAAAAACAAATCTGCCTTGTCACAAATAGCTCTACATTGTCACCAATAGCTGACGATTTCTCGATAAAAGTGAAATATTTTTTTACTTTTTCCATCAATCAATCTTTTTTCTAGAGTTAATCTACAAAAGAAGGAACTCGGTTTATGCGATTATTCGTTATATATGCAATTATCCGTGATACATACGGTGGTAACATCTGATACAGCAGACGATCTGTTTTCTGTTTTTCTATTGCGAGTTCCTCCGTTCTGTCTTTTACTAACTCCTCTAAGTTATTGCTGTAGGCTTCAAGCATGTGGATCATGTTGTCAATGATGTTTGTTCTCCTGAAATAACAGACGCATACATGTTGTAGTTATTGTGTTTTGTCATAACAACACATTTGTCTAAAATTCATGCAAGATAAAATTTGAAATTCCACAAAAACTAAGGTACACTCCCTCACGCAAAGTATTTTCTTAGCTTAATTTGGTAAAATATATATTTTGGTCCTTTTGGGTAGCTTTTCAACATCTTCAAAATAATTTTGGTTCAAGCACTACTGATGAGGAATTGTATTCCGAAACGGCCGTCTAGTGCTGTAAAATTAAAACTGGTATACAAGTAATATGTAATTTACATATTGTCATCGACACAATACAATAAAAGAACCTATCCTTTACAAAGATTTTACTTAACTGAAACCTAATAAATGTTGATAAATGTTGGTAAATGTTAACAATATTTCATGGTAATACAAATTAAAATTTCGACAAAATTAGAATATAGATGTAATAAGCTTCGGCTTAACTGAAAACTGTCACTATGTATCAATATCTTGAAAACTAATTCAATTACTTAGATTTACAAAACACCAGATTCCAATTAAGAAACGCCTTAGCTTATAAATGATTATGAAAGAGGAATTTGGCTGCAGTTTCACATTCCTTAACTAAGAATTTCCTTAATGCAAATATAGCAAACTTGAAATAAAATAATTTTTTGTTTTTTGCAAGATTTTAAGGTTTGATTTTTGGGATCATTCAAGGTTATAACATATGCATTTTATTTTTTTCCAAAAAATTACATCACGACAATGATGGTCACGGTGATCAAGAAGAACAATTTGGTATTCTAACAACAAATATTATACAAATTATCAAAAAGGTTTGATTTTGAAGATCATTCAAAGCTTATAACATATGCATTTTATTTTTTCCCCGCAATATTTCATCACGACAATGATGGTCAGTGAACAAGAAGACCGATGTGGTACTCCAACAACAAATATTATAAGCAAAAGCACAGATGTCAACATTGATGATCAGTGCTTTTTTCATTTTATGAAGCGAAATAAAGGGGTTGTTAATAAATCATATTACAAATGTTCTCACACCATGATCTGTCCCAAGCTGATCGTGAACCTAGACAGTGATTTGTGCTGAAGACCCGGTTGGCTACCAAGAACTGGACCAAGATTTGAGTTCAGGTTTTCAAATTTATTTCAAAAATAATGATGCAAGATGAATTAATTAATCAATTTACCTTCCTCCATTTAAATCAATCAGTCGTTTTCGAACCATATGAAAATCTGGTCTAGATTCTGAGTTTTCATGCCAGCATGCTGACATTAGATTTATAGCTTTTTCCGTTATATTACTGTCGTGTGGAATATATGGTCGAAATGGCGGATCCTCGATATTGCGTATTCTGTTTATAATTTCTGGAAAATATATTTAAAAAATCAAATAAATAATTGAAGTAATAATTAGTAAAATCAATTATTCAGCGAAAAATAGAAAAATAGGCAAATAGGTACACGACTCAACATAATATACTCGAGAGCTTTTTGATAACTGTCTATCTCTAGTCAAATTTACGACCATTAGCAAGACCAAGACTTAAAAGTAGATGATATCGGCTCTTTGTCAAGCACTCGGCATTTAGACATGAAAGTCACGGGCTTAATTGGTAGAGACCTTAAAAACCCGATGCCCCGTGTCACGGCAGGCGTTGAAGAACCCTCCCTTTAAACTGCGCTGCGCGCACTTCAAAGGTAAGAATTTCTACAATATCACTTAGATGGGGACGTATCGATATAAGTGAACCCCTATTCATTCATTCATTCATTCATTCAATCAATCAATCAATCAATCAATCAATCAATCAATCAATCAATCAATCAATCCAATGATTAATTTCAGTATGTTAACTGAAAGTATTTTTGTTTTTAGAAGCAATGCATATATTGCTAGTGCCAGCTACATACCTTTAGGAGATGAAACTGTGTTGAAATAAAACGGACTAGAACGTAGAAGTATTTCTTGGAATATTATTGCAAAACTGTAAATGTCGCCTTTTTGTGTTCCTTTTCTAGGACGTCTGTGTAGGCGGAGTAACTCTGGAGCAGTCCATAACAGTTCTAAAAATACGAAAAATACAAGCTGTTAATTTTCGTCAGAGTAAACAAATAAATCTAAATAGTCCGTGGGCTATTTTGGACCCACCAGATGCCACCACAGGCGAATAATAAAAAATAAAAAAAGTAAATAAGGAAATTCCCATTTGCGATAGACCGAGGTCGAACACAGAGCGATGAGACGCCGTAAGCTTTAGTTTGTAGTTCAATTCGGTTTACATATGTGTCAATTTGTATACATGAAATATATGGAGATGACACGACATTGGGCGGACGGCCAGACAGACAGGGTGATTTCTATAGAACCCCTAAGCTTCGTATAAGGACCACTACGGTAGCTTAGTTTTTATTCAAACTTTTTTATTCTTTCCGACCAAGACTTGAAATTAGACATTGACTGTTCTTTCGCCAGGCACTCGCCAAGCACCCGGCATTTTGAAATGACAGTCGACGGGTCCTTAGTAAGAGACAAAGAAAAAAACTGATTCCGGGTGTGACAGCAGGCTTGGCACATTAGAGATCCATCCCTTCCCTGAGCCCACTGCAAAAGGTTTTTTTTTTTTGCCAATTCACCTAAAACTGTTGACGTCTCGATAAATAAATATTCTCGACTGTGATGCTTAACCCCAAATTATCGATCAATCAATTAATCAATCAAGACAAAATATCATCTTTAAGCTAACATAAAAGTGACTTAAAGATAGCTTAAATGTGTCTATTAGCCACTATTAAGCTATATTTAAGCTGCTATCTTCTTATACGATCATATAATGAGTTACAGAAATATGTACTTGTATAATATTCGTATTCTCCCTCCTCTTGTGTAGGTTCCTCGGGTTGTGTCGTTATTGCACCATAATCTGTAATTTTGAGCACCCAGCGACTATCTATTACACAATTAGTGGACTTTAAATTACCATGTGACTTTAATGAACTTTTATGAAGAAATTCCATTCCCTGAAATAAATAGAATAAATATGTAAATAGAGTATTTAAAATAAAAATGAATAAATAAATGAATAAATAAATAAATAAATAAATAAAACAAAAAATAATAAATAAATAACAACCATGATGAAGTCAGGGCAAGTTCTCCATCAATTATTAATTAATGTGCACTAAGTGGATTGAAGTAATGTGAATAACGTCTAAGCCAGGATTATTTCACTCATATTGAGAGAGGTAAATTATGGAATGGTTTAGGACGCTGGAGCATACGGAATGGAATAACCGAACTTTAGCAATAGCCATGGTTTGTTTAATGTATTTGTCTTTCCATGTCTTGTTTGGCCTTTTTTATCATTTACTGGTTGTCATGTTGTTTGTTGTTACCAATTACATGTTTTTCAGATGTAAATTTCGTTCTTTATTGTAAACAATCTAATATTTTGAATTCAATGAAAGGGAAATATATCACAAAAGAAACTTACTGGCTTCAGTTTCACAATCATTCTTTAAGTAAAATTTTCCTCAACTTACATTTGGCAAATTTTATATATAAATAATTTGGTTTATTTCCCAGATATTCATAGATTAAGGTGTCCTTATTGAGAACTTGGTGTCTAGAGCCTGGAACTAGGCATTATGTTAAAAAACACTAAGGGACAGTGTCAGTTTAACTTACTTTAGAGTACAACCATTCCTTCTTATCTTTAGAGCATAAAAATACCGGTCTATTTTACCGTAAAACACATAAATACAATTGTATGAGTCAAACTTACTCTAGCAAGATCTAATGCAAATGACATCTGGAACATCCAGTCTAACTTTATGTCATCATTCTCCAGAACATCCTGTAATGTAGAGATTCAACAAAATAATATGAGATAGAGAGAGATAGATAGATAGAGAGAGAGAGAGAGAGAGAGAGAGAGAGAGAGAGGAGATCCTCTAAAAGGTTTTAAAAATGCAATTTAAATGCCTCTACGATTGTTTATGTGTGCCTTCAATCTGTCTGAATTCTTCGACATGGTCTAATTTGAAGATAAACTTATGTTAGTTGTTTTGTCAAAAATTCACTTAGTATAGCCAACACATTGACCTTCAATTAAAATATTTATATATGGACTGACCTCATTTTCACAATCATTCATTGACAAAGTTTTATGGTACTAAATAAATTTTGTCTCTAAAATTAGAATATGGATGTAATAGTAATAGAGTGATCCTTAAAATGACACCTTAAAGTCGTTATCTCGAAACTAACAAGATGGTTATGATTTCAAATTTTGTAAGATTTAAGTTAATGAAAATGTTTAGTTATAAGAAACACAAGTTTCGTCTAGATTATGGGACACGTGCATAGTTTAACTCCGAATCCTAACACTACCCATGCATTTGGTGGATCACCGTATATGAATATTCCGGATGAAAGGTCAAGGCGGACAGGTCAATGTTGTTTGACTATACCCAAGACGGTGAAGGCGGACAGGTCAATGTTATTTGACTATACCCATGTATCGGATGGATCAACGTATATGATAGATATAAAACGATAGTCCTACTAATCAGGCCATCAAAACCCCCATTATGTTTTTGACTAGTTGGGGGATTTGTGGTCTGACAGCTTCCATTATTGAATTCTTGAAATTTTTTACCAAAAACGACAGAAACGAAAACACGCGTCGATAACTTCTAGTATTCCCTTACCTCGCTCTTGCTGGCAACATGGAACACTTCCTAAAACATTATTCTACCTCCATCGATATCGGTAGAAATACAAGGTTTTCTGACGTCTCTTCAGCTCTGTCACTTTCGCACCAAGAAATTAACAACGCAAGCTGTCAGACCATAAACCCCAAACAAGTAAAAAATAAATAAAATGGGGGTTTAATGGGCCGATTAGTTGGACTAATAAAAAGATGGAAGGTCAAGCGGACAGGCCAATGTTGTTAGCTTTCTTACCTGTAAGCTTCCCTTTGGACAGTAACGTGTTAATATATAACTGTTCTGGGGTTCTAAACTGGCACCAATAAATGGATTTAAATTATCATGATTTAATTCTCGTAACTGTAATATAAAAAAATGATATGGAATATATATGATGTTCTGCAAAATGTTTTATTGGTCACAAAAACTGCTAAATCTCTATTGAAGATCATGAAATACAATGAAATCATAGCAAGCAGCCAGATGTTATTATCTTTTCTTTTTAGTTTTTGTTGCTCTGTTCGGGAGAAAATGGGGGCTCGGTGGCCGAGTTGTCTAACTGCGCGCATATGGATCACAGCGCCTTTCAACATCTAGGTTCAAATCCCACTGGTGACAGGCTCCGGTTTCACAATTATTCCTTAGCTAAGATTTTCCTTAATTTAAATTTAGCAATTTTTGTAATCTCTTTTTGGAACTACTGGTGAATATTCTTGTCAAATCTAAATATAAATGTTTTAATCTAGAAGTGATCTTAAAAATGACACCTTAAATTCCTCAATATCTTGAAAATTAACAAAATTATAATTTTGCAAGATTTAAGTTAAGGAAAATCTTAGCTAAGGAATGATTGTGAAACCGGGGCCTGATTCTATTGTGAGAAAATTTGTTAGTTCGCTAGCTTGCTGCTGAAGGTGGTGGTTTTCTCCGGGCACTCCGATTTCCTGTATTGACCTGACTGTAAGAAACAGAATCGGTACGAGTGAGAGAATCTTAACTTGGGCGTAAAACTACAAAACTGAACTCTACTCCACTAGTCCAAAAATCTAGTGAGTTCTATATCAAATAAAACCAGCGAATCCAATTCCCCTGACAAATGACATAGGATGTTATATTCGTGGATATTTATTTGTACACATACATAAACATTAACAAAAATTGTAGAATAATAAAAATATTTTCCCCTGAATCTTGGCCATGTTTAAAATTCTGCATGCCATAATTGTTGTTCTAGAGGATATGTTAATGAAATTTTACCAAGGTTCAAAGTACAGTAGTATACAGTACCGACCTGTCGAAAAGTTTAATTTTAAGCTTACAGTAACAAAGAACTGTCGAATCTGTTCCATTCTATATCTAAACAGCTAACTACAGTACAGACCTGTCGAAAAGTTTAATTTTAAGTTTACAAAGAACTGTCGAATCGGCTGCTCCCAGCTAACTACATTGCCGACCTGTCGAAAAGTTTAATTTTAGGTTTACAAAGAACTGTCGAATCGGCTGCTCCCAGCTAACTACAGTACAGACCTGTCGAAAAGTTTAATTTTAAGTTTACAAAGAACTGTTGAATCGGCTGCTCCCAGCTAACTACAGTACCGACCTGTCGAAAAGTTTAATTTTAAGTTTACAAAAAACTGTCGAATCGGCTGCTCCCAGCTAACTACAGTACAGACCTGTCGAAAAGTTTAATTTTAAGCTTACAAAGAACTGTCAAATCGGCTGCTCCCAGCTAACTACAGTACCGACCTGTCGAAAAGTTTGATTTTAAGCTTACAAAGAACTGTCGAATCGGCTGCTCCTTGCTCTATCTAAACAGCTAACTACAGTACAGGGCTGGGTAACTGGAAGCTCTCTTAGCAGTTACGAAACTTAACTCCTATATAACACAACGGAGTTAAGTGTTCGTTACTACTAAGAGAGCTTCGAGTTACCCAACCCTGATCTGCCAAGTGTTTAACACTGTGCTAACGAAAAGGAGTCGAATCTAGGCTGCCGATTGGTCGAGATTTGGATAGATAGTGGCTGATAAGCCGCCGAGTGATAAGTAAGTAGCATCCGTAAAAGTGCTGCCGAAATACTTACTGTTGGAACGAAATAAGCTGCCAATCCGTTACTAATTTGTTAGCTCAGTGTTAAACTTTTGACAGGTCTGTACTGTATATCTTTCGGTGGTACTACTTATCTATAATTCGGCCAGTGGACAGCCTAGCCTCGGCTCGTTTTCGCTAGCTCAGTGTTAAACTTTCGACAGGTACGTATTGCACAACGACGGTAATGTACTCCTTCATGCAAAGTATTCCCTTAGCTCAATTTAGTAAAAGATAATTTGGTTATTTGGGTATCTTTTCAACAAAATGAAAAAAAATTGTTTCATAATTTTGGTCTTAGCACTACTGATGAGGAATTGTATTCCGAAACGATCGTCTAGTGCTGTAAAATTAACACTGAATTAAAATGTAACTAGAAAAACTGAGCCACAAGCTCACAAAAATACCCCCTGCTCCCAAAAATTAATCTGATCAAATTTTTAAATAGGAGTTGCACATCTACATTATATCACACAGATTGTGTAAAAGTTTCATGAAAATCCATTGAAGGGTTTAGGAGGAGTTGCGGATAAGAGATAGGTACCCTAATATGTAACGGAAGGACGGAGGGACGCACGGACGCACGGACGGACACCCTATCACTATATACCCCCCACTTTTTAAGCGGGGGGGGGGATAATTATAAGTACCGTTTTTAAGTCTTTCAACATATCTCTGCTCAGTCGAATAGATCTTCTTTGTATACTTTTGACTGCAACAATAGAACCCTAACAAAATAAATAGTTTCAATAAATTTTACTGAATGAAGAAAAGATCGATCACAATATGATGTACTCCACCAAGATCCTAACGTAGGAATTTTTATGTTCGCTAAAGGTTTCCCTACACTCCGGTTTCCTCTACCTCTAAATTTGACCGTCATGACATAATTAAAATTCTTGACGGTGGCATTAGATAAATTCACAATATGCATTGTTTCTTATTATATCTTAGTGATGTTTAGTACGCGATCGACGACGACAAAGATGATGATTATAATGATGATAACGACGAAGTCGACGACAACGGCGATGCCGCTGCTGCTGCTGCTGATAATGATGATGATTATGGTGGTGGTGGTAGATAGCAAAACAAACATACCAATCCATCTCCAAATCATTGTTCCAAAGTAAAGAGAAAACTGGGAATTTAAGTTAAACATGTAAACTTCTTTCAAGGCAGTGAGGCCGGGTGCTCCGAAAGGGTAAGCACCACCTGTTTAGCAGACTAGACCTGTCACATGACTGTCACATGAGAAATAAAAACTGAGAAGGAAAACGGAATGTTTTACATTATAATACGTTTTTGCAAAAGAATGTTCGATTAAATTTTCTATAAAGCTCACTATCAAATTTCATCAAAGCACACAAATGTATGAAATACTTACCCTATAATTTCCTATAGGAGCGTATAATAAGTTTTTGTCCAAACTACAAGATGACCCTAATCCAAGTGTCCCTCGAGTATCCTGAAATTATTAATAATTATTTATAACACATCGAAAAACTAAATGAAATACAGGCCAACCTGCCTTAAAGGTAATCTCTATATATGGACCACCTGCTTTAAAGACCAATAAAATTTTATCTTAATTGCTCTTTATTCATGTTAATAGGACCAGCTGCCCATAAAGGTAACTTTTACTGGTTCCATTGTTTGGTCTTTATAGACAATATTGACTGTGTTATACAATACCAGCAAGATAAACTGGTCAATATACGAGATTTTGATTCATGTGTAGCAATAGTGACCGAGGGCAAAGTCCAAGTAAATATAGCCATCAAGGAGCAATAAATGATATATTGACATCTTATCCGTGTTGTAATTGTTTTGTTGAAACATTTTTAGAAGCAATGCATTTATAACAAGAAAATCAGATAACAGTCATCTTTTTGAGCGTTTCGAGAAATATCTAACATATACAAGAACAAAATACCAATCCAAAGCAAAGTGAAACAGGTAAACTTCCATCAGGTAAGTGAGGCCGGTGCTCCGGAAGGATAAACACCTCTTGTTTAGCTAGCTTTGAGATAAAAAAGGAGAGTGAAAGAAACATGGAACTATTGGGCGTCAAATATACCCATGGTAATTTTGGATACGGAGACACCATACTTATCATTAAAATAATAAATATACTTTACCATTCTGACCATTCGTTTCCTGGGCGTGTCTTTAGTGGCAGGGGCCACAGCTCCATTAACGTGGCTATTGTGTGCTATATTCTTCATTCTAATTTCCTTTGTATTGACTTTCCAAAACATACCCATTAATTCTTTTTCAAATTTCAGCTTTCTGAAAGAATAAAAGAAGATGTTCTACTTTTGCTCTTGAAAAGCACACTCTATATCTCCTATGGACATATCATCTATTCTAGTGAGCTCAAAATTACAGATACGAACCATTTTTCGAGTTCTGCTTCATATTCACACTTATGCATGTACCTAAATTACGACACAAACGAAATGCGCATTTGAAGCTATAAGACAAGCGTGATGACTTCAATGTTTCTATTGTCAACTTGCCTGTTCCATGCAACAATTAAGTATGTACACCTGCGTCCCCTACTTATGGTGTACAGTAAAATCTGTCTATAAAGGCCACCCAGTGAAACCGGTAGAAGTGACCTTTATAGGCAGGTGACCTTAATATACAGGTTATAATAATATGAAAAAAGAACAATTGGATACAATTCTACTGGCCTTTATAAGTAAGTGGTCCTTAAATAGAGGTAGCGTTTAAGACAGGTTAGACTGTATTTGTTTTGCTAAATACGCTATTTTTAGCTTGTTCCCAGTACAGAAACTTTAAATACAACGTTAACGACGCAATTGGCTTACAAATAAATCATTGATATTGCAAACCTAGGCCTGTCAAAGCCCTCAAAAAGTTTTATGGTCGTCGTCACAATATTGTTGATAAGTAAAGAATGTCTAAAATTATCCTTGATATATGATTTACCTGTAAAGAAAAAGAGCACCAAAAACTCCAACTAAGGCCAATATAATACCAACACATGAACCAACTATGGCACCAGTTTTATCACCTGTAATTAAATAAGACAATATCATATCATTATCACTTTTTTTTACTGTAAAAGTATTTATTTTCGCGGTGTACTAATTTTCGCTTATTAAGCGGACGTGTTTCCGGCGAAAAAAAAATACGGAGCGAAAATTATGCCTTTTGTGTTATAGTGCATATTTCAAAGACGCGCAAAAATTTAACTACAATGTACGCGGAAATGGTTTAATTTCCTGTACCGCCAAAATAGATAAACGTGAAAATAAATACGATTACAGTAGTACAATGTTTTGTTTGAATGGAAGTTTTCTGTTTATGTTATCATTTTGTAATATGGTTATCAATACACAATGCTAATTTCGTATTTAGCTGTCGTTTTGCATACAGCATCATGTATAGCTTTAGGCTATAGGCTATACGTTATTCACTCAAAAAAATTCCTTGGCTTTAAAAACAATATCCTATCGTTTGTTTCCTTTCTGCATATGTAAATTTCCACAAAATTAAAAATTTTAGTATCCATTCTAAAATTTCTGAAAATATAGTACTTTTATAAGCATTTTTTCAGTTCACCTTTTGAAAAAAATTCTCATAAATAAGTAACCAATATGGCAATAGTGATCAGGAATGGACACGAAGCATTATAAACATGTTCAGTTGTTGTGACAAAAGCAACAACAGAAACAACAACAACAGCAACAATAATAATAATAATAATAAAAATAATAATAATAATTTACCACCATCTGGACATTTGTCTCCGTTAAATCCACAAGATGGCGTGTCGGATGGCATCTGACCTCCCGCCCAAAGTATTCTTCCAACTTCTTTGTAAGAATCGGTTATATCGCCCACCACCTCAAAATGGTTATTTTGATAATGGACTACATGGTATGTTCTCTCGGGCTTCCTGGATTGAAGAATTTTTATATCTCCCGTGAGACCTTGAAATAAAATCAGCATAATTAGTATGTTAAAGCAGCAAGGTTTCGGTTACACAATTTCAGTTTCAGAATATTTCCTTGGCTAAGATTCCCCTTAACTTAAATCTGGCAAAATTTTAAATCTTTATAATTTTGTTAATTTTTTAGATTTGAGATTTTGAAGATCGCTTCTGGATTAAAACATTTGCATAAGTGTTGTCAAAAATATTTATTCATAGTTCGAAGAAAAGATTATAAAAATTTGCTTTATTTTAGTTATGGAAAATCTTAGTTAAGAAATAATTGTAAAACCGAGGCCTGATACTTTGCTGGTTTAATTTTTTAAAATAAGGCATATGTACACAATGTCATTGTTATACGAGTGTTCGGTACTTAGAGAAATGGTTTTTAAACCCCAGTCAATTTATTCACTTCTAACGCGGATGTCAATTTCAGGATGGTTGAGGATTATTGCCAAAATTTGCCAAGTATTAGTCACAGAAAATCTTAGTTAAGTAACGAATGTAAAACAGGGGTCTGGAACTCGAAATAGGCAATAAAATACGTTAATATATCATAATAAATATATTCCTTAATATTTTCTATTCCGTAATTTTAAAGAAAATATCATTTGATAATCACAATATTTTTTCCAAAGCAATTTTGCAAGGACTATAAAATGTAATGTGTTTCTTTTAAAATAATGCATGAAATTGAGATTGATTCATCATTGAACAGTAAAAAATTCATAAAAATTCGCCTAGAAATAGATCGTTTTCAAAAAGGTATTTTATTTTGAGATTATTGTAGAATCAAACGAGGTTATTGAATTATGTTTCGCGAATGACTTCATTATCTCACACTATGACGTAATTTCCATAAGGGTTTATGCAGCGGCTCATATGTTTAAATGCATACCTGTGTATTTCCAATTCTTCATGAACTCTATTGTGCTGTTAGATCTTCCGCCCGTGGTATGGTTATGACTGTAAGCATACATTATGACGGCATCGTACAGGTACGCAGAAAATGAGTCAACCTATGTTAATAATTATACAAAAAACTTCATGAATGAAATATATACAATTAAATTAAGTGAATTAAGATCCCAAAGCAGGTTCTTTTTGTGATTTACACTTATGTTCAAAGGGCAATAACTCCCAGGAAAATGAGAATACCAACTCGGGTTAACGATCTGCGCATCTCCTATCAATATTAATGTTTTGCGCCAAATTCAATAAAATAGTTCTTCATAGTTTTGGAGATTTTGTGCAGAAAAGAAATTCAGATGGACGGAAACACGAATTTAATACACCCTCTTTCTTCTAAAGGCGGTGGATAAATACAGTCGATAATCAGTTAAGAGCCTTAACAGAACCACCATTAAATGTTTTATAATCTGGCACGGAGTTCAAAATCGATTTTCTTATGTTAAATCTAGCAAAATTGACGAAACATATTAATTTTTTAAAAGATAATCCATACATTAATGTGTAATTTTAAAGATTGCTTCAAGCTTATCACATGTGTGTTCTAGCTCCAGTTGTATTTTGAGTTCCATAAAACAATTTTTTTTTGTAATGTTTATGTTTATTGGCATAATAAGGTATATAATGATAAATTTTATAATTTTACAAATATAATACATGTACATATACATATCAATAGACAGAAACAAAATTAGCTATTTCAGTTGAGTTCGATGTTTGTTGGTTGGTTGAATGTTGCTTAGCGTCGCATCAGCATTATTTCAGCTATTCGTGACGAGAACTACTTTATCTATGAACAAGTTCGTGTATGCTTGTGTCACCATTAAATACATCCAAAAAATGGTATATGACACTAATTAAAAAACATGTCTGTGTTTGTTGTTTTGGCTGGATTTTTTTTAATTAATTGGTTTGCAAAATAATGATGAAAAGATAAATGATAAAACTGACCTTTAATATTGACTTAAGACTGCTACTTATTCTTGAAAGATTTTGGCGGAATGCATTAGTAACAAAATCTATATAGTTTGAATACGGTTGTGTAGATGGCGCTCCCACTTGTATCAGGTTAGACAAAGCGCCACCTAGTGTTGATATGTTTTGTCTGAAAGCATATTCCGCGGAGTTGCTGAATTGCCAGTATATAAACACGTATTCACTGGTTGATAATCCGTTTTCCTTTACGACGGTCATAAATTTCACAAGGTACTCTTCTGGAAGAAGTAGGACTATTACTGAAAAAAAGTAAAATATACATGTAGTATTTACAGGCAATTTTTAAATTATTAGGAAATTGTTTTAATTAACGTGTTCATAATAACATTAATTGCTGAAAAGTGGTGGTTTTCTCTGGACACTCGGCTCCCTCGCCCATCACCACTCAAATACACACCAGCTCGATATAAGTGAAATAATCTTGACTAGGGCCTAAAACACAATCGTTTCACACCACTAAAACCGACAAAAGTTAAGCCATATTTCATTTATATTCCTGATTTAATTTTTATTCCATATGATACCTTTTTGTTTCAATATAAAAACATTTAAAAACGGTTATAGATTACTAAACTTGATAGGTATCTTGCATAAATGTTTTATCTTAAAGAATCAAATAGTATCATTGTGAGTTGGTCATGGATTTGTGCTTAGTTACAATAAAGATATAAATAGTATTATCTAGCTAAAAAGGAGTTGCTTACCCTTCCGAAGCACCCACCTAACTTGTCAGTTTTAAAGATTTTACTTTGCTTCTGGATTGTGATGCAGACAAAATTATTTGTTACTTGATTACAACGAATGTGATATTTTTTGTATACTATAAATAGTTCCTTTTAAAAATATTTCAATCTCATCAGCAACTGAGCTTTTAAAAATAAGAGAATCAAACAATAAAATCGAAGCCAAGTCCAACTAGTCATTATTTCTGATGAGTATTAAGCACTGAACATTCAATGTTGGAACGGAAATGATTTGGCTCTGACACCTGGACATTAGGCCGAAAGTCAATAAAGGTTTATTACATACGGGACATTAAGATTAAAATTGCTACCAACAATTATCCTATACAACACTAATCGCCTAAATAATGTATATTACTAGAAATTAATGCTAACGGTTAGAACCGACAGTCTTCAGATATATTTGTTAGCTTTACGAAATGTTTAGTGAAAATTCAAAGTTTTATAAAAAAAAAAAATTTGATATTAAACAGACGGTTTTGGCTTTAGCTGCTTTTGTTTCATAATATCAATTGTGTGCATTAAAATTTAAACCGGGTTTTAGAAAAATATTGCCCAAAACATAAAATACAACATTTTGATTGACTGTCTGGTTAAGTAAACAGAACATTGAACAACCCAGTCCTGGTAATATAATCCAATGGGTGTCGAAAAAGGTGGAAAATGCGCCTCTACCTTTGTATGGTTTTGATTAATAAATTTTGCACTATGTACTAAGTAATTTGCCATATGCAACAGAATTTCCGATAGTGAACCAATTCCTTCGTTATACCATGTGATTATTATCTAACCTGTTTTAACTTTGCAACACCAGGCGACCGTTTTGGAAACCAAGTTCCTCATCAGTAGTGCCCGGGAAACTTGTGGAAACGCATATATATTGTTATGACTTGTGTATGTTAGGACTATATTAAGATGTGTTCGGATTTGTACGTATCCGGTTATTATTGTACTCTAGTCCTGCGTATGAATATTTTTGTTCATAATAAAGTAGTTCATGTTCAGCCATTAAAAGATTGAGTCACATTGTTTATTTGGCCGGTTGGTCAAACTTGCTTGTGTTGCAGCCGCACACAATATATATTTTTTTTATGAAAAATAAAAATGACCAAATTGTATTTTTGAAATCCACCTAAGGCAATTTTTTAACGATATACCATAGCTTAGATATTTTAAAGATTTTTTTAATATAGGAAGCAGAACAATGTTCATTTAGCAATACTAAGTATTGTCTCATTGGTTAAGGATACCCACGGGTGTGGTTAGTCCACTAAGAGAGATACCAGCCAGGTGATTGTAATAATTAAAAAACCTATGTCAATAATAATAATAATAATAATAATAATAATATAACATAGGTCTTACTTCGTGATCTGGCTTTGATGTTTTGGATTGCGTCTTCCATGGCTAATTTGGAGAAATTAGATAACCGTTCAACACCTCGAACAAGAATATCTTCACCAGGGAACGAAGTCGAGATCACACTTGTTAGAGTTTTACTGATTTCGTCTGTACTCGCGACGATGCCTAAAAGAAAAAAAAATAGAAAAAATCTAAGCTGAGTAAAAGAATTAATAGCTGAAACATATGCACAGTAAACTCGACACACAAGACGGAAGAAATGGTCTTTAAATAGCCGATGTTGTTTTTTGTTGCTATATGAAGCAAAGTCTTCTTCAACAAGACTTTCGTCTTAACTGTCAGGTGGTCGTTATATAGATGTTGTTTTTGTTGATAAAAGAAGCAAATGTAACTTATCTACTGATATTTATGGACAGGTGGTCGTTATATAGATGTTGTTTTTGTTGATAAAAGAAGCAACTGTAACTTAACTACTGATATTTATGGACAGGTGGTCGTTATATAGATGTTGTTTTTGTTGATAAAAGAAGCAAATGTAACTTAACTACTGATATTTATGGACAGGTGGTCGTTATAAAGATGTTGTTTTTGTTGATAAAAGAAGCAAAGGTAACTTAACTACTGATATTTATGGACAGGTGGTCGTTATAAAGATGTTGTTTTGTTATTATATAAAGCAATTGTTCCCTCAATAAGACAGATATTTCTTCATATGAGGTTATTTTTGTTGTAGTAGGGCGAAAGTGGCCGTTCAATAAGACACACGTATTTAAAAGGCTCCTTAAATTTAAAATAAAACAAATGTATTAATTAATTGACAGGTGCGCTTTATATAGAGTTTTTTTGTTGAAATAGAACACCAAATCTCCTTAGATAAGACACTGGTTTTAATTGATAAGCAGTTTTTTATTAATGAAAGAAACAAAGGTGACTTAACTACTGGTATTATTGGACAGATGGTCTTTATATAGATATTGTCACTGCAGAAGTTTTATCTTTATTTGGCAATGGACTAAGCAGTAAAACCACATCATACAAAAGATGAAACAAGAAAGCAAGACAAATTTTCTATACTACTGTACGAACCATTCTGTTTGTGACAGTGAAATACTCTTTATCTCCACAGAAAATCCAATAAAATTGAATAAAGATGGGTATTTTTCACTTACTTGTGCCTAGACGTAACAGGGCAATATGTATGCGCATCCGCGATTGTCAAAAAGTATATCTGTAGAAGGGAAAATGTTAGCGTTATGAGGATTTTACATGTCGAAAACTACGAAGTTTACACCGGAAGTGATGTCCTTGGTGACGTTTTACGTCATATGCGCAACAGAATCCGCCATTTGCCTGGATTTTCAATATGCTAAATCACCATAGCGTCAACGCCGAGTTTTACCCTGTGCAGATTTAATCTGGGCCGCGTAATCTCGGATGCGCATACAGATTTACTGTTACGACTCGACACAAGTAAGTGAAAAATACCCATCTTTATTCAATTTTATTGGGTTTTCTGTAGATATGAAGGGTATTTCACTGTCACAAACAGAATGGTTCCTACACAATCTGTCCATGTGGGACTGGAACCTAGGCCGTGTGATTCGCTGTGATCCATAAGCACATGCTTTGAACTATTCGGCCATCGAGGCCCCCGTCGTATTACAATGCAAATTATAAGAAAGATATTAATTAATATTTAGATATAGATATTTAAATATCAAAATTAATATTTAGAGCTGAATAACATTCAATTTGATTTTTCTTGAATGTAACGCATATTACTATTACAATCAAAGAAAAGCATACCGTTTCACGTTCAAACCACAATCCCAAAAGCAAGGTAGAAAAAGTGAGTTGAGTTGAGTAATGGTGTGTAACGTCCCACTCAAGAATATTTCACTTATATCGAGATGTCGCCAGCTATAGACGAAGATGCATAAAGTTTGCATGTGCGTTGTTCTGATGGTATTATATGTCAGGGTTCTTTATGGTACCAAACCTACCTTGACACGGGACCTCGTTTATTTTAAGTTACCATCCGAAAGAACCGTGACTTTCATTTCATTATGCCGAGTGCTTGGCGAGAAAAAGTCACTACCTTTTTTCAAGTCTTGGGTCAGACCTGGTCGGGGTTCGAACCCACGACTTCCTACTTACGGAACGAACACTCAACCTACTCAGCTACCGCAATGGCTAAAAAAGTCAAAGAGGTAAAAAGTGGCAGATTCAGTGAAACATGAAATTGAAGTCGAGTACAGCGGAAGGGTAAGTTTAACCGGTCTACATAGTTACATCCGCCATGTGTGAATTCAACATCGAGAAAGAAAGGATCATGAAACTATGGGACAGCAAATATATCAAGGATATTACTTACCGACATTTTTCCAGGAATGTTGTTTTAAAACCACTGTTAATGTTTTGGAAATATCTTGAAATGTTCCGTATATGGATACGACATCATTGTACTTGGGAGTATTGTGTAACTCCTCGTCCACAGGTGTCCAAGTGATGACCGGGATGTTCCAGTAAGAGGCAAATAATCCAACTACTTTGATACCTTATAAAAAAGCAAAACAATTGATTGATTAATTGATTGATTGATTGATTGATTGATTGATTGATTGATTGATTGATTGATTGATTGATTGATTGATTGATTGATTGATTGATTGATTGATTGATTGATTGATTGATTGATCGATCGATCAAATAAATGAATAAATGAATGAATGATTGATTGATCAATTGAATGGGGTTTTACGACCCGGACAAGAATAATTATGTCGCTTGCGATCGGTGAAGCAACAGAAATTTGCAGTGCGCTCAGACAAATTGCAGTTTGACCATTTAAGACATTTTCGATCACAAACGGTAAAAATGGTCTTATTTGATGACAAATAATTAACCATCTGGGTCCAACTGGTCAAAGCTCTGTTAGTTTGACCGGTGTTTTATTAGAATTGGTATCTTATATATTAACAAGTGAAATCCATGTTAAAATATTTTATATAAGTACTATATTTAGTACTTAGAAGTCACTTTTGTCTGTATTATCTATCTACGAGAGAAACATTGCTTCGAGTTTCTGATATAGCATTCTCTGTAAAGCTGTAAGGGAAATGTTTAAAATGGCTATATTTTGACATTTTAGTCTTTTTTGGCCAAATATGAAAAATGCTTCTATTAGAAGTCCTTTCATAATGTGTTATGAAAAGGTTACCGCCAAAAACAAACATACTAATCAATGTCTAAATCACAATCATAAAACAAAGCAAAAACTTTAAAAACCGACAAGTTAGGTTAAACACGTGAACTTCCACCAGGGAAGTGAGACCGGATGTTCCGGAAGGAAAAGCACATCATGTTTAGCTAGTTACATCCGCCACGTATGTACTCCAAGTTTTGTGAAAGGAACATGGAACTATAGGGCGTCAAAAAAATCCAGGGCAATCCTGGACACAAAAACATCAAACTTATGAACAACACTGTAATGACGTTTATAAATCTTTATTAGGGCCTTGATATGTCTATGCTTGCAATATCTCTGAGTCAACAATTTATTTGCAAGCAGCCTGCTTCGTTGTACAAAATCCCCGTAGTGGGAACAAGCTCTACCATAGCGTATTAATTGGGAATTAAATACACCATAAGCAGGGTAACCAGGAATAGTGCATAACAAATGAAAGGCTAACATAACTATAAAATTACATTACAAATTCCTCGCATCAAAAAGCATAGGTACACAGTTTTAGTACAGTTACAGTATTCTCCAAACCTTGGAGGGAAATGGTTTGATTCATTTAAATATGTCTATGATATACCTTTTTCCTTTTTAAAAAGTGTTTTTGTTGATAAAATTGAAAAAGTATATTACCGTACAGTACGAATATAGAATCGAATAAAAAAGAACAAATAATGTGTAAATGTTGTCACACGCATAAGGTTACTACAGACAATCCTGTCTATAAATGTCTCCCAAGGGAACAAGTAAAAGTGGCCTTTATGGGCAGGTGTCCTTTATATACAGGTTCAAATTATACGAGTAAGAAGGATTTGGGCACAATTCTACTGGCAATTGACGTATCGCCAACCACGCCCACAATGTTCCGACACTGGCCGCCACCACGGTACCAAAACAGGGTCACGGCAACTAATGACGTACTAGTGTCAGTGACGTCATTAAATGGCGCTATTCAGGCCGAGTTTTTATTCTTTTTTGTGTGTTAATCAAGCATTCGGCCATTTGACGGAACACTGTGGGCGTGGCCGGCGATACGCCAATTATAAGCAGGTGAGCTTTATATAGAGGTGGCCTTTAAGGCAGGTTGGACTGTACTATTAACACTAACTAGAACAAGAAGTGTTATTTGTCTGATACCTGTTGTGATGTCATAGACGTTATTGACGCACCCAACATCCTTATCACGAGCCAATGTGGGCTTAAATATTAATTTTGACATAACGATACTTAAAGGATGACATTTAAAGATTAAAATACATAATATTTGCTACCTTTTGACACCTATGACAACTTATTCATATTTTGTTGTTTTATCATATCTTTCAAGTGGCGGATGTGAAGGTACCCGTACCTAAGCTCAAAGCAGGTGTGATATTTTGAATCATAACGGACTTTGAGTTTTTACGAACTTTGAATCTTGCCATATGATTCATTAGTAATTAATGTTCAACGAGTTTTTATCGAATAGGTAAGAAAATTCAAACAAATGAAATTAATAAACACGTAACGAAATACAGTACAGGTCTGTCCAAAGTTTAACACTAAGCTAACAAATCAGAGCCTAATCATTAGTTCATCTTGGCTATATCTAAACAGTTTTTCGTTCGACAGCTGGTATCTATCTCTCGGCAGTTTTTTGTCGACTAGCTATCCATATTTTTGCCACTCAACAGCCGAGCTTTGACTTCTCGACTTTTTTCGTTAATGCAGTGTTAAACTTTCGACAGGCCTGCACTGTATATAAAATTGACTTTTGTAATTTTTAATTTTATCGTAAAACTTTAGGCATATTAGAGTTCTGTCAAGTCAACAAAATATCAGTAAAATGGACGAGCAAAATTGGAATTCTATAATATCAACATTATCCCGTAAAATTAAAAAAAAACAACAAAACAACCAACATTTGAAGATTTATCCGATCATAATAATACTGTAAAACTTTAAAAAAGCCCAATAATAAACATATTTGTAATACCAAGGAAACCGAGTCCTGCCATATCAATATACATGTTATGTGCTACTTTTGAATTTTTATAAAATAATGCCTTTAAAAGTAGCACATGGCAATTTATTGCCATAAACCATTTTTAAAATGTATTTTATGATTAAATTAAAAAAAAAGTTTATGACATACAGTGTATGTCGCGAATCTTAAAAATAGCAAATAAATATCTGAACTATCAACAAAGTGTCGTAAAAATATTTGAATTCTGCCATATTTTTTTTTTTACATATTGTGATTAACTTCAAAAACAAACATATTGGAGTTTTTGCATATCGGCAAACTGTCGTAATAATAGAAAGAAGTACATTTGAATTCTGCCGTATCATTAAAATGTGGCGAAACTCCAAACAGTACATTGTTTTTTGTTTTATTTTGCCAAAAAACTTCATTATCTCAATTTGGAGTTCTATCACATCAATTAAAAAACACATTGGCGTTCTGAAAAATCAACGAACTGTCGTAAAAAATTAAAAGAGTTAAATTTGAATTTTGCAATATCATCATAATTTGATGAAACAAACAAAATATTGGAGTTTTGTTAAAAACTTCCAAAACACAATTTGGAGTTCTATAATATCAACACTCTGAAAAAGTTCATTGGAGTTCTATTGTGTCAACCTAACATACTGCCATTAATAGGCAAACAATATTGACCTGCCCGCTTGACCTTTCTTTCGGAATATTCATATGGAAGGATCCATTCAATACATGGGTAATGTTAGGTTTAGCAGTTAATTATAATATACACAAGATAGTTGATTGGTGTTTCTTATTATGTAAAGGAAATAACACCTGTGTTACCTATACATAAATTCAGTGTTCCGTGATAAATATTTAAATTAAAGGTCAAGTGGACAGGTCAATGTTGTTTACCTATACTAATATATGACTCATTTAACCCATAACACATCCTTTACACATTGACTGATATTGATAGCATTTCATTCAATAATTTGTAGTCTTGTCAAATTTCACAAAATTTTCAGGGTCAGATTTCGGCAGCTTTGATCTGACAGAATAACTAAGTCGTGTTTATGTATAAACTGTCAAACCCTTAAGATTAGGATTATCTCTAAAGCTGTCATTACTGGGATTAATAAACTTAGTATCTATATATAAACCCTATACTAATCCATGGTAAATACAGATACAGACTGGCTATCTCCATGTGTATTGAGTATTGACGTACAAAAATTGAAATAAAACTTTCATTTAGCAATTTCATGATAAAAGGAATTCATGTCGGAATTAATTACACAACCCATTTCATTTTACCTGCCTAACACTATTTTTAATGGATTGGAATCTTTAACGAATGTAAAATATTATAGGTCAAGACGTGTAAGTTGTAACGTACGTTTTTTTTTAAACAGTTGTGAATTCCTTTTCTATGCAGCGAAATACCTGCTTCTCCTGCTTATGGTGTCTTTGTTTCCCAATTAATACGCTTTGGTAGAGCTTGTTCCCACAATAGCAGGCTGCTTGCAAATAAATTGTTGTATCAGGGATATTGCAAGCCTATAGGCTTATCAAGACCCTCAAAAAGTTTTATGGCCGTCATCACAGTATTGTTGATAAGTTTGATGTCTCTGTGTCTAGGATTGTCCTGGATATATTTGACGTCCCATGGTTTCATGTTATTTTCACACAATTTTGATTACACACGTGGCGGGTGTAGCTACCTAAACAGTAGGTGCTTATCCTTCCGGAACACCCGGTCTCACTTCCCTGGTGGAAGTTCATGTATCTAACCTAACTTGCCAGTTCCAAAGTTTTTACTTTGCATCTGGATTGTGATTTGGACATGGATTGGTATGGGTTTTTTTTTAATTAGAAAGACTTATTCAAAATCCGTATTAATCATAAATTTATAAAAAAAAATATGTTTTTAGAAAGAAGAACAAGGAAACAAAATGTTACCAAAATTTTGTTTCACTCCTTACTTATAAATATAGTAAAATAGCTCTAGAATACTGTACATTCATAAAATTCACAAATGTGTGTGGGTGATTAAGTTTCATTGTTTCTTGAATTATTATATACACTCACCTATTTATTGCTGTCAATATACCATTTTAAATGTATTTTATGATTATATTAAAAAAAGGGTATATGACAATGCCAATGCAAACATTTTCATTATCAAGATCCCCAATAGGATTTATTTTTATGAAATACAATTTCATGAAAATTTATCTTAATTTTTTACTAAATTTCAAGACCACGAAATTTTAAACGCACGAATTTTTATGATTCTACAGTTTTTGAAGTTTAGGGAACATTGACATCTTAACCATGATATGAGTAGATGATTTACACCAACCACCTACGGATTTTATAATTAGTGACGATATTATGTCTCTTGTAATGTTTAGATATTTTATTGATTTGTATTGTGTTGTGTTCTTGGTTGCTGCCAAGTACTGTGAATGGTTTTATTTTCGTTGGGCCCAAATTTCGTAGAATCGGTAAAAAATAACATTTCGTTGGGACGTAAATTCGTGATTTTACTGAAATGTAAAAACGTAGTTTGTCCTTTGAACATTGATAACGGGTAGACAATGATCATTTGTTTGTTAATCGGCAGTTATAGGATAAGTAATTAGGGATTACCAAAGCAATAGACCATGACAGATCTAGAGATGCGGATCGATGACCAAGTCTAGTGTATGCGTAAATTACCTGTGATTACCACGAAAATTGATCCCAACGAAAATTATAATTTCACAGTATATGTTTAATTGTGTTGTATTCTTGTTCTTGTTTACTTTGACAGTTGTAAGTTCACGTTATGTTTTCAATTGAAAATTTCCTTTTTCTGTTTTTGAAAAAAAAACCCAAAACGGTCCAATTGTACATTTCTAATGATATGGACAACAGTTTTGTAGTGTTTCGAAAAAAAAAAAATCAGTCAATATTAGTTTCATTTTCTAGAACTTTCTTGTGTCTTGTGCAATGGTAAGTCCCAGTAGCGCACGCATTGTAGATATATACATTGCTGCTGTACCTTTAGATGACTTCATCTCGATATAAGTGACTTAATGTTAAATAATGAGTAAACTAGGATGTGAACACACACACACACACACACACACACACACACACACACACACACACACAGAGCCATGCTATACTTTCAATTTAATGCGACTGCTTATGATACGACCACCATGCCACTCACTCTCTCACCACTTCAAAATCATTCAAATGTTATTTAGTGCGAGCTTTCCATGTGACCAAAATGTTATTTACGCCTTCCCTTACCAACTCATTCAGACACTCACCACTGTTCAAAGTTACTACCACCTAATGTGACCATCGTGCTACTCACTTATTCATTACCACTTCAAAACCTAAGCTTATGATGCCACCACAGTGTTGTTCACTCTCTCTCTCTCTCCTCCACCATATCAAAACTCTTCAAATTTACTGCCAGCTTATGGTATGAACACCATGCTATTTATTCACTCCACCGCCTTACAAATTCCTTGCCACCTTACGATATGAACACTGTACTCACTCGCCTACTCTCACCACTCCCTAACTACCATCCTTATCCAACCGCCTCTCTCTCTCTCTCTCTCTCTCTCTCTCTCTCTCTCTCTCTCTCTCCCATTTACTACTAATTGCAACTTTTCCTTACTCTGAATGTCATTTTAAAGACCACACAACAGTGGAATTATATGAGAGAGAGAGAGAGAGAGAGAGAGATAATTTGTGTAAAATTATGTTTTTCTGAAATTTACAATTCACATACCAAAACAGTCTAAAAAGAAACTAAAAATGAATACATCCTAAAAAGTACACAAATGCTGTGACCAATTTCTTTTTTTCTCTCACGCACTCACCGCTCCAAAACTATTTTATTTTAATTGCCCTGATATGACTAGCATGAGCTCTCTCTCTCTCTCTCTCTCTCTCTCTCTCTCTCTCTCTCTCTCAAATTTACTACAAACTTTTGATGTGACCGTTGTGCTATTTATAGATTTATAAATCCTAATTGATAATCTTTGTGTAAGTAATCTTGTAATGGATTTACACGTAAATGTTGATAGTGTTTATTATAAGATACAGTACAAGATATAAATGACTTTAGATAATGCTAAGTTAGTAACTAAGTTACTTTAGATAGTATACTATACACATGTAGTACATTGATCTATCAGTCAATTTACTATTATGTCAATAATAGGATTTTCTTATAGGTTATACATGTATTTACATAACAAAAGGGAGACATTTTAACTGAAGGCTAGCTGTATAGTATAAAACATTGTATATGTACATAAAAATATCAACATATGTTTTCATGATAGGTGTAAAATATGTTTTCAATGTATTTTCCACATGGCTATGTTTCCAAAATAGTTTAAAATTACTGTACAATTTTAAAACATAACACCACTACATAAGCATGTTTCACGCATTTTAAAATATAAAAATACCCACGTATGTTGTCATGATAGGTGTAAAATATGTTTTCAATGTATCTTCCACATGGCTATGTTTCCAAAATAGTTTAAAATCACTGTACAATTTTTAAACATAACACCACTACATAAGCATGTTTCACGCATTTTAAAATATAAAAATACCCACATATGTTGTCATGATAGGTGTAAAATATGTTTTCAATGCATTTTCCACGTGGCTATGCACGTTTTCAAGATAGTTTAAAAGTACTGCACATTTTCAAAACATATCATCACTACTTAAGCATGTTTTCAATGCATTTTCTCTACGTAAGCATGTTTTATAGATCAAAAGGGACATTTAAACTGAAGTAAAAGATAAATACATAATATATGTATGTAAAAACATCAACATATGCTTTCTCAATGGTTATAAAATATGTTTTCAATGCATTTTCCACGTGACTTGATTTTCAAGATGGTTTAAAATATACATTCAACATTCAATTGTTTCCCTATATATGTATGGTTTCAATGAACATGTTATAAATTTTTCTAAAATAATGTTTTGAGTTCAATTTCCACATGACTTTGTTTCCAATGCCTTCTCTCTTCTAAATGGACATTTTTACGTAACTATATTTTCAAAATATCGAAATTACCTACATGGCTATCTTAAGCTTTTCAAGATGATTTAAAACATATTTGCAATGTATCGTTATGTTTTCAAGACGATTTGAAATATGTTTTTTATATTTAATTCCCATGTGACTATTTTTTCAAGATAGTTCTAAAATATTGATATGTTTTCAATAGATTTTCCCTATATTAATCTGTTTAAAAAGGTTTTAAATACCTTTTCAGTGCATTTTCTCCCAGACTATGTTTTCAAGATGGTTGTACATATGTTTTCAATGTATTTCCCCTAATGGACATGTTTTCAAGATGATTTTAATAAAAAAAAAACAAACGTACTAATCCATGTCCGAATCACAATCCAGAAGAAAAAACTTTGAAACCGACAAGTCTTACACTTACGGTGCACCCGGCCTCATTTCTCTGGTTGAAGTTCACGTGTTTAACCTAATTTGCCAGTTCCATAGATTTTACTTTGTGATTTGGACATGGATTGGTATGTTTGTTTTTGATTCAATAAAACTGATAATTAGTTATTAATTTTACTTACTGTTTTGACAAACTGGTCCAATGATGACATCAATTTCAATGCTGTTGTTATGATAATAGAATTTGACGGCTTCACCAAGTGCAACACTATCTATACATAACGTATCCCTCCATGTAAACTGAATATTACTGTGATTTGAGGAGTTATTAGCGGTCTCTACAGCCAAAAGAAATGCCCCTCCCGAAGTCTCGATAGTCGGGATTCCCGTGTTGGATGATCGCATTGACGGCATTAATAAACCGACATTCAGACTAACGCACGGACTGTACATTGACAATATTAGCACTAACAAAGAAAACAGAGAAACCATACTCAATCCAGTTCTATAAATGGACCTATGAAGTGATGTAAAATAATAGATCTGAATACGAACAAGTGGAATAAGCTGAATTCGCTATACAATACATTTTCCTTATGTCTGCTTATCGAGTTGTTCCGAAAACGTCATCCTAAGAGCCCAATATAAAACAATATCCTAAATAGTAGGAATGGCTTTAGTTCTTTCAACACAAAAATCCAATACGCAATGCAGCAATGTTTTTTATCAACTTGATTTTTTTTAACTTTAATTCAACCACGAAATGATTTTTTTTTTACTTTTTATCCAATTATTCTTCAAACACAATGCTTAAGAATGGTAATTGAACACAAAATTCCAGTTGGCAATACAGCAATGTATTTTCTAGAACTGTCAGCTGTTTTACTTTTAATTCAACTACGAATTGAATACTATTTTACTTTCATCCAAATTTTCTTCAAAAACAATGTTTAACAATTTAAATTGAATATGTGTATTTAGCTTGCTCTTCGTGTTTGTCGTCATTTATAATACCCTATGTTCTTCAACAAAAAAGGTTCACATAATCCAGAAAGAATTTTAACCTTATTGCAAAAACTTTGCCTTAGAACTGCAGCAATGGAATAATTGAAATTAGCCTGCTCTTTGCTTTTATCTTTAGTGATAAAACGCTTTGTTCTTCAACAAAAATGGTTCACATTACCTACAAAGAGCTCCAATCTGTCTTCAAAACTTTGCTCTAGAATGGCTATGGAATAATTGTATCTAGCCCGCTCTAATGATAAAACCTTCTGTTCTTCGACATAAATGTGTTAAAACTATCCGGATTTGTTTCCAATTTTTAGACGAAAAATGATGGTTTCCCCAAAACAATGTATGCATTATTAATAAATAAACCGTTGTATCTATTATGATTCAGTTTAAATAAACACAACAGATAACAAAGCATGATAATAAAACTCCTTCAGTGATGAAATCTTAAGATATCCGAATTTAGGGACGATAATCACGGCAAAGAAATCGTTCACCAACAGTTAAGTTACCATGTTGAAATAATTCTTATATCAGGGTTGTATATAGTGTAACACGACTTTGGTGTGAAAATTAATATACATGTATATATGTCGAATAAAAACATGTCAAAATGCCAATCCAGGTTTTGTTTTCCAAAGCGTCAGTCTTGTTTTCCCGATGTACACCTCGTGATTTCTTATAAACATTCTGCTTCTTAAGATTTGAAACTTTAGACGATATGTAATTATATCGTCGGGTTGACAAAGGTGTATAGATATATAGTTTACAAAGTTTGCTTACACGTTTTCCGTTTTTATAAGCAAAATCTTTAATAATGTACACAAATTTAATTTTTTCATAATTAAAAATTGTCATATGTGGAAAGTTATCTGGAATTCATAAACCGGGAGGGGGTGTTTGAATCCGGAATATTTAAATCTGTAAATCCGAAATTTAATTGTGTTGGAGATATCCGAAATCTATAAAATATGGAAAATAATCCGAACTTTAAAAAAGCGGAAAATAAATGAAGAATCTATAACTTATGTCATAAAAAATATGGAATCCATAAATCCAAAATACTAAACAAAAATCCGTAATCTATAAACTATGGGAAAAAATCCGGAATCTGTAAACTATGGGAAAAACTCTAGAATCAATAAACTGGAACACATAATCCAGAATCTTCAAATTCTTGAAAAAAATCCTGAATTCATAAACTTGTAATAATCCGGAATCCATAAATTGTTGAAAAATCCAGAATTCATAAATTGTGTGAAAAATCCAGAATCTAAAAACTGTGAAAAATCCGGAATCTATAAAATGAAAAAAATCCGGAATCATGAGAAAAATAATAAGAAATTTATAAACTGAAAAAATCCTGAATTCATAAACTATGGAAAATTCCTGAATCCATAAACTTTTTCTTCAGGATAAAAGAACAAGCACGTAACACTTGCTCATATCTTGAACTAAAAGTAATTTCATTTTTGTGTTTTTTATCCAATTTATCTCCATATAAAGTTGTGTTTGTAGCAAATATCTTCATACACTCTCTATATTATACTAGTATAGCCTTCAAAATAAATCTTATTCGGTCTTTTTATGAACAAATCCTCATCCTTTCCCAAATCTTAATACGATATAATCCACTTGAGAATAAAGAGATGTTCCTTTTTTGATTTATTTTTCGCGTAATAAAACCGGGCCTCTATTCTCATATTTATTTTCACAATAGTAATTTTTTGACCCAATAAATCCCATTTAATTGGTTGGGTAACGATACAAAATATAAAGACATTATTTTGTGTTCAATTTCTATTCTAGATATAATTTTCCACGAGTTTTGATTTAAAATGGTAAAAGGTTTGATTGAATTAGATATATGTGTGTATGTATATAAAAATAAAATAAATATTTCGCTGGTTGATAATTAATCAAGGCATGATAACGTTTTTAAGTTAGATTTAACACTTTTGCTGAATTCTTTTGTATTTTTAGCTATTAAAAGGTCTTTTTCATTTTTATTTAACACGGATACGTAACTATTTATCCAGGTAAGAACCAGTATAGGTGTTCTGCGGTCAAATATGGGCCTTATATAAAATTAAACAAATGTGTACGCAAGACTAAGGGTTATCTCGCCTCAAATCTGACAAGTCGAGATTTACAGTACAGACCTGTTTAAAGTTTAACACTAAGCTAACGATTCGGCAGTTATCCCCGCCCCTGGTTGGCAATATCCAGGCATTTATTCAACAATTGCTCTGTGTATATTTCGCGCCAGGTTTTCAGCTATATACACTAGCTGTCAATATCCCAGGTCGCTAGGCCGCCGATCTTCGTGTCCAGTGTTAAACTTTCGATAGAACTGTATTTTAAGAAATCGGAGTTACAACAATGAACTGTTTGACATGGTATTACTACCAAAAAGGGTCGATGTAGTCCAAGAATTACGGCATAAAATATTAAATCCCGTATATCTTTTTATAATAGACTTTGCGTTCTTAAAGGATAAATTCTGAAAAGAAAACCGAGACTGTCAACCAGAAATAAAATTGATCAAACAAATTTATTCCATAAATAGTTTAATATTGATACTCCTGATAAACGACCACTACCGTATCCAAGTTGGTAGAGTGTTCGGTTCGTTTGTGGGAGGTCCTGGGTTCGAACCACAGACGAGGTCTGTAAGACTTGAAAATATATGTATACATATAGCTGGTGACTTTTCTTTCGCGAAGCACTCATCATATAGAAATGACGGGGTACTTCCGAAGAGACCTTAAAAACCAAAGCCCCGTGTCATGGCATGCGTGACACGTTAAAGTACCCTCAGTGTATATTGACCTGAGCGCACTGTAAAAGTAAAATATTCCGCAACTTCACCTATAGCTGGTGACCTCTTAATATAAGTGGAACCAGATTCAATCAATCCTACATTTGCAGTATGTACATATACTTACTTCTTATATTTTCTACGATTCACTCAACGTAAAGGTCAAGTGCCTCGATGACAGAGTAGTCTAATGCGCATGCGTATCATAATGCCATTCGCTGCCTAGGTTCGAATCCCGCCGGGGCAGATCTAGTTTGAGAAAGTTTCGTTAGTTCGCTTTCCGGATATATAGGTTTTCTCCAAATACACTAGTTTCACCTCGATAACCGCCTCGATATATGTCCACGTTTCTTTCGGGTGGGAACTTAAAATAAACGAGGTCCCGTGTCACGGTAAGCTTCGCACGATAAAGAGTTGGGTTATGGTGTTTAACATCCCAGTCAAGAATATTTCACTTATATCGAGACATCGCCAGCTGTAGGCGAAAATGCAGAAATTTTGCCTGTGCGTTGCGCTGATGGCATTAAACAGCAGGGTTCTTTAGCGTGCCAAGCCCACCGTGGCACGGGACCTCGGTTATTTTAAGTTCCCATCCGAAAGAACCGTGGCCCTCATTTCGTAATACCGAGTGCTTGGCTTCCCACTTACAAGTCTTTGGTCAGACCCAGCCAGAGTTCGAATCCACGACCTCCCACTTACAGAGCAAGCACATTACCAACTGAGCTACTGCAGTGGTTCGCACGATAAAGAAATCTGCTGTATAATGACATCAGTGCAAGGCACAGACAAAATTTCTCCACCTTCGTCTATAGCTGGCAACGTCTCGATATTAGTGAAATATTTTTGACTGGAGCGTTAAACAACATTATTCAACTCTTTTACGTCAAAATTGTGTAAGCAATGTTACCTATTCACGAGGCAATTTTATTATTATTATTTTTTTAATCTAAGGGATTAATCTTAACATAAGAACATTCTCGAAGTAAGTACAGTGCTTACGGCAGTAGCGGATCTCAGTCAGTAGCTCATTATTTTTTAGAATAAAGTTATTTTTTTCCGTATCATTACGAGATACCAATAAAACTCGGATATATTTCTGTAAAACTTGTATTTTTACTTAATTCTACGTTTCATTTGTTTTGGTAAACGTTCTATTGTTTAAATTCTCGGCATTTTAATGCGAATGTAACAAGCGTCTCAGCGACATGGATGCGATTTCCAAAACCTAACTTTCGATTTGACCAACGTGTTCAATACTTTCAAAGGTAATTTGAAATGATTACAATAGCTCTTTACACTCGTTAACATGTCTTCTTTCACGACACAAACCTTTATTGAGCTTTACAGTTCATGACGGATACCTGAAGTACGTTACTTATTCAACATTGCAGCGTTCAACATTGAATAAGTAAACAGTTACTTATTCAACATTCGAAAATATTTTCGTTTCATTTATAAAACATTCAAATATAACAAATTTTATCACATTTCACGATAAAATGTCACTACCAAGTATGGTTACCCCCAGTGCCTCGGAACACATTGGCTTAAAGCTTCAATATAAGGCCTATACCATTATACAGTATATTTCATATAGACGGAAAGTAAAAAGCCTGAGCAAAGTGAAGCTTTCACTGTCCTCGGAATTTCGGAATATCATTTTGTACTACTATGCTTAGGCAATGTCACTACCAAGTATGGTTACCCCCAGTGCCTCGGAACACATTGGATTAAAGCTTCAATGTAAGCCCATACCATTATACAGTATATTTCATATAGACGGAAAGTAAAAAGCCTGTGCAAAGTGAAGCTTTTACTGTGCTCGGAATTTCGGAATGTCATTTTCTACTACTATGCTTAGGCAATGTCACTACAAAGTATGGTTACCCCCAGTGCCTCGGAACACATTGGCTTAAAGCTTCAATGTAAGCCCATACCATTATACAGTGTATTTCATATAGACGGAAAGTAAAAAGCCTGAGCAAAGTGAAGCTTTCACTGTGCTCGGAATTTCGGAATATCATTTTGTTTTACTATGCTTAGGCAATGTCACTACCAAGTATGGTTACCCCCAGTGCCTCGGAACACATTAGCTTAAAGCTTCAATGTAAGCCCATACCATTATACAGTATATTTTATATAGACGAAAAGTAAAAAGCCTGTGCAAAGTGAACCTTTCACTGTGCTCGGAATTTCGGAATATCATTTTGTACTACTATGCCTAGGCAATGTCACTACCAAGTATGGTTACCCCCAGTGCCTCGGAACACATTGGCTTAAAGCTTCAATGTAAGCTCATACCATTATACAGTGTATTTCATATAGACGGAAAGTAAAAAGCCTGAGCAAAGTGAAGCTTTCACTGTGGTCGGAATTTCGAAATACCATTTTGTACTACTATGCTTACAAAATGTCACTACCAAGTATGGTTACCCCCAGTGCCTCGGAACACATTGGCTTAAAGCTTCAATGTAAGCTCATACCATTATACAGTGTATTTTATGTAGACGGAAACAAGTGCCTGAGCAAAGTGAAGCTTTGACTGTGCTCGGAATTTCAGAATACCATTTTGTACAACTATGCTTAGGCAATGTCACTACCAAGTATGGTTACCCCCAGTGCCTCGGAACACATTGGCTTAAAGCTTCAATGTAAGCCCATACCATTATACAGTGTATTTCATATAGACGTAAAGTAAAAAGCCTGAGCAAAGTGAAGCTTTCACTGTCCTCGGAATTTCGAATATCATTTTGTACTACTATGCTTAGGCAATGTCACTACCAAGTATGGTTACCCCCAGTGCCTCGAAACACATTGGATTAAAGCTTCAATGTAAGCCCATACCATTATACAGTATATTTCATATAGACGGAAAGTAAAAAGCCTGTGCAAAGTGAAGCTTTTACTGTGCTCGGAATTTCGGAATATCATTTTTTACTACTATGCTTAGGCAATGTCACTACCAAGTATGGTTACCCCCAGTGCCTCGGAACACATTGGCTTAAAGCTTCAATGTAAGCCCATACCATTATACAGTGTAATTCATATAGACGGAAAGTAAAAAGCCTGAGCAAAGTAAAGCTTTCACTGTGGTCGGAATTTCGAAATACCATTTTGTACTACTATACATAGGCAATTTCACTACCAAGTATGGTTACCCCCAGTGCCTCGAAACACATTGGCTTAAAGCTTCAATGTAAGCTCATACCATTATACTGTGTACTTTTACTGTGCTCGGAATTTCGGAATATCATTTACAAAATGATATTTTGAAATTCCGAGCACAGTGAAAGCTTCACTTTGCTCAGGCTCTTTACGTTTCGTCTATATGAAATACACTGTATAATGGCATGGGCTTACATTGAAGCTTTAAGCCAATGTGTTCCGAGGCACTGGGGGTAACCATACTTGGTAGTGACATTGCCTAAGCATAGTAGTACAAAATGATATTTCGAAATTCCGAGCACAGTGAAAGCTTCACTTTGCTCAGGCTCTTTACGTTTCGTCTATATGAAATACACTGTATAATGGCATGGGCTTACATTGAAGCTTTAAGCCAATGTGTTCCGAGGCACTGGGGGTAACCATACTTGGTAGTGACATTGCCTAAGCATAGTAGTACAAAATGATATTTCGAAATTCCGAGCACAGTGAAAGCTTCACTTTGCTCAGGCTCTTTACTTTTCGTCTATATGAAATACACTGTATAATGGCATGGGCTTACATTGAAGCTTTAAGCCAATGTGTTCCGAGGCACTGGGGTAACCATACTTGGTAGTGACATTGCCTAAGCATAGTAGTACAAAATGATATTTCGAATTTCCGAGCACAGTGAAAGCTTCACTTTGCTCAGACTCTTTACTTTTCGTCTATATGAAATACACTGTATAATGGCATGGGCTTACATTGAAGCTTTAAGCCAATGTGTTCCGAGGCACTGGGGGTAAATATACTTGGTAGTGACATTGCCTAAGCATAGTAGTACAAAATGATATTTCGAAATTCCGAGCACAGTGAAAGCTTCACTTTGCTCAGGCTCTTTACTTTTCGTCTATATGAAATACACTGTATAATGGCATGGGCTTACATTGAAGCTTTAAGCCAATGTGCTCCGAGGCACTGGGGGTAACCATACTTGGTATATACATTTAATCGTGAAATGTGATAAAATTTGTTTTATTTGATGTTTTATGAATGAAACAAAATGTTTGCAAATGTTGAATAAGTAACTGTTTACTTATTCAATGTTGAACGCTGCAATGTTGAATAAGTAACGTACTTCAGATATGCGTTCATGACAATAAAAAAATAACCCAGTTTATGTAGGGTGCAATTACGGCAATAACGGATCAGCTGCTGTCTACGGGTGACCTCTCAAAAGGCTAAGAAAAATAAAAAATATGGCATGTACCCATGGGGCTGTCTGGTGCTTTCAGAAAAATAATAGATTCTGGTGGGTTCAGTTATGCAGAGGCTATTGGAGAACCAGTGCCTAGCTTTCCTCCATAGCCAGTACCCCATGAGACAGATGGGGGCATTGTCATGCAATCCCACTATCTTATTTATCATATGATAAGACCAGATCAATGGGCATAATCGTCATGCTTGAAGGATAATCTGTATGAAATTAGAATATATTGAATAAATACATTAATATCCAAACCTATATTTTGTGTTAAAGTCAATTAAAGTTTTATTCCGTTCTATATTTTTGTCTGGTAACAATTTTGGACCTATGATGTACAGTATACAATTCCAATAAGTATCATTGTATGCATATACTGTTCTTGTCAAAATAAAATCTTCATGGACAAGGGTATGTTATAATATTAATAACTTATAAGGTACAATTATTTTATTTTATTTCCTTCGCCATTTAATGTACTGCTTTTATAATTCAGTATTCAAGACAATGTTGATTGACTTAATTTATCAGGGACATTGCAATGATTTGTTTTTTGTTATTTATTTTAATCATGACATTTGTTGATATTACGATTAAAACTCTTTAATATTGTTTCATGATTAGTATATTTGCAATTGAATGATGGAAACTCAAACTAATCATGTTTTGAGTTGATCGCCTATCGTTTTCTTGACACTAGGTGGCGCGATCCGCTACTCACAAATTGATTCGTTACTGACTTAAATACATTGGATACAAAACGCGTGGATTGTCCATACTTATAGTCGGACGATTTTTATCAACTAATGATAAATTGAAAGAGTGGGGGAATGTTAATTGATAGTACCAAAAAATACAATCGGTAGCGATGTTTTTTCCCGGAGAGCAGTGAATATTGCACTAATGATCCGCTACTGCCTAAAGCACTGTACATGTATTCTCGTTTTACTTGGATTAAGTAGTTACTTCGGTGTTTAAACTTTTACTGGCATAAGTGATACTCGGCCACTATAATTTCAGCCAAATATTCAAACACATCCGGCTTTTTGACAGATGATTTGTCGTAAAATTGTGCTGAATGCACTAAACACGTTTGTTTATCTGAGCATTGCACAAGTGTGCCCTGCATCATGTAGGCAACTGAATTACTGATGCTTGTTAATAATCTTTATGTATCCCAAGCCCTAGGGGGTTGTTGCTATTTTTATACCATTAACTAGAGTGTGAGGGAATTGGTCCATATATTATGAAATTCCTATGATATTGTTGGTATCAGGACAGTTTTAAATTTCACTTTTACTTTAGATCTTGGTAAAGGATTCCGGTTAGTTTTACATTTAAAAATAGGCAATAGAAGTCTTTAGTGCATTGTTTTATGATAGCCACAAGTTAAACACATGATAGATCAGTTTGTAGAGTATTCGCATCGTATGATTCGGATCAGAGTTCGAAGCATGGGCCATGAAAATTAATTTCTACAAAAGTCCAAGCACTGCTGATAAAGAATTGTATTCTGAAACGATCCTCGGAGATCAATTGTGTCCAATTTTACGCTTGTATCATCATTTGCACGATTCTTCCCATAAGTGACTCTAAAATCTGCTTCACTAGTAGCACTGAAAAATTAAAACAGATTTAGTAATGGTTAGGAAAACATGTACATTATAAGTTATACAAGGTACTGGTAGGTTACACGGCCCCCTGTACCCCGTCAAATATTTTTTACCCTAAGCCGCAAACGTCTTTTCACCTTTCAAAGCGGTACTAGTTTTTAACTTTCCTATTTTGTGTGACTTTTATACGTTGTTGCCATGTTTGTCTATCGTAACTAGACGTCCGAGATGTACAAGTTACTTCCCTTTTACCGCTAAATGTCGCGTGCGTTTTCCGAACATTATTCTATGTACCCCGACAATTTAACCAATCGCTATGCGAGGAATCTCTTTGAAAGGTGACAAATTGTTGACTTGGGCGCTAACACAGTGCAGGGCACGGCAACGTTGGAACGTAGCGCACAGTACGGCACTGTACGTCAACGCTAAACAAAACGCACGCACGGTAACTTTGAAACGTAGCGCACGGCACGACAACGGTGGAATATTGCGCACGGCACGAAAACAATTGGGGCACGGCGGTGTTGAAACGAAGCATTCGGTAATAAAGTATTGAGAAGCAGCACACGGAACAGTTTAATAGAAAACTGGAAATTCGCTCGGAAGCATCTCGCGTTACACCGGTATATTCCAAGCACATTGCCCTTATCGCACTGAAAAAAGGTCACAATTTCTGTTACTTCAACTAAAGATGACGTGCCGATATAAGTGAAAACCCGTTGACTAGGACGTAAAACCATATTCAATCAATCAAACAATGCGTCACATCACCGATAAGAAAAGGTTTATCTTTGTGTTCTTTGAAAATCGCCTGAATGACATGAATTTATACAAATTACAATGGTATTTTTCTGTGGAAGTTAACTTCAAATTTGTAAGTTATACTTCAATGATTATAATATTATAACAAATAGCTGAATGTAATCGATTCCCGATATAACTATATTCTTTAGATCTAACAAACTTTGAAATGACATTTTGTAAACGCTTAATTAAAAACAAACGCACTACACAAGGCAACATCAACATATATTTAATATCAAAGCGATTTTCCTGCTTTGAGGCAGATTGACTTAGTACTTTTATAAGCCATAGAGTCACATGACACAAATTCATGACGTTTTACGTAAACAGTCTTAATTAACCCTTGACCTCCATGTTTTGTATAGAGCTTATCAGGAAAGCCTTTGAATAGTGCCAATTTAGGTGGGGCTTCTCAGACGTAATTTAAATTCAATTTGGGTCTTTCGCCTCTGCGTAAATCCAGACGTGAAGTCAAAATGGTTCAGTTTAAGATGCCTATCTATCTGTATATTTTATTAAAAAAAAAAAAAAACAAAAAAAAAAAAAAAAAAAAAAAACCACCATACACAAGACATGTTATTCCATTCCCTATAATAGGGGAAGCCAATAAGTAGCCAGCCTATCACAATTCCGATCATCCGACAAGGTCGTGATTTTCGCGACTTAATTCTTTACATTCTTCATACATAACTGCACGTATACAGAGTCATTATTTAATAAGATAGTGAGTGGCAAAGATGGCTAGTGATGGCATGCTTTTCATTTAAAGTTGAGTATCGTGTTGTAATTTGGTACTTGTATTTTGTAAATGCTTAATTAAAAAAAAAAAAAACTATACAAAGCAAGGTAAACATATATTTATTATTAAAGTGGTTTTCCTTCTTTGAAGCAGATAGGTTTCATATTTTTACAAATCCGAGAGTCGCGGGGAACAATTCCATGACGTTTGACGTAAAATGACAAATTAACTCTTGACCTCCATGTTTTGCGTTAGAGCTTATCAACAAACGCTGGAAACAGTGTAAAATTTGCGTGTAGCCTCTCAGAGAACAAAAATTTAAAATGGATTTTCCGCCTTTGTGTTAAACTAGACGTGAAGTGTCTAAAATATTGCTATTTAAAGATGCCTATCTATCTTGTTATTTTATTAAATAAGCGAAATGGGGTTCCAATTCGCCTCTGTACCATATGATCAATGCCCCTTAACTTTTGAGCGGGACGTTGTGGAAAACTTTAACGTTACTAATTTCCCGAATAATGTCGTTTTTACGGGAAAACGTAAACTGATACGATTTCATATCCATCATATTTATGCCATCGAAGACCTTTGAAGTGATTACTGTTGACATGAGGCCATATGTCTGTTTGCTGCGACATATACAGAATGCTCATTTGCGTTTGCATTCTGTGGTATATCAGCCGTAAATAAACTTTGAGGTAGTTGCTGGTTAGACTCCTATGAAGCGCATGGAAGTTCTGTGGGAAACTCTAGCTGATTGGAAACTATAGAATAAGCAAGTTTCGGGAAATAAGGTGTGCGCCTAGGCTGTGACAATCAAAAACAAACATACTAATCCATTTCCGAATCACAATCCAGAAGCAAAGTAAAAACGTTAGAACTGACAAGTAAAGTTAGACACGTGCACTTCCACTAGGGAAGTGAGGCCGGGTGCTCCGGAAGGGTAAGCACCTCCTGTTTAGTTAGCTACACCCGCCACGTGTGTAACATATTTGAAACGGCATACTTGTACTTCTGATTGCTGCTTAGTGTACGGTAATTGATCAGAGTTTTTGTGTCTAGTTATATAATCTAGCAGCGAGGATGCTTTTTCAGTATTTTGTAAAATGGTTTTACGGGCTCTTTTATTTAACGATTCTTTTATTTTCATACAGTCCTGCAGCTGATGCCATTCTTTTCATAAGGACGACATATTTATTTTTATCCATAGGTATTCTTATATACATCGCTCTCTTATATAACGATAGTACGTGTTAGTAACAACAGAATGTAGAAAGGATCTTCTGGATTGTTCTATCCTTCGGGACGTTTTGCGCGATCCAAAATATAAGAAGAAACGCAATAAATTCACATCTGTGTTGTTTAGTTGGTTATATATTTTATTCTCAATTTTGAAAAAAGTTTTTTAAGTTTGTGTACGATTTATATCAGTTCTAAAAAACTTCACTGTTCTAGACAGATCCATGCAAACGATAACGGTTATTACTATTGTTGTATCCTTAACAGACACAATTACTAACAGACAGTTATTACTAACAGACAATTATTACTAACAGACATAATTTTTAGAATTTAAGCAGACGATCTCGAAGACGATCTCTAATCATCAGCACTGAAATGCTAACTCTAATTCTTTTTGTGCACTTTTATTTCATGTACATTTAGGATGTCTGTAGTTTGATTCGCATAGAGGAGTCTTTGAAATCGTTACTGGATACGAGTTTGTCACGGTTCTGTTGATAAGGTGATCAACAGTCTCAGTATACGTATATATGTTAACGTCACTCGCAGGACAAGAAGCAGCGTGGGTAACAAAGTTATTAACAGCGGAATAAACAGTTACGGATCTGGTGTAAACTGATCATATTAATCTTGGTATCACTAGCATGATAAAACTCATGTATCTATGTGTTTTTAATTTTGCTGATATGTATTATATCTCTGTATCAAACACATTCTGGATATTTTTGACATCCAACAGTTCCATGTTGCTTTTATTCTTAATTAAAAAACCTTCTTATCAAATAACTAAAACAATACTCTATTATATATGGTCAATACTTTGTACGACGCATAGCAGTTCGAAAAAACTTCACAGTCCTGGAAAGATCCATGCAAACGATAATGGTTATAACTATTGCAAGCACAGACGACCCACACAATCCTAGAATTTTAGCAGACGATCTCGAATCATCAGCACTGACCAATGTTCTTTTGTATGAACTTGTATTCTTTTTGTGCACTTTTATTTCATGTATATTTACGATGTCTGTAGTTCCAACATCGCCATTTGATGGGTATTGACTTCCGCAAACAGCAGTCTGTAATATCGTTACTGGGTACGAGTTTGTCACGGTTCTGTTGATAAGGTGATTAACAGTCTCGGTATACGTGTATGTGTTAACGTCACTCGGAGGACAAGAAACAGCTTGGGTAACAAAGTTATTAACAGTAGAATAAACAGTCACGGTTCTGGTGTAAACTGATAAATGCACATTCATGTTGGTATTGCTAGCAGAAAAACCAGGCGAATCCAAAGGCGCTGCATTTTCCGAAGACGAACTAGAAACAGACGATATATGGCTACCGAAATCAAAGGATGTCGAGGGTTCCAGAGACGAAATCTGAGCAGATGACACATAGTTAGCCATGGACAAAGACGTTGACGGTTCTACTATGACACTGCACGATGTTCCGGCTGAATTCACGTTGTTAGATATTATAAAGTTGACACCATTATAGGGAATGTCTTCACAGATTAATGACGTCATTGTCTGCTCACACTTTGAACCTATATTGTTCAGAATAAAAGAATTAAGTGAAATTAAAAGATACGAAAACACATCAATCTTTATCACATACAATATGTCATTATTTCCCCGATTTAATTTCAAAATATCGTGTTAATAATCGATGTTTTTCCTACTACAGAAACACAATATGTATTATATATTTTAAAAATTCACGTATACCAAACCATGTTTAAACTACAATCTAAAATAAAGGAATAAACTTTGAACCTGGAGAATTATATTAAACACATTAACGTCTACCATAGAAATGAGGCCGGGTGGTCCAAACATGTGTTTAAGACACCTATTGAATGGACTGTATTTCTCATAGGGTGGAGTTATGGTATTTAACGCCCTTGCCAATATATATTTTCTATTTTATCTAGGCTGTCAGTTCTGGGATGGTCGAAAGATACTGGACTGCCCGGAGAAAATTATCGACCCTCAGCTAGCGAATCGACAAACCTTCTCACACTAAGATTCACAAGAATTAAATTTGAACCTCGTTGGTATGTTTTAACATTGCTTGGTATTGTGATTTGTGATTTGGACATAAACCAGTATGAATGTTTTTATTTTATTTTAACGACGATAGAGATTAGGATCCGTAACGCAATTACACATCTGATGAGTTATCAATTGATTTACAAAGAAGGGTTCACTTATCTAACCTACCGTATGCTTTCACTTCACATAGAAAAATAACAGCATTTCTGGTGGTTTCTGAAATTCTGAGATATCGTCCGTATAATGGCGCTGATGTCAGGTCTATAGTTAGTTGAGTACCACCAGTATCATATATTGGCTGAACGGATGATGACATTGGCACTTCGGTAGCTTTTCCGGGGTCACTTATATATGTTTGCACAGATAGGCCATGCAAGGTAGATTCTGAAATTTATAAAAAAAAACTTTTTCACATAACAATGAACTTTTTCTCTCATGTTTTCTATATTACAAAAGATTACAAAAGTTAACGTGCTTATTAGAAAACAAATAGTTGACGTTTCTAGTATATTTTATAAGTGTTTAATTACCCTTAAAGTGGATCAAAATTTAAAAAAAAATGAAGTCATTCCATCTTCGCGTTAACAATATCGACTATTTACAAATTCTGGTATAAGTTAAAACACGGGCGGAGTAGAAAGGATATAAAAATTGACCGAACGGATTGGGAAGGGCCAAGATGAGTAAATTACGTTTCTATTCTGTGCTCGATGTCTCATTTTTACTGAAATACACTGATTGATCTCTATGGTTTTTGGACTTATGTCCGTCCAATTTTACTTTTGTCTAAAATAGAGCAATGTGTTGCTCAAAACCAATACATGGCAAAAAGAATTAAAGAAGACACTTACATATCACACTTTTGTCGAAGATGCAATTAAGAACCTTTTCATTTTGCCTGCATATATAGGCAGGCATGGCACATTGAAGAACCCTAACTGTATATTGCCTGCAAAGGTAAAACTTTCTGCCACCTAATCTTAATATAATTGAAATATTTAAATATTCTTCACTGGTACGTTAAGCCCGTTTCATTCAATCCATGCCCTAAAATTTTAACAGCTTTCCTTGTAGTGGTAAAGGGGATTGGTGTATAAAGTACTGTGAACAAAGAAGATGAACTCACCATGACCGTGTGTTACAGCTATTTCGATTCTTCCAATGATGAAGTAGTGAATCAAATCAACTTGCCACCACGAATAAACGCTTGTCATGAGAGTCAGTGAGCATGTTGTCATATCACCATCGATTGCGTTCGCGGCACTTTTGTTTGTTGAGGACTGTATCACCATTTTACCTTGTAGTTGCAATAATGTAGAATTTGGATTGTCGGGATCGGCCAAACTTCCTAAAGAACAATTGACATCTACTCGATGCCCACCTGAAAAATAGTAATGAAAGTTGTACAGATTAACATTGTTCATAAAATATCTGCATCTTTATTTTACAATTTGTCATAAAATCAAAAATAAACATACTAAACCATGTCCATATCACAATCCAAAGCGAAGTAAAAACTTTAAGACCGACAAGTTAGGTTAGACACGTAAACTTCCACTAGGGAAGTGAGACCAGTTGCTCTGGAAGGATAAGCACGTCCTGTTTAGCTAGCAACACCTGCCAAAGATTAAGGTTTGCTTATTGTTCAAAGTATTGTCTTATATGGATTTGGTATCATAAATTTGAGTCCTTCTCTTTTTTCTCATTTTTATAAAATGTCTTAAACATATTTGGTTTTCCACAATTTTGGTCCGAGCATTATAGATAAAGAATTCCAAAACGGTCTTCTAGTGCGGTAAAATCAAAACATAATTCCATTTCATACAGAGATTATTGGTAAGTGCTCATGTTTAATAGTTTGGGAATAGCTTATATAAAGTTCATAAATAGACAACTATTTATCAACTACATGTATAAAACATTGATACGTTCTGTTATTGTTTTTTCTTGTAGATGACAAACTGATAGATCTATCACGAAGCAGTTTTGGCGTACAGCATTTGATCAAGTCATTGTCCATGCAACTTGATGGATAACCCCAGATTATCAAGTCCTTTTCAAATTGTGTTAATAATTACATAATATACCAGCACTAGACGGTCTTTTCGAAATACAATTCCTCATCAGTAATGCTTTAGTCATAGATAGGTATGTTTATGTTTGATATATTGGCAAAACATAATTAAGACGTGGCGGTTGGACCTAGCTAAACAGAAGGTGCTTACCCATCCGGGACACCCAACCTCATTTCCAATGTGGATGTCCAGTGTTTACTCGATTAGTCGGTTTAAAAAAACTTTTACTTTGAATTGGGATTGTGATTTGGAAAGGATGGATATGTTTGTTTTTCATTAGGTCGAGTTCATGTACTTTTCAAATATATTTAGAATAATTTTAGATACAGAGACATCATAATGACTAATTGTCTAAGAGAAATATTATAATACAAGATAAGAATTTATACGTACTTTTTCAACAAAGGGACAAGTATTAAAGCTTAGTTTTTTATTTATATTTTTCAAATATTTTTTTTTAATTCATGTTTTTATAGTCCCAGACATTAAATAGGGATGCCAGGGTTGGGGCCACTGGGTTCACTTGCCGGGTAACAAAAGGACAATTTTACATATACAACATATATATATATATAATATATATATATATATATATATATATATATATGTATATATACAACACACCATCAAGTACTTAAGTAAATGACAAATATATAGTTTTGTTTCCAATATTTCCAACATTTTATCTATTATATTTCCTTTTGTATTGTACATGTATATTCTTTTCAAATGATAATAAAAAATTGACACCACTCACTCACCCATACATCCATTATTCATACTGGGTTTTACATTATTAACAAATAGTTCTTATTCAAATAAAATTCAGATTTTCCTGAAACTTTGTACCTATGCTTTTCGATGCGATAGTATTTTGTAATGTGATTTTGTAGTTTTGTTAGACTTTCTTTTTCTATGCACTGTTCCTGGTCATGCTGCTTTTGGTGTATTTGATTCCCAATTAATATGCTATGGTAGAGCTTGTTTCCACTACAGAAACCTTGTAAAACGAAGCAGGCTGCTTGCAAATAAATTGTTGACTCAGAGATATTGCAAGTTTAGACTTATCAAGGCCCTAATGAAGTTTTATGGCCGTCATCACAGTATTGTTCACAAGTTTAAAGTCTCTGTGTCCAGAATTGAACTGGTTATATTTAACGTCACATAGTTCCATGTTCCTTTCACATATTTTGATTTCAGATGTGGCGGGTGTAGCTAACTAAACAGGAGGTGCTCCCGACCTCACTTCACTGGTGGAAGTTCACGTGTCTGGTGGCTTGACTTGTCAGTTCTTTTTTTACTTTGGTTCTGGATTGTGATTCGGACATGGTTGTTTTTTACGTATCGTTTTATTCCGATATCGTATTAGAATATGCTGTTTGGATAGTGGTATAATGTAGATCTTTGGTTGGCATGCGCAATATGACATCTTTAATATTAATAGAGTTGGGTTATTGGTCAAGTATCAACTTCAATTTACCTGGCTTTTCACATATGTAATTAAAGGAACTTTCAACAGATCTACTGTCTAAGAAATATCCAGATGAAGTAGACTCATATCTTACGCCGGTATCTCGAATAGCTAAGGAGGATACTATTGATCTTAGTGGCTGCGTTCTAGAATTGCTCCATAACCATTCTGCAAAAAAATATAGTAAAAAAATAATTTTTTAATTGTAACCAACACCCACTATCCTCTTGACTAAATCGGTCAATCGGTCAATTCTAGAATGGTGGAGGAAATCACAATGCATGGAGAAAACCATCTACCTTCGGCAAGCGAAGACGGATCTGTTTGTATATAGGCGGTGACAGGCATTGTGATCAATATTACGTTTTAGAAAACTTGGCTATCAAGTGCCCGCAAATGAGAAGTGAAAATTGCAAATGGATTTGAAAGTATGTCTTGCAACATTTGTTTCGTGATATAGGAGTATACTAATCGCACAAGTCCTCAGCTCACACACTGAGAGAAAAACATGGCATCTTTATACTTTGCATGTATATTCGCTTTATTAAGAAAAGGAAGGACATAACCCCGTCATTCGATATCCAAGATTTAAGAAACAGAAAAAAGAACAGATTTACATGAGCAACTTCACTGATCTCATCCCATGACCTGAAACCACCTGGATTTGATTCATATTAACAGTTAATTCAATACGGTAAATTTGAAATATTATATCTTATTATTTGTGAGCAATAACTTCAGCAAATCCAATTTTGGTACTTAAATAATTCACATATGACTTGCATATAATAACAGTGTTAATTTTATAGCACTAAACGGCCGTCCAGAACAAACTCTTACAAGTAGCACCCATATCTAAACCGTGAAACCAAAACCTCTTCCAAAGGATTGAAAAATATACAAAAGAATAAAATAAATCAACAAAATACTGTGCATGAGAGAGGACGCTTTAGTTTTTTTAAGTAGCAGCAAATTTAGATTTAGAATATGTCTGACAATGCAAAAGTATTGCGTTACTGAGTTTATGACAAAGTCGGTGGGCTAGGTGGACACACCGTGCACCCGTCAGGATCCTCTGACACCACTTTCTTCTGGTACCTTAAGGAGTCTAGTGTTCCCCAGAAATAAATTGGGCCGTACTACATCTAAAACTTCAATATTTAAGAGTTCTTGAAAGTTTTCAGTACATTTTCTATTCTGGGTAGGGAACGATTTCGATGATATTTTGTAGATCGCAAAGGGAACGCTTTTATAAGTTGGTCGGTGAAGCTGATAAGGTAATCATGATGTCATAAACTTAATCATAAAATGATACCAAATATGATTTATATCTACAAAATATCATCGAAAACAAAGATAAAAACGTTCACCTATACCGAATAGAGAAATATATTAGGAATTTTAAAGTACTCTAAAATATTGAAGTTTGAGATGTAGCAGGTCCCACTTTATTTCAGGAGAACATTCTGAATTCATTACTAGACACCTTAAGATACCAAAAAAAAGTGTGCCATAGGATCAGCTTGGGTGGGGATGGTGCACGATGGGTCCACTTGCCCATGGACTAATATCATCGGGTATGGTTAGTCCTCCAGCAGGAATACTGTCTCAGTGGATTAAATTCACTGTTATTCATTTTAGAAAACCAGTTCAATTTTAATGTCATACTGAAACACTTACCATTAGAGTGATTGTCCATTCCTACCCAATAGTTATTTGCTGTGAGGAAACCAGTGATGAACTCATGCTCTCTAACATCATTGACTTCTATAAGGTAGGAACCTATCTCAAGGCATTTATCTCTTGCTGGGATAATATGTAATCTATCTTTCGACACATAGTAACAAGTTCCTGTTGAATGTTGTTTTATCCATTCAGCAGAGGAAAAGCTGAAGCCTATAAATAAAAAATAAGTGGAGTGAGGTGGCGAAGGAATGGCATCTTTTTTTCGTTATCAATGCAAGTATGAATAACAATGACCAGTCCAAATTTAATGACAGCGTTGTTATTTATACTTGCATCGATAACGAAATAAAAAAATGTCATTTCTGATATTTACAACCTTCAATTTAAAAAAATCGCTTAATAAATACCAGTTTGTATTTTAAAAATTAAATTATTATTTTGCCTTAACATCCACCGCAGAAAAAAAGGCGCCCACATTGTTAAAAATAAGAAAAGTAGTTTTTTCACCCTCTATACGTTTATTCACACTATTTCGACAAGATAAAATTAATGTTAAAATCTAAAACGTAAATTTATTAACAGTTGCACATGATAACATCCCTTTTAGTATTTAGCCGTAAAAAGTTAAAGAAACGTCAGAGAGTACTTTGTAGTGTAATTGTAGTGTATTCAAACGCGATAAGTTGACGTGATTAGTTGATGACGAATTCACATGATGACGTCAATTATCAATAACACTATGTCATCAGTTGTTAAATATGTATCATAGAAGGAGAAACAATAATATTATTGCAATTGTAAATAAAGCGGAATAGAGTAAAGCGGAGTGAACTTCACAATGTCAGTGAAGCTGGCTACTTCGGAAGAGTAAACAACTCCTGTTTACATAGCTTTACCCGCCTCATGTGTATTCGAAATTGAGAATGAAAGAAACATTGAAGTACAGTTCGTCAAATATGTGCATGGTATTTTTGATACAGAGACATACTACCTATCAACAATATTTTGATGACGACAATAAAACAAATAATATTCATTTAAGCTAGAATATAATATCATCTGAACGATCATGTCAATAGACTTTGTATTGTTTGTAACTCCTCTGAACCCTAGGGAAGCTTTGTCGTCTTAATGGTACCAGATTCAGGTAGCGATTATTTAAAACATACTAATCTGCCAAAGAAAAAACGGGTATTTAATAAAAACACTTATTTTCATGCTGCCTTACCTCCTTAGTTTAATCTACGAAGGTAGCTTAGTTGGTTGAGTTGCTTACCCATTTGGAGCACCCGGCCTCACTTCCCACGTTGAAGGTCATGTTTTAAACTAAATTTGCCAGTTTTCATAGATTTTTTCTGATTGTGAGTTGAACATAGACGGCATATTTGTTGTTTTTCATTTGAATGATTATGCAACATAAAGGTAAACATTTCCATTAACGCCTCAAAATAATATAATTTAATTCTAGATAGGCAACATTAGTCACGTGATCAACAGCACAGATGACGGAATCGGCGGTTGTGAATGGTTACGATCTCATGAAACGCCAGTTGACATCATTTGTATTAATGCAGCAATTTAAATGTAAAGTTTTGAAAACATTTCATTGTCAATACAATTATAAATTATTTTTGAATTATATTATAAGAAATAACTTTGATATATTTTAGTTTTATCATTTTAACAACCAAAAACCGGCGTGTTCAATTTTGCTTCGCTGGTTTATACAGTTTACAGACCGGTTTTCAGGGTTAAAATGATCCAAAATAAATGTTAAAGTTATTTCTTAAGTATATAAAAATAATATATATCACTTATACTTACATAGAACAATGTAGATGAATCTTGCTGTGTCTTTCGAGTCCATGTCATGAAAGTAATTTGAAATGTTAAGTACGGTGCTTTTATAAGGCTAGTTACATTAATGCAATCTAATAACATAGCTTACTCATATATGAATACCAAGGATCGAAAGATTAAGAATATCCCCTCAGGAATAGATAAAAAGATGCTACTATTCAAATGCGTTTTTTTGTTTATAGAAATACGTTAATTTGCAACATGGTACAAATGAGTCACACAAAGGAAAATAACTTAAAATTATCCTGTCAAGCACATTGTAATTTTGTCAGATTAAAAGATGAAAAGCCGTAATGTCAGGTTCTCTTGTAGATTGTATATTAAATGTTTTTTTTCCGAAGCTGAAATGGATACATTTGTTTAGGTATAACAAAATAAATCCATTTTCGTGATATTATTGTATGGAATTTTATAGATTTTATAGAAGTGAAGTATAATCTTGATAAATCCTTTCCAAAGAAAAAAGTTCTTTTTTCAGTTACAATTTTCTATCTTCTGTTATTGAGACTGAATACAGTCGAACCTGCATTAAAGACCACATCTATATAAGGGTAACTTTCTTATAAAGGCCAGGAGAATTGTTTCCCATTTGTTTTTTATATTGTGAATCTGTGTATCAAGACCACCTGCCTATAAAGGCCACTGTTACTAATTCCCTTGGGTGGACTTTATAGAAAGGTTTGCCTGTACATGATTACATTAGTAACATTAATATTAACCCCCATTTAAGATTATCCTTTAGGGTGTTTGAGGATTGATCACTTCAATATTCCAATTTGAATGTTTGAGTATTGACCCCATTTAAGATTCTCCTTTCGGGTGTTTATGTATTGGTCCAATTTAATATGCCCCTTTTGGGTGTTGGAGGATTGACCCCATTTAATATTCTCCTTTTTGATGTTTGAAGAATTACCAAAGTTAATATTACCCATTTGATTGCTTGGTGGTTAAGGATTGATCCCATGTAATATTCCCTTTTTTGGTGTTTGAGTATTTTCCTATTTAATATTACCCTTTTGGGTGTTGGTGGATTGGTACCATTTAATATGTCCATTTTGGGTGTTTGAAGATTGAACTCTTTTAATATTTCCCTTTTGGATGTTTGATAATAGACCGCATTTAATATTCTCCTTTTTGGTCTTTGAGGATTGTCCCCATTTGTGGGTTTTTTGAAGATAGAATTCATTTAATATGCCCTTTTGGTGGATGTTTAAGAATGGACCCTATTTAATATGCCCCTTTTGGAAATTTGAGGATTGACCGCGTTTAATGTGCCCCTTTTGGATGTTCTTAGTAATATACAATAGTAAAAAGAAATTTTTAACACTAAAACAATTTCGTAAAAGCAACACGATACAAGGTAATAATAAAAACAGCTGAACAAATCAAAAACAACTTACTTATTCATGTCCGAATCACAATCTAAAACTGACAAGTTGGTGAGACACGTCAAATTCCCCCAGGGAAGTGAGACCAGGTGATTCGAAAGGGTAAGCAACTCCTGTTAAGATAGCTACATCCGCCGCGTGTGTAATGAAAATTGTGTGGGAGGAACATGAAACTATGGGATGTCTCATATTTCCAGGACAAAGAGACACCAAATTTATCAACAATACTGTGACGGCCATAAAAGTTTTTGAGGGTCTTGATAAGACTAGGCTTTCAATATAATATCCCTGAGTCAACAATGTTTTTGCAAGCAGCCTGCTTCATTGTACAAATTCACCGTTGGGGGAACAAGCTCTACCATAGCGTAATAATTGGGAAACAAATACACGTGTACACCATAAGCAGGGGAATTCGGTATATTGCTTCATAGAAAAGGAAAGTTGACAATAGAAGAATTGAAGTCATTATACGTGTGTCATAAAGTTTCAAATGTAGCCTCGTGTGGGCGTCATTATTGAGTCGTATCTTTTATATCAAGCTCACTAGCATAGATAGCATTCCCAAATATAGGATTCTTAATATACAAAATATCATACATTGAATGATTTGGCGAAAATCTTCTCTCCAGATGAAGCAATGGTGCACAGTTTGCACCCATTGGCATACCGATTGTTTGCTGTAAAATTATATTATTAAACACAACAAATATGTTATCTATCAAAAACTCCAGCATTTTATTGATGGTAACTTCAGTATATTTTTGCTTGGGACCCGTATGATGCTTGACAAAATAAACATGAATTCCTGTTCAGCACTAGATAGTTGTATCTTGACTTTCCGTTTTTGTAAAAAAAGATAAGTGAATAATTTGTTTAAGACATTTTTCAATTTAAAATCAGGGATTTATCACAATGTTGATAATAAGTATCACGTCTCTGTATTCAAAAATACACTGGATGTAATTAACGTTCAATGTTCCTATCATTCTTGTTAAACAGAAGGTTCTTACGTTATCGAATCACCAGGTCTCACTTCCCTTGTCGTCGTTTTTAACATAATTAAACAGTTTTCAAAGTTTTGTTTGTTTCTTACGAAAATGTGAACTTTTAAGTGTATTGAAGTATAAATCAACCGCAATACTCAAGTTTAAATCCCTATATCAAATCAAACCATGTTTTTCTCATATAACATAATAAGTTAGGATTCTTGTTCAACAATTATTTTTCAAATATTCTTTCTTTATTACTTTTATTCAACGTCTATTATTTGAGCCGTGATGCTTAAAAAACCCCACCTGTAGATTACCCTTAGTTCCTTTCAATGATCAAAATATCTGTCGCTTCATAAATTACATAAGTGAAATAGTTTTGACTGTAAAGTAAAACCCCAATCAATGAATCAATCAATTATTTAATGCAGTGTGGAGTTATGGTTTATATTTTTTTCTATTATGATATAGATTAATAGCTCTGTTACAAGATTAAATGTTAACCATCTGTATAGCTGTAAAGTCAATATCTACACAACATTTGTTTCATTTAGCTGTACAATTTACGTAGCCCCATAACCTATTGCAGCGTATTGGAAATACTCAAACAAGCTAGAGAGCAACTTGTATTTGCATTTCAGTTTCCACAGACAATACCTCTAAACTGCAAGAATTGGAACTCTTAAAGATCTTAATAGAATGCACTCAACTGCAATAAATGTTTCTGTCTCCAGGATTGCCCTGGCTATATTTAACGCCATGTTCCATGTTTTTCACACAATTTTAATTACAAACGTGTCGCGTGTAGCTAGCTAAACAGAAGGTGCTTACCCTTCCGGGGCAGCAAGCCGCACTTCCCCGTTGAAAGTTCACGTGTCTAACCTAACTTGTCAGTTCCAAAGTTTTTACTTTGCTTTTTGATTGTGATTCGGACATTGATTATTATGTTTGTTTTATTCATTAGAAGAGCATCTCTCAAATATTAGATAGTGAGCAAATTGTTAAGCTATAATTCAGTTCTGTCCCGTCAAACTATAAAACTTATCTTTTATTTTTAAGGGAGATACTGACAGATGACAGATTTGATATTGGGTCATTTGTTAATATAGTTTAATTTAATATTGATGATCAGATATACATGTTTTTAATTATGATTTGATTATTTCTGTTTGTATTTATATTTATCGTCTTATAGATCCATGTTGCTTTCATTCTCAATTCAATTTACGTGGCAAATGTAGCTACATAACCATAACACTTTGCCTCACTTCCCTGATTGAAGCCTGTATGTTTTGTTTTTGTTTTTTGGTTTTTTTTTAAATTTAAATTTAACTTCGAGTGGAATGGGAAAGAACTTCATTACTCGACAAGAAGATGACATCCAAACTATCAAAATAACAACAACAATGATTTCTTTTCCCTCGGAGTTCATAATATTCCATTAGTTATATTTATAATTGGTGGTCTCTGCAAAATACTTCATTAAGGTATCTACTACTTTTAGTTTCTTTAGGTGATCTTAAAAACAGGTGTGACTATATTCATCTAAAAACAGCACGTATTTGAAATGGATGTGGGCGAAATGTAACAGACAAAAATCCTTTAAAATTTCACCCAGTGCCTTTATTTGGCTTCTTTAAATTGAACCTCTGTATAATATGGGAAAAATTTAAAAACAGTTCTATTTTGGCAAGTGGTTCTCCGGGACACATTCTAGGTCCTGAAAGAAATATAAAAATCGTTTAATGCAATTACTTATCATCTTTTGAAGAAGAGGAGAGTAATAGTTTTTTAGTCTCACCTCACCTCACCTATCCTCTTCGTGCCCATTGGCACATAAGGTCCCGATACACCTCCTCCAATTTGGCCGGTCTTTTGCTGCCACTCTTGCCTGTGCCCATGTGGTCCATCCCAGGTGGTCTCTTTCCTGCTCTGTCGTTCCCCTCCATGTTGTTTTTGGCCGACCTACTTTCCTTCTGTCCTCAGGATGCCATGTAAGGGCTGTTGTGCATATCCTGTTGTTGAATCAGAGGATATGCCCAATCCATTTCCACTTTCTCAGCATTATGGTTGCACTGATGTTTTTGGTTTTTGTTCTTTCATGTAGCTCTTTATTTGTTATTTTATCTGGCCATCTGACTCGAAGCTTGTTTCTTAAGCACCTGTTTTGAAATGTGTCCAGCTTTTTCTTGTCTCTTTTTGTGGTTTTCCAAGTTTTGCTTCCGTAGGTGAGTTCTGATACAACCAAGCTGTTAAACAATCGTATCTTTGTTTGAATTGAAAATTTTGAGGTGTTCCAAATCTTCTTTAATCGTCGAAATTGTTTTTTTTTTTGATTTTCCTAATCTACTGTTTATATCCTGATCGCAACCTCCTTCTGTTGTTACAATGCCCCCTAGATAAGAGAAAGTCTCTACATCTTCTATTTGTTGATGTAGTGTTTTAGTACCAATTACATTTTATCACTTTTATCGAAACCGTTAATTCTTGAATGGTTCAGAAAACTAGAATGTCGTTAGAAAGCAGTGAAACATCGGCGAAATAACTTAAAAACTTTCTCACACTACGATCTCCTCAAGTTGGGTTCGAATTTATGCGGTGAGCGATACTGTGATCTTTAATCACATTTATAAGACCACTAGGCTAGAGAGGATACATTTTTTAAAATGAGTAGAGTAATGGTGTTTTCCACCCCATTAATTTTTTTCATTTATATTGAGAATGTCGGTTCTGAGATAGTAAAGGAATCCGGATTACCCGAAAAAAAACATCGATCATCGGGGAGCACACTGAGATCGGTTCAAATTTGATTGATAGGTGGTGCTCAAGACCAGTAGGCCACCGAGGCGCCCGCTTATTATTATGGAATAAAACACAGAATGATGCATTTAATAACATAATTACCAAGAGATTCAAATTAACCAAAATACAACAAATGGAATAAGAAACAAAACACAAAATTGATGATAATAGAGGTAAGAATATGCAATTTTAAAATTGCACATGTTAATAGTCAACAAGTCAAGAGCAATCTTTAAAGAAGAAAACCAATGATTAGGTTATTATGTTTGTCATACATCTTCAAATATAGTCTTTTGTTGCCGATAGGGTAAAAGCAGAAATATGAATTTGAACTCAAAGAACACAGCGTATCTCTTCTTTCAAGCTCACTAGTATGAATGACACTCACGTTTGAGATTGTTAAGAACTAGAACGTAATTTATATACCATATTTTGCAGTTAAATGCGTTGCGCATGTCGTTGGATAAATCGTATACTGTTTTAGTCCATATATACAAAAATATATGGATAGATGCTCAAAGATTTTATATTGTTCTTATTGCAGCATCCTAAATTTATTGGGATATTCAAAGTTTTGGTTCGAGATACTGATGCGATATTTTATTCCAGAATGGCCGTCTAGAGCCAAAATATTAAAACAGGTGGTTAAATGAAAATTATCTAATAAAAAGTATATAATTTGTACAGCAGGTATATGCGTATAGTTACATTAGTGTAAATATATGTATTCAACTCAACGGTCCTTAACATAACATTTATTGTTTGAATAAAAGCTTTTCCCTTTTTAGTTTTGCTAGCTGGTGCACTGTGCTGTCACACTAGGGATACCACAAAATGTAGATATGCAAAAGTATGAAATGTGTTTTGTTTTGTAGGAAATACGCAAGGCTAATGAAATGTTTGTTAACGACATTGCTATAGTGAATCAAAAACAAACATACTAAACTATTAACTAAATATATTTCGGATTATGTTTTTGGCAACTGAGGCGAAGTCACGCTGTCATTGAAGATATCGCCATCAATTTCAACGGAAGGAACTGTTTTCAAGAGCACCTGAAATAAATATTGGTACAAAATATTTATAAATAGAAAAATTGTAAATATAGGAAATGACAATCCAGTTCATCGGATTTCAAGAGGTAATGCAAGATGGTGTTGCGCTTGATAATTGTAAGATGGATACTTTTACCTTTCATTGGAAGTGGCATGAACCACTATCTTACATACCTCTTAATATACCATGATCATCAAGTACTAGTAATTTCTTTTTAAAAATTTATTCGTTACTCGTATCCCTCCAAACTGAAGACGTCTATCGCATTCTTTCGCGCCCTTTCACGTGAAACAATATCATATTTTATATCAGCGTTTATTTTATAAAACGGTTCATCACTTTAAAAACACGGCAGAAATAACCGCCTTATAGTTTTGTAATACTACACCTGGTTGGTATTATAGCACTGTCAGTAACAAAAAGTGCTTTGATCCGTAAAATATAAACAAAACATACGTCATATTTTAAAGTCTATTATAGACTGTTATGTATATACCTTAGTTACAGGTAATAAACTTCCTGGTTTGATGTTTGGAGTGTCGGAGAAATCATTCTGTGGATTGATAGTCCGGTATGTATTACCATTTAATCTGATATTTATCTCAGTAATCATAAACATTTTAATGAAATTTATTCATTGCAACAAACATGTATAACTATAAAAATGAAAGAAGTATAAAACTGTGCAGAGAAATTGGTTACATTTTGTTAAGAACAAAACAATTAGACTAATAAGTATGAGACTATATTAAAATATGTAAAGGACAATTATATCATATACTATCAACTTGATATTAACGTACGAATTTATAGAAAATACAGCGACCTTAACGCAGTTTGAAGGGTGGGAAGGTCATATTTATACATGAATAATTGTAACATTGTGCAACGTTACCAGTTTGTTGTAGTTCTCTTTATTTACAAGGAAGTAATTTGCTGTTCAGTTAAACATGTTATATGTGAATTAACTACCCATAAAATACATATCTTATAGTTCTCTAAAAGGAAAGTGACCTTGTACCCGTGAAATAGTTAATTATTAGTATCGCAGTCATTTTACTTCCTCTATATATTTATTTAAGAAATGTTTTATATATAAAAAAAAACATTTCAATCCATGTCCAAATCACAAACCCGAAGCAAAGAAAAATCTTTAATAATAGCAAATTTTTTTAAACACGTTGCTTTCAATCTTTGACGTATAGTCAAGTACTCCGGAACGACAAGCACCATCTGTTTAGCTTGCTACAACGTTACGAATTCAATCAAAATTTAGAATGAAATTAACATGGAGCTATGTGACGTCTTTAAATCCGTGAAATTATCAAATGTGTTCAAAAGTTTGCGGGTATTTTAGAAAATATTAAAAAATGTTTAGAAAAATGGTTAATAAGAAGAGATTGGTCATACTTAAAATGTATCATATTGGTGATAACTTAATATTCGGGTTAGAAATATTTATCTCAAACAGGTCAGTGGGTTACAAGTCATACTATGAGTTTTGTAAACGAAATAAAATTCCCATATAATCAGTATTAGTGTTTTATCTTTTGAGAAACGGTTCTGTCATGCTTATAGTTTATTATTCAGAAGTATCTAGATAATTTTCAAAACATTAAAGTTGTATACATTGATTGATGACAGCATTAAACTTGTAAGGCTATGTCGAGTTAAGCTGTATTGAAGGTTGATAGTGTTCGACTGGATAGACATCTCTAACAAAACAGAAGCGATTTTAAGCGATTTGGGTAACATCATACGTTTACTGGTTCTGTTTCAACAAGTATTCTTCAGAACCATAACCTCTTAACATGTATTACACCTAATTTATTTGATGCAGTGTGGAGTTCAATCTTCTGATATAGATTTTAGATTAGCACTGTAACTGGTCCCAAAATTAAATGTTTAATACGTACATATACTCATACTTCATTTTCTTAAGCTTCACGGGATATACATTACAATTAGTCCTAAACGATGGTTGTTAGCGTAATGCATTTACTTATTACATGTATTTTGAGAATTCTGAAAGCTACAAATGAATTGGTACTTGCATTTCATTCCCCTGCATACCCACGTGCCATCTATAATTTATGTAAGTCGTAATTACGACGCAACTTCGACTTAGTTTTATCGTTATAACTATTTAGTATCTCGCATTGTTGAATTATTTATGTCGTAATTACAACTATATATATTCAATAAACGTCTGAAATGAACTACTAATTCGGCACGAATTACGTAGCTTAAGTTCAAACTTTAGACAGCCCGGAACTGTAAATATTAGAAAAGCGGAGCGTTTTATGTTATTGTGTCTCTATGTCTGTCTGTCAAAATTAAGACTGTTATTTTAACTACTAGTATTCCTTAAGAATTTAAGAATTATTAAGTATATATTTTATTTTTCCATTCGGTTAAAGCATCAAAGAGGTGTCACATTTTTAACAGGACCATCATTTTTAAAACCACTATTACATTGTAATATTTGTTTAAATATATACGCATGAAATTCAACTAATTAAGCAATATAATCAATTTCTCAATCAATCCAACCTCTAATCGCTCGTTAACCCAATGTTGCATAAGTGTGAATAGTGATTTTTCAAATGTTGGATAAACGTGAACCGATGGAAAATATATGAAAGAATAAATTAATGAATACATTTAAGAGAAATACATATTTATTTGTCAAAATATTACGTTATCAAAATTAAGTTAGGTAGGGAAAAAATCAATTACTAAAAAGTGACATACATTTATTTCTTATTTATAGTTATTTTTCATTCTCAATTAAGAACTTTATTGAAATTTATTAAGGTGGGAAATAAAACTTGAATTTCTAAAATTTAAAATAGTCATTCATTATAAGTTTAAATTTTGGCTATTTCAAACTTTCAGTAAAAATATGACATGTTATTACATACTTTTTATTTAAAGGTCACCGGTCACCAAATTTATCAATTTTGTATTTTGCATTCCAATGGGAAGAATAGTCAATATTGATGTGTCTGACGGTTTCCCACATCTTACATTTACCTGTAATATACTAAAACCTTACCTGAACGAACTGCTAATACTCGGTAGTTTCCGTCACCGCTCGTAACTTTCCGGCGACCTAATTGATGACGTACATGGTGTTAAGCTGCTGAGGAAAGACCCATTACCTATATATGTATCCAAATATTACATGTGGGTTTGTGTGGCGTTTAAAAGGGTTTTAATGTTTGATTTCAAGTCAAAATAATATATTTTGTGAAGTTTGGATATAATAAAAGCACAATGACCGATGAACATGTTTTTTCCACAAATTTCAGAACAAATTAAAACCAGATTTACACAAGTCCTTCATGCAGCTTTCTAGTTGTTTTGAATGTATTCAGATTAAATATTACGAGATAAGTCAGGGAAATATGAGTGATATAATCATTTAAGACAATTCTATTATGAATGAATTCAGTCTAATAAATAGATTTTAAACAATTTTAATTTTCAAAATTAATTCTAATTCTGTAATTCAATCAGCTCACACATTCAAACAAAGACGTGTATGTCTTGTTCAAATTAACCAATCTAATTTGACTTTAATTTATTCGATTTTCAGAATCCATCAAAAATGACAAATAACATTTACCGGGTATATCATAAAGATAATCACACGTGTCAATTAATGTTGCATATTGTAAGGTAAACTCTGTTGATTACAGGTGGTAGATGTCTACTTCTAAACAGGATGTTTCCCAGTGTACTGTAGCATATTGATAATCTCTTAATTATACTGGTATGTGAGGGGTGTAAATCACACTTTGAACGATATAAATTTATTGTGAATAAAAGAAAGAAAGTTTCACTCGAGTTTTGAGTCCTTAGTTAGTCGAGCATAATCCCACTGGTATCACATTTTGATGACGTTTTTTAATCCCATTAAAATTAAGCGTACTAAAGTTATTATATGAATTATTTTTTTAATTTTACCATGGAAACAATAATGATTATTATCATTATATTATTATTATTAAACTTACTGCAAATAAGGAATAGGAAGCTATTGAATTGAAATAGTTTTTATATTTATGTAATACTGGGGTGAAATATTTTATTTGAGAGACAATAAATTATTTTTTAAACCTTTACTTTGATAATTTAGTTGTACAAAAAAACTACAGGTCTTGGACCCAGTTCTACCCGAAAACGTGTTTTTTTATTCATTACATGGGTAAATAATAATAATAATAATAATAATAAATCTTTGATTTTAATCTAAATTGGAATTAAAAATTGGACAATTTCTAAAACAAATATGAATCAAAATTAATATTCATTATGATAAAAAGATAATAATAAATAAATAACGTAAATAATTAATTATTTAATTAATTAATCAGAGATATGTAAAAATAATTAAAATGATATTAAATATTAATAAAAATTAATGTGAACAATATTGTAAATCAAAAACGGAAATTTGTGTCTTTTATTATTTGTTGTGATAAATAAATAAATAAATAGATAAATAAATAACGTAATTAATTAATTAGTTAATTATTTAATGAATTAATCGGAGATAAGCAAAGATAATTAAAATGATATTAAATATTAATGAAAATTAATATGAACAATATTTTAAATAAAAAACGGAAATTTGGGTTCTTTTATTATTTGTTGTGATAAATAAATAAATAAATAAATAAATACATTTCAAAAGAAATGTGAAATTATGTTTTGTAAAAATATTTGTAAATAGTATATCATACTTAGAAGAAACACAAATATAGTTTTTTTTTCTCGATTTATTTCTTATTATTATGTTTATTTTTTATTTATTTTTTTCTGCTGAAGGAAACTGAAATACCCAATGCTAAAAAAATAAATATATATATAAAAGCACTAGAAGTTATTTCCGATTTATCTGGGTAATAAATGCAGTTCACTATACAAGCTTCATTTCCTAAATAGCTTGGATAACACCTTCTGCGTCACTTCCGGTTTTGTGTCCTTTTACTACCAAAGGGAGATAATACCGTTTTTCAACAGTTTCATGACTTTAATTTACGCTGTAGAAAAGTGCAGAAATTATTAAAAAATGTTATTCGTGGCTAAATCGACTTTTTATGATGTAATCTTTCGGAAAATAGTACTACAAAAAAATCGGTTTTTGGTGACCGGTGACCTTTAAAGGAACTTTTATTCTGGTAGGGGAAACTAACTGATCACACTACAGGTGCGTAAATCCAATGTCGAATAAGTGTGAATAGTGATTTTTCAAATGTTGGATAAACGTGAATGAACCATCACAGCTGTTACTTCAACCTCTAATTGATTATCATATTAACATGAAATCATAATCGAAATAAATTCTTGCAGAAATCGTTATAATAAAATATAAGACGTCATCAGGTATTTTGATAATGATATTGTCTTCATCATAATGTGATACGGATTGTGTGAGTAGACCATTGAAATACGTTGTAATGATGGTCAAAAAGTACTTTGTACAAACGTAATATGTATTCTGCACGTGCATTTATTTTATATCATCTAGTTTTAAGTTCAACTTACAATTTTATTTAATGGTCACTTTACTATGTAATGATACTGACTTATTATCCACTAAGCCTGCCTCAAACAGTTTAGTTTACATAACAGCGACCAAACGTCACATATGTGTATCGATTCCTCATTTTATGTACATGTCGCTTAAATAATCAGAACGCACTATTACAAAAGGAATAAAAATGCTTTAAACATATTATAAACTATATAATATTATAGTGTTCAAATGTGTATAGAAGGTCTGAGTTTTGTAACAGACTAACATATGTAGTTATGATTCTTTAGTCAAATACTCGGCATTTGAAAATATAGTCACGGGTTAATGATCGCACACTGCCCCTTGTCCTGCAGCGCAGACAAGAAAGACTAGCTTTTTAACTTAGCCTATAGTTGGTGACGTCCCGATTTAAGTGAAATATGTCATGACGAGGACGTAAATGGTTGCAGAACCATTTTTCGATTTTGCAATGGGAACAATGCAAAAATGTACCCATTACTGTTGATTTTTAAAAAAAAATGTTGATTTTTAACAATCACTGAATGACGCTATGTTATATGAATATTAATTAATAAATATTTTAGATGTTATCAAATGAAAATAAAACTGTAAATGAAATGAAAGTTCTAAGACATTGCAAGGCCGAAGCATCATGAGTTTAACAAGATATTGAGATTGCGCGCAAATAGTTCTTATTTTACTTTCATTCATAACATGCAAATCCTATATAACTTAGCAGTATGAGTCATTGAAGAAAGTTATGAGGTATTTTAAGCCGGGTTATGTAATAAATCCTTAGTAATGTAATACCCATCTTGTACTGTAATAATTTTATTCGTGTAATCTAATAACACCTTGTTATTTAACAAAAACGACGTATATCGTGCATATAAACCAATTATGTAGCGTGGACGCACTAGTGGTCCTTCTTTAATACAGTGTGTATCTTTAATACATTTTTAACAGTGGCTTTTTATTGGAAATGAAAATTATGATGATTCATAACTAACATTTATGAAGAAAATGAACACAGAAAGTATCTCAATGTGTTTTATAATGTTGTACAAAATTAAATCTATAAAGTATAATTCGACACAATACTAAAACGTTTTTCCTCAAAGATGAGTGTCATAGTAGCAGCTGCACCGACAAACGTTGTATCGTATAAAAGCTAAACATGTTCCCTTTGCAGTTCTATATCTACAAAACATCATTGAAAGCAAAGATAAAAACCTTCCCCTATCCCGGATAGAGAAATGTACTGAAAACTGGGGAACATCCTGAATCCATTACAAAACATCTTAGGTACCAGAAAAATAGTGTCGGTGGAACCTGGGAGGTGAACGGTCGATTAACCTTGCCCAAGGACTAATTCCGTGTTATAGGTCTCTATCGCATTCATTGGTAATATGTGATTATGCTCATAATGTATAGTTTAAATGTGATTAGACTCATATTTTTTTCTGCAAAAATGTTTAAATTATCTATATATGCATCTTAAAAACCATGTAAAAAGTAATCATTTTGCTTGTATATCGGATCAAACTTGGCTCACCATACACAACTGATTGACTATACATGAATCAAAAACATACTAATCCATGGGATTCCTCCACCAGGGAAGTGAGGCCGTGTGCTCCGGAAGGTTAGGCACATCATGTTTAGCTAGTTGCACCCGGCAAGTGTGTAATCAAAATTGTGTAAAAGGAACAAGGAACTATGGGACGTCAAAATATCAAGGGTAATCCTGGTCAAAAAGACATCAAACTCATCAACAATACTGTGATGACGGGCATAAAACATTTTAAGGACAACCGATTAGCGTTTACGGGTTGTAGATACGAGGAATGCTTTTGACACAACAAAAAATAAATACTATTTAGCAAAACATATCTCGAGTAAAATCTATCCATTTTCATGATGGCAATTGATTTGGAAGCAATGGCATTGTCCGTTTCCCTATAATGTTTTAGCCAATTTGTCTATAGCTGATGACATCTCGGCAAGAGTGAAATAGTGTTGACTGGGATGTTAAATTCCATTCAATCAATTTATTATTTAATGCAGTGTAGAGGTATAATTTTAATTTTGGAAAAATGGCTAAGTAGTGCTGTACCACTGATAAACACCGCTTAACGTTTATGTGGGAGGTTTTAAAAAACGTTTAGGTCCGAAATAACGCCGTTACCGGTATTTTACGGAAAAACGTGCACTGATATGATTGCGCAAAAACGTTAGGGGATATAACGTGGTATAGCGTCGAACCCATTATATCATTTTTCTGTAGGAAATACAGAGATGTTAGGGGTCGTATCGATATCAACGTTAAACGCTAGCCGACAGTAATTTCACCCGAGGAAGGGGAAGGGACCCATTTTAGATAAATAAATTGATAAATTAATTGAATTCATCCACTTCATCAAAATAGAAACGTAAAAACATATTCAAGAATTCTTACTGATAAGGAAAATGATAATCTGTGTAAATTTTAATACAAAATTAATAATTTCTGTGGTCCTACAAAAATCAACAAAAATCAAAAAAATACAGGAAGCTGTTGAAACCAGAATAGCGAATATGTTGCTGTTCGCAGACCGTCAAATCTAATACTCATTCCATTATTAGCGGGCCCGGTCTGTCCGACACATCGTTTGAGTACCTTTCTGGACATTTTGCTAAAACCATTTTGCAAGGTTTTACCGCGACGACATCGATTTTTAACTCATCTGCCGAAAACAACAGAAATTAAATCTGTCTTGGTGACATTCGATGTTACAGGTTTATACACAAATATTCGTCATGACCTCGGAATACTCGCGGCTAAATATCAAATAGAACGATACCCTAACCTATTACCAAGCAGATTTACCCCTGAATTTGTTCCTGTTCCTGTTTATGGTTTATTTGTTTTGCAAATAATACGCTATGACAGAGCTTGTTCCCACTATAGGGACTTTATACAACACACCAAGCCTCTTACAATAATATTTTTGACGCAAGAATATTACAAACCTAAGTTTTAATAAACACTGCTATCAGATCATGGACGGACTATACACTGTTCAGGAACACTATGATCATTGCTGTCATTTAATTTTATTACGTTTGTGCAATTATTATTATTTTTTTGCATTGTATTTTATGAATGGATCTTTTGTGTCAATAAACAAACATGATAAAAGAAGTCCTTAAACGTTTTATGGTCGTCATCACAACATTGATGATAAGCATAAACATTACCCTGCATATAATTGACGTCCCATGTTCCATTCACGTCCAAAGTTAATTACAAATGTGACGGGTGTAGCTACATGTAGTTAAACAGGAGATTCTTGCATTTTCGAAGCATCAGGTTTAAGTTCCCTTGTTGACGTTTTTAACATATTTAACAGTTTTCAAAGTTTTTCCTTTGTTTGTTTCTTACGAAAATGTGAAATTTAAAGTGTATTGAAGTATAAATCAAACAGGATACCCAAGTTTGAATCCATATATCGAATCAAACCACGTTTTTCTTCATATAACATAAGTTGTGGTTCTTGTTCAACAATATTTTTTATACCTTCTTTCTTTATTACCTTTCTTCAACCTCTATTACTAGTATATGAGCCGTGTTAATTAAAAGAACCACCACCTGTAGGTTGCCCTTAGCGCATTTCATTGATCAAAATTTCTGTCGCTTTACAAATAGCCGGCGTTTCGAAATAAGTGAAATAGTTAAACCCCATAAGATCAATCATTCAATCTATTATTTGATGCAGTGTGGAGTTATAGTTTATAACTTTTTATATTATGATATAGATTAATAGCTCTGTAAATGTTAACCATCTATATAGCTGTAAAGTCAATACCACACTGCATTGTGTTTCATTTAGCTGTAAAATTTACATGGTCCCTTACACCATTGTAGCATATTGGAGATACTCAAAAAGCTACATATCAACTTGTAGACAACACTTCTAAACTTGCAAGGATGGACTCTTATAGCTCTTTATAGAATGTACTTCACTACATAGAATATTTCTTAGTGTATGATTAGATAAACATCTATCAACCCAAAATTGTTAAGATATAGTTCTGACCAGTCAAACCTTTTCAAACTTATTTTTATATTTCTTAGGGATGACAGATTTGATATTGGGTTATTTGTTAATAAAGTTTAATTTTATATGGATTGTCAGATATATATTTTCAATTATAAATTGATCATTTCATTTTGAATTTGTATTATCTAAAATATATTTGACGTATTATAGTTTCATGCTTTTTTACATTTTCATTTTTTATTTTTACGTGGCGAATACCTAGTTAATGCCCGTATATTAACTAAGTTTTCCAGTTTTCGTTTTTTTTGTTTTTACTTTTTTGTTCTGATTTTGGGATTATATTTTAAAATGGATTGGTATGTTTGTGGTTCAAAAGTATCAAAATTATTAAATCTTGAATTAGTTCATTTTTGTTTATTTCATTAGGTGTGGGAGAGAACAGCAAGTTTCTATGAAGTATGGCAAGCAAACCTGAATTCTCTGCGCAAGTTATTATTCAATGTGATACATGTGATACAGGGAACAAAATCAAGTGGAAATGTCTCACGTGTGGCGAAGTCATGTGCGATTCTTGCAAAGATTTTCACATTCGTACAAAAGCCTTAAAGGACCACAAAGTCGTGAACGCAAACGAAATAGAGAAGTATGCAGGCCAAGAAAGAATGAAACAGGCCCCTAAAATAAAATGTCAGGAGCACAAGGAAGAATATATCCATATGTTTTGCATGAAATGCGACATATTAGTTTGCATAACATGTATTGCCAAAACACATGCAGGTCATACGTTTGCCAAAGTGGAAGACATTTATCTTGAAAAGAAACAAGAATTACAAAGCTACTTATCAAGTTCAGAAAGCAAACTGGCAGGTTATGAAGCAATGCTGAAATCTTGCGATTTGAAAAAGGCAGAAGTTTCAAAACAACGAAAACATGACTCAGGCAGGGTAAAAGATAGATTCGTAACATTTCAGACGTATCTTGATAAAGCCATGAAAGAAATGGAGGCCCAACTTCAGAAGAGTGAATTCGATGATCAAAAGAAACTTGATGGTTTCAGGAAAGAAGTAGTAACCACAATCAGTTCTGTTCGAGACTTCAATCAAACTTGTAACCAGAAACTCTCAGCTTCTCCAGCAGAAATGTTAAGTTTTCTTCAGGCAGCCAAGTTGAATCAACAGCAAAAACAACAATTAAAGATTCCCCAGTTGTCTAGTACTGTTTTCAAGCCTGGTAATACCACAGTCGCGGAAGTAGCTGGTCATCTGGGATCTATTGATGTAGGAAAGATGCATGATGTTGCTGATGTGACTGTTAAGTTTAGTTTTAAAACTAAAGACTCAAAACATCTAATACTTGCCACCAATGATGACAAACTGTGGCTTGGTACGTATAGAGAAATCAAAATTACTTTGATGAACACTAAAGGCAAAGTAATTAAGACAGTCGATATTGGCGGTCCGCTGCACAGGTTCACTTTGAGTGCACAAGATAACTTGATGGTAACACATTACCATGGTTACAAAGTGAAAAAAATGTTAGGGAACACAGATAAATTCGTTGATTTCTTTGACGCATCACCGTTCTATACATATGGCATAACCTGTTCCCGGTCAGGTGACATACTCGTAGGATTATTTGATTATGAAGGGAGTGAAGAAGGCAAAATTATAGATTGTCGCCGACAGGAAGAATACTGCAAATTGTGTACGGCTTACAGGAGAATAAAAAGAGAACCTTTGAATGCCCTGGTAGTATTGTTGAATCAATAACTGGTCATTTGTACATTACAGTTACTAAAAAACATAATGAAGAAATAAAAATGGTATGTGTAGATTGGACTGGCAAAGAAATAATGAAATATAATGGAAATGATGATCCGAACTTTCGCCCAAATGATGTAGCCGTCGATGAATACGGAAACATTTTAGTTGTTGATTGGGAAGAAACAGTACATTTACTTGACAGTAAAGGAAAGTTTTTACGGAACCTAATCGGTGGAGAAGATCATATTGAACCTTGCACCATGTGCATCGATAGATTTGGATATCTATGGGTTACAGATTTTTGTGCAAAAACAATTTACAAGATAAAATATGTTTAGTGCTTTAATTGCATTTGTCATATGTTAATCATTTGATTTTTTCACTGTTTATATTGGATACTGAATACTGAAACGTTCTATGTCAACTTACTGAAGTCAGATGAAGTATTTGATCATTAACAATTGATCTTTAACTATTTGTACGACACAACAATGTTAAAATAATTTGTGTGCATTATTACTTTTCAAATGCATTTGAGGGAGATATGAAAAGTTTAGCAGTTGAGCAAAAATGACGTCAGTTTGAGAAAGTAGGAGTGTTATTTATATTGTAAATATGATAAAATATTAAGCATATGGTTATAGACCACCGTTTTTCAAAATTGAACATGGGTTTTATTATACACACCAATGTCATGCAGTAGTTAGTGTTGTTTTCCAAAGAGTAAAACTTTACTAATTTTTTGACGGCCTTTTGTTGAGATGACTATGCGTTCAGTCTCACAGAGAGGAAATAGTGTCAGTGTGATTGCCAGGGCAATAAGTTTTTCCTACAAAAACACTAAAAGAGCATTGTAACTTCAACTTAAGTTGATAATAACTTTAGTATATGACTTTACAATAACAGGGTTTAATATTCCATGAAAGTTTAGTTGCATTAAAAATAGGAACATTTATTCTGTAAATATACATATAATGATGGAAATTGCTACTGATGGAAATATAGAGATTATCACAAATTCTCAAAATACAAATATTTACTTTTAATTATGACTAACGTACGGAAATATTTGTAACAAGTTGAACATGAAAGTTCTATTAATGCCAAACTCACCTAAATGACCATCCTTGACATATACATACAATTCAAAAGGGGAAAACCTCCAACATTAAAATTCCAAACAGTTTCCAATTACAGATAGTACTATTATTTAATTGTATGCATATACAGATATTCATCAAATAAAAGTTATTTTTATGTGATATACTTTTATGAAATATATCAACAAATTGTTAGCATTACAATTATATATTTTTTGTCATTTGTGAATAATTTACAGTTTATGTGGCTTTTCTTATCCTCAATATTATATTAAACACTATATTTATATCATGTATCAATATAGTCATGTCATTTTCAACAAGTAGAACCATGTGCAGGCTGTCTCGATAAAAGTGGAAGAAATTTAACTTCGAGTGGAATGGGAAAGAACTCCATTACTCGACAAGAAGATGACATCCAAACTATCAAAATAACAACAACAATGATTTCATTTCCCTCGGAGTTCATAATATTCCATCAATTATATATAGAATTGGGGTCTCTTTGCAAAATACTTCATTAAGGTATCTATCACTTTTAGTTTTCTTTGGGTGATTTTAAAAACAGGTGTGACTATATTCATCTAAGAACAGCACGTATTTGAAATGGATGTGGGCGAAATGTAACAGACAAAAATCCTTTAAAATCTCACCCAGTGCCTTTATTTTGCTTCTTCAAATTTAACCGCTGTATAATATGGGAAAATACTAAAAACAGCTCAATTTTGGCAAGTGGTTCTCCGGGACACATTCTAGGTCCTGAAAGAAATATAAAAATCGTTTAATGCGATTTCTTATCATCTTTTGAAGAAGAGGAGAGTAATAGTGTTTTAGTACCAATTACATTTTATCATTTTTATCGAAACCGTTAATTCTTGGATGGTACAGGAAACTAGAATGTCGTTAGAAAGCAGCCAAACATCGGCGAAATAACTTAAAAATTTTCTCACACTACGATCTCCTCAAGTTGGGTTCGAATTTATGTTGTGAGCTGTACACTGATCTTTAATCACATTTATAAGACCACCAGGCTAGGGAGGATCCATTTTTTAAAATGAGTAGAGTAATGGTGTTTTCCACCCTATTAAGTTTTTTCATATATATTGACAATGTCGGTTCTGAGATAGTAAAGGAATCCGGAGTACCCGGAAAAAACCACCATTATTTGGGGAGCACACTGGGATCGGTTCAAATTTAATTGAGAGGTGGTGCTCAAGACTAGTAGGCCAACTAGGCGCCCGAATATTATTATGGAATGAAACACATAATGATGCATTAAATAACATATTACCAAGAGATTCAAATAAACCAAAATACAACAAATGGAATAAGAAACAAAACACAAAATTGATGATAATAGAGGTAAGAATATGCAATTTTAAAATTGCACATGTTAATAGTCAACAAGTCAAGAGCAATCTCTAAAGAAGAAAACCAATGATTAGGTTATTATGTTTGTCATACATCTTCAAATAAAGTCTTTTGTTGCCGATAGGGTAAAAGTAGAAATATGAATTTGAATTCAAAGAACACATCGTATCTCTTCTTTCAAGCTCACTAGTATGAATGACACTCACGTTTGAGATTGTTAAGAACTAGAACGTAATTTATATACCATATTTTGCAGTTAAATGCGTTGCGCATGTCGTTGGATAAATTGTATACTGTTTTAGTCCATATTTACAAAAATATATGGATATATGCTGAAACTGTTCTTATTGCAGCGTCCTAAATATATTGGGATATCCAAATTTTTGGTTTGAGATACTGATGAAACATTTTATTCCAGAACGGCCGTCTAGTGCAAAATATTAAAACAGGTGGTTAAATGAAAATTATCTAATAAAAAGTATATAATTTGTACAGCAGGTAAATGCGTATAGTTACATTAGTGTAAATATATGTATTCAACTCAACGGTCCTTAACATACGATTTATTGTTTTAATGAAAGCTTTTCCATTTTTAGTTTTGCTAACAGGTGTACTGTGCTGTCACACTAGGGATACCACAAAATGTAGATATGCAAAGGTATAAAATGTGTTTTGTTTAATTTGTGCCTTCTCGTGATATATATTATATATATATATATATATATATATATATATATATATATTCAGTTGTGCATTGATTTTTTATTTTTAAATTTGTTCAATTGATTTTTCATTTGATAAAATCTATTTAATATCCATATCTGTTAGATAATCTTTCTATCAACACAACTTACTTATATGTATGCAAATAAACTTCCTTATGAAACATTAGTGTTGAAAATATTTTATTTCCATATTTATACCACCTGCTTAAAATTGGGGGGTATATAGTGATAGGGGTGTTCGTACAATGTGTCCGTCCTACAATCCTTCAGTTACACCTTAGGGTACCTATCTCTTATCCACAACTTCTCCGAAACCCTTCCATAGATTTTCATGAAACTTTCACACAATCTTAGTGATATTATGTCGATGGGCACCTCCTATTTAGAAATTTGATCCGATAGATTTTTTATGTTGGGGGCGGGGTTTTTTTTGTGAGCTTGTGGCTTACAGTTTTTCTAGTTTATTTCTGTTTCAGTACGTTTTAATTTTATGTGTTATTTATCTCAGTAAACTTAAACTTTTTGTAACGGTTTATCTAGATGAAACATTTTGTAACTATTAAAACTGACTGATTGTCGAATTAAAAAAGAATTTCAAAATTTAAAAACAAACTACTTAATCAAAAACAAACATACTCATCTATGTTCGAATCAAAATCCAAAAGCAAAGTATAAAATTTGGAACTGAAAAGTTAGGTTAGACACGTGAATTTCCACTAGGGTAGTAAGGCTTGGTGTTTCGGAAGGATAAGAACCCCCTGTTTAGTTCGCTACACCCTCCACGTGTGTAAAATTAGAAAAGATAAGAATATATTTATAAAAAATAAAACAGGTAAAAAATCATGTGTCTATTTGCTACTTTATGTAAACGTAGAAATAAGTAAACATTGAATTAAAACAGGTATTGATTTAGATTTAATTGTAACAAGACTGCATACTAAAACATATACACTATTAATTCTAATATGGGGGAAATACACGAGTTTGTTATATACTTCTTACATAAGTTAAAGCATGTATAAATACACTAGAACTTGATAGTAACCCAGGAATTTGTATTAAATCAGATTATATTGTCGGTAACGATTGCTTGCTTAAAAACAAGTTATATTATTGTGCAACTTTTTTCAAGTTTGTAGAAGGTCTCTTCATATACGAAGACGTAAATCGTTTTTCTGAAAAAAAGAATATAAACAACCTGAAATATCCAATGAACTATTGCTTATATGGTTAACTCTGAAAGGTAAGATATTCTCATCAAAATAGGTATTAGTATAAATTTAAAAAAATTAATGTTTATAAACAAATAATTGCCATATTGAAAATTTTATAAGCTCGTAGTAGCAAGTAAGTAAATTGTTGTTCAGTTGAATATATTAATATGTGATTAAACTTCCCGAAATATACAATGAACCAATTAGATCGGATTTTCTGAAAGGAAAGTGACTTGAAAAAAGGTTTGTAATAAAATTGCACATGTATCTCTAAAAGCTTTGTTTGCAAAATGCTTTATACCCTCAAATGCGTAAATTGTTGGTTACATCATAAATCGGAAGCACATTGTTCTGTTTCAACAGACATTATTCAAAACCTTAAGCATCTTTTTTACTTGTATTTTACATCAATTTTGTGATGCAGTATGGAGTTATTCAATCTTCTGATATTGTGCTGAGATAACATACTTAGATCTGTAACTGGTTGCAAAAGTAAAAAAGTCCATAGTCATACTTCATGTGCCTCATCGAAATATATACTTTATGTGATCCTATTTAATCACTGTTAGCGTACTTCTTGGTATTACAGGATGTTCAGAAAAGCTACATGAGCATTTGATTTTACATTAAATTTCCCGCAGACTACACTGCTAACCTTATAAAAAAGAGACATCTAACCGTCTTATTATGGATTGTTCTAAAGTTCTAAATGAACAGTTAGGTGAACACCTTCTATGAAACCAAAGATAGCGATCATATTGTTTAGCTATAACTCTGACTCGTCAAACTTTTTCAAAATTGATTTTTTATTCTTATGGTAGCTACTGACAGACGAGAACTGAAATATTGGGTAATTATTTTATACGGGTTGTCTTGATGAACATAATTTTGATTGTACAATGATTATATTTCTTTGTACTTGTACTTCACATGTATACACGAACTTGTTCAAGTGAGCTTGAAATAAAACACACGACTGATTCCTCAAGTTCTGCTTCATTTTTAGACTTATACCTGAATTATGACGCACACGAAAGGCTACATTTGAAACTTAATGACAAACGTGATGACTTCAATTTTTCTATTGTCAACTTTCCTGTTTTATGCAGCAATATACCTGCTTCTCCTGCTTATGGTGTATTTGTTTCCCAATTAATACGCTATGGTATTGCTTGTTCCCACTATAAAGACTTTGTACAACGAAGTAGGCTGCTTGCAAATGAATTGTTGACTCAGGGACATTGCAAGCCTAGGCTTATCAAGGCCCTCAAAAAGTTTTATGGCCGTCATCACAGTATTTTTGGTAAGTTTGATGTCTCTGTGTCCAGGATTGCCCTGGATACATTTGACGTCTCATAGTTTTATGTTCCTTTCACACAATTTTGATTACACACGTGGCCGGTGTAGCTAGCTAAACAGGAGGTGCTTACCCTTCCGGAACACCCGGCCTTACTTCCCTGGCGGAGGTTCACGTGTCTAACCTAACTTGTCAGTTCCAAAGTCTTTACATTGCTTCTGGATTGTGATTCGGACATGGATTAGTATGTTTGTTTTTGATTAACCCATATAGATAAAAAAGTTGTTCTCCTCGCTATTATCAGAAAAAACTTGCTGATGCAACGTTCATCAACATTCAACAACAACTTTCCTAGTTGAGACTCGTATGTTTGTTACATCTCTTAATTTTCACATTTTGTACTTTTTCCTCTGATTTTGTGATTGTGTTTAAAACATGATTCAGTATGTTTGTGTATGATTTGCAATTGTATAAGTAATAAAATGCATTTCCATAATAAAATCTTTAATAAGATCATCTTTTTCATTTGATAAGGTGCTTGAAAAGATCAGTGTTCTACAAAGAATGACAAGCAAAAAGGAATTCTCTGCACAAGTTATTATTCATTGTGATATATGTGAAACAGAGAACAAAATCAAGTGGAAATGTCTCACGTGTAGCCAAGTCATGTGCGATACCTGCGAAGCTTCTCATCGTACAAAGGGCTTAGAGGACCACAAGGTCGTAATAGCAGGCGAAATAGAGAAGTATGTAGTTCAAGAAAGAATAAAACAGGCCCCAAAAATAAAATGTCAAGAACACAAGGGAGAATACCTTCATATGTTGTGTAAGCAATGCAACATATTGGTTTGTCATACCTGTATTTCTAAAACACATTCAGGACATACATTTGCCACAATGCAGGAAATTTATCCTGAGATGGAACAAGAATTACAGAGATACATGTCAATTGCAGAGAACAAATTGATAAATTATAATCAGATTGTGGAAATTTGCGATTTAGAAAAGACAGAAGTTACAAAACAAAGAAAACAAAACTCAAAGAGGGTAAAGGAGAGATACAGATCATTTCACACTTATCTAGATGAAGCCATGGAAGAAATGGAGACCCAACTCCAGAAGAGCGAATTTAATGATCACAATAGACTTGATGATGTCAGAAAAAGAGTAGTAACAGCAATGAAATCTGTTCGAGCCTTCCACCAAACGTGTAACCAGAAACTCTCAGCTTCTCCAACAGAAATGTTTAGTTTTCTAAAGGTAGCTAAGTTGAATCACGCAAAACAACAGCTTTTCAGGATCCCCCAGTTGTCTGGTGCTGTGTTCAAGCCAGGTTATACTAACGCTGAGGAAGTAGCAAGTCATCTTGGATCTATTGTTTTTGGAAGGATGCAGAATGTTCCTGATTTTCAGGCAACTGTTGAGTCCAGTTTTAAAACTAAAGACTCGACAAACTGTATAATTGCCACCAATGATGACAAATTGTGGCTTGGGACCTATAAAAAACCCGAACTTACTTTGGTGGACATCAAAGGAAAAATCATTACGTCAGTCAATATTGGCGATCCGTTGTGGTCGTTCACTTTGAATACAGAAGGTACATTGTTGGTAACTCATTATCATGGTTACAAAGTGAAAAAAATGTTAGGAAGCAAATGTAATTTAGTGAATTTCTATGACGCATCACCGTTCATTACATACGGTATAACCGCTTCCAGGAAAGGAGATATACTTGTAGGCTTATATGATTATGAAGGGAACAAAGAAGGCAAAATTATCCGATTGTCACCGACAGGACGAATACTACAGATTGTGTATGGCTTGCAGGAAAATAAAGAAACAATTTTTGAAGGCCCTTTATGTATTGCGGAATCCAGAAAGAGTCGTTATTTGAACATTATAAACATGACTATACATGATGAAAAACACGTGGTATGTATAGATTGGCATGGCAAAGTAAGAATGAAATATAAAGGATTAGTCACTGCTGGAAATGACGTTCCAACCTTCTGTCCCGTTGACATGGTGGTAGATGAATACGGAAACATTTTAGTTGTTGATCGGAAAAAGACAGTACAGTTACTAGACAGCAAAGGAAAGTTTATACGACATTTAATCGATGAAGAAGATCCTATCAAGCCAAATGGCATATGTATCGATAGATTTGGAAACTTATGGGTTACAGACTTTCAAGCAAAAACCGTTCACAAGATAAAATATGTTGACTCTTAAAATATTCAGAATGTTTGTAATTTTGAAATTACGTGCCCAATGATAAATATTTACATTTTGTCTGTTTTCTGTCTTCAAAACATGGTTTCAGAGCAATTGCGTTCATATCGGCTATAAACTGCAAGATCTACCTTGGTGACGTCACGGGAATTCCTGTCGGAACAATGTGTCACGATCTGCTGTTCTATCAGCTGTTCCGTTTATCAGAAATCGTTATTGACAAAGCGCGGAATTCAAATTTTCTAAAATGATTTTGAACCAAGAAAAAGAAAAGAAATAGTTTTAAACGTAAATATAACAATTTAACTGTTTAGAAATGCGGTTCATAGTCGATATGAACGCAATTGATATGCAAGGCAAACTAATCATAACGCGCTAACGCGCGTTATTTAGTTTGCTTGCATATCAATTGCGTTCATATCGACTATGAACCGCATTTCTAAACAGTTCAATTGTTAAATAAATTCGTACTTCTCCTTTTTAAACTCGAATACTGAATGCTGAAACTTGATATAACTATTGTCTGAATTCAGTAAAAAATGAAGTATTGAGTTATTTAAGAATAACCTTAAATTGTTTGTCTGACAAAGGAATGTTAAAATAATATTGAAATTTTAATTAGCAAAAGTGTGTTATCTCAATAAAGGAATTTCATTTTTTCCATTATTCAACTTAGCAATGTTACAAATGGCTTCATTTTACATGTTAAAACTTTGAATAGACTGCAATACAAGTCTAACTGATTTATTTTGTCAGAAGTGATCAATACACAACATAGAATACTTGTCATCATGCAACTTGATTTACCGCTCGTGTGGTGTGTGTGTGTGTGTGTGTGTCTTTGCGATAAAGTTAAAATTTTTCTATACCGCTTAGCTCATAATACATTACAAAAAATGGAGTATGTTTTCTTTCAAACAACAGCAAGAACTTACGTCTTTAGATAAAACAATTGATGCAAAAACTTTTTACAGACAGTTTAATTATAATAACCTGATAACGCCAATTTGACGGGAACTTGCAAATTACGTTTTTTTTTTGTTTGTAACTTGTTTTAAGTTTAATTTTGGACTTCCTAAGGGATTTGTTACAAATAGGATTAAAACACAATACAAACAAGAGGCCCATGGGCCTTAACGCTCACCTGAGGAAGAGTACATATCTTATGCAGAGGTTCAATGGCCAATGACATTAATAAAAGAGAATATCAAAATTTTCAGCAGTAAGGGCCAATAATATGCAAGTATTTTTGCAAATTAACTATAATCATTATTATATAAGTATCCTATATATAACATATTTAAAGTCTAGCTACAATATAATATTTATAAACAGCTAAAACATCTGTATATTAAAATGTGCATTAGGCCAATACCTACAATATTCCAATATACATACCTATACAAAGAGTTTATAGTTTTTGAGATAATTAGCCATTTAAGTATTCGTTTGAATCTATGACCTTGACCTTTGAACCTATGGCCTTTATTCATATATCAAAATGATTGTTGTGCAAATGCCTACAATATTCCAATATACATGCCTATACAAAAAGTTTATAGTGTTTGAGATAATTAACCATTTAAGTATTCATTTGCATCTATGACCTTGACCTTTGAACCTATGACCTTCATTCATATATCAAAATGATCGATAGGCCAATACCTACAATATTCTAATATACATGCCTTTACAAAAAGTTTATAGTTTCTGAGATAATTAACCATTTAAGTATTAGTTTGCATCTATGACCTTGATCTTTGAACCTATGAACTTTATTCATATATCAAAATGATTGTTGTGCAAATGACTACAATATTCTCATATACATGCCTATAAAAAAGTTTATAGTTTTTGAGATAATTAACCATTTAAATATTCGTTCGCAGCTATGACCTTGACCTTTGAACCTATGACCTTCATTCATATATCAAAATGATTGTTAGGCCAATACATACAATATTCCAATATAAATGCCTATACAAAAAGTTTATAGTTTTTGAGATAATAAACCATTTAAGTATTCGGTTAATTCTATGACCTTGACCTTTGAACCTATGACCTTCATCCATATATCAAAATGATCATTAGGCCAATACCTACAATATTCCAATATACATGCCTATACAAAAAGTTTATAGTTTTTGAGATAATTAACCATTTAAGTATTCGTTGGCATCTTTGACCTTGACCTTTGAACCTATGACCTTTATTAATATAGCAAAATGATTGTTAGGCCAATACCTACAATATTCCAATATACATGCCTATACAAAACGTTTATAGTTTTTGAGACAATTAATCATTTCAGTACTTGTTTACATCTGTGACCTTGACCTTTGAACCCATGACTTTTATTCATATATCAAATTGAACATTGTGCCATTATCTACAATATTCTGATGTACATGCCTATACAAAAAATTCATAGTTTTGCAGATAATTAACTATTTTGGTATTCTTGGACATCTGTGACCTTGACCTTTGAACCCATGACCCTGATCTATGTAACAAAATGATCGTCATGTCAATACCTACAAATAATTCAAAATCCTATGCCATTATCACAAGAAATGTTAGAAGAATAGCATTTTTTATCAAAGGTCAAAAACTGGGACATGACCTTGACCTTCGACCTTTACATCAATTGGAAGAAAATTGCAAGACAAGATCAACAGTGAAAACTCTATACAATTATCTTCAGCCGTTATGAAGTTATAACAATAAATGTTTCATTTTAAAAATTACATAATTTTATGCAAAAAACGCGTAACCTATTTTTCGTCTAATTTTCATGAAAAACACAATTTTAATGTTCCCAGGTATGCTTAATCCAAATATCCAATCAAAATTTGCCTGCACCTTTTGGTTTCAGAGAAGAAGATTTTTTTGTCTTTTTGCTATTTTTAGTAACAGCGGCCATCTTGTTAAGCGTGGCCAATCCCCGAACACAATTTTGAAAGGCTCTTACCTAGGCATGATAATCACCAAGTTTCATCAAATATGGCCCAGTAATTTTGGAGGAGAAGATTAAAATGTAAAGTTTACACACGACGCACGACGCACGACGGACGACGCACGACGGACGACGGACGGTGATAGATTGCAATAGCTCATCTGAGCCTTTGGCTCAGGTGAGCTAAAAACTTACTTATCTTTTGAAAATGAGGACTCAGTTACTATATAAAAAAGCAGAATTGTAAGGATAATATCATAAAAAATACAATATGAACGCATTATACTAAATCAGGGACTAAAGTGCAAATAGTAAATAACAGTTAATTCTGAATGAAATCAGTTTAAGGAATGATAACGAATTAATTTTATGGATTGTGCATCTGGGTTATGTTATGAAATTAGCATAACATCTATTTCTTAATTTAAATACATCAGCATTGTTATATAATTATTCATATGCACCATTTAGTTAGTAATTATATCATAAAATTAATTTCATTTTTCTTATTTATACTCGAGAGATGCGTTGATTTCTTGATTTATCCCCGTTTATATTTGTGAATAATTTAGAGTTTATGTGCCTTTTTCTCCCTTATATTATATTAAACACTATATTTAAATCTTGCATTAATTCGTCTTATACGAGGGGAAGTCAGAAAGTTCATCGAACAGCGTATTCAGCCAAGCGTAACACACATTTTCTTTATTTATTTTGACAACACAACATTCCGCCATTTTAAACATATCAAGTTTATTTGTCACAACATATTTGTGTAATTCTCAAAAACATTCAAAGTTGGTGACCATCAAGCAATGATGGAAAATCAAAATGTTTAGTTTAGGACAGTAATAAAGCTACTCACAGTAGAGGGATCAAATGCCAAAGAAATTCACCGGCGAATGGCCGAGTTGTACGGTGACAGTGGTTATGCCTATTCCACAGTGGTAAAATGGTCAGCTGAATTTAAACGTTTGCGCACCTGACTGAATGATGACACACGGTCGGTCAGGTCGGCCAGCTGATGCCATCACAAAAGGAAATTTTCACGTCTGTGGAGATCCTCATCATGAATGATCGTCGAATTAGGATTGATGACATAGCTAGGGAGTGTGACACTTCACATGGAAGTGTATGCACGGTTATCCATGAGCATCTTGGGATGTTAAAGATATCCGCAAGATGTATCCCTTAATGTGCAGGATCGCTTCCAAAGACTCCAGTCAAGTCGGGAGCTTCTTGGCATTTATAATGATAACCCGGAGAGCTTCCATTTATGTTAAGTGACTGGTGTTGAAACATGATTCATCATTGGGACCCAGAAACCAGAAAAGAGTCCATGCAATGGAAGTACCTGGCTCACCCCACCAAAGAAATTCAAAACCCAACCATCAGCTGACAAAGTCATGGCCACTGTGTTTTTGGATTCTAAGGGTGTTCTGTAATCAATTATAAACCTGCTGGAATCACTATCACTGGGCTTACTATGTTGATCCAATGCAGCAGCTGATAGCTGCTATTTAATTAAAAAGGAGGGGAAAGTTGAGCTGAGGGGCATTCCTTCTTCACGACAATGCTCATGTGCACAAGTTAAGAATTGCACAAGCAGTGATTCGTGAATGCAAGTTCGACTTAATCACCCACCCAACAGTCCTGATTTGGCACCCAGTGATTATTTCCTATTTAGATTTTTGAAATCCCATTGACGGGGTATCAGATTTCCTGATGATGATGGACGACTTAAGGCTGCCACAGAGACATGGTTTCAGGACCAAACCGAAGACTTCTATTTTAAAGGTATAGACAATCTGAAAGAATAGTGGGCCAAATGCATTAGGGTAATTGAGGACTATATTGAAAAACAATAATAAAATGTATGGTTTGTTGCGGCAATATATACCGCGTTCTATGAACTTTTTGACCTCCCCTCGTATATTTTTGCAAAAAGAAGAACAATGTACATACTGTTTCGATAAAAGTTGAAGAAATTTAAATTGGGTGGGATGTGTTAGAACTTCATTACTCAACAAGAAGAAGGCATTCAAATTATCAAAATTACAAGATAAATGATTTCATTTTTCTCGGAGTTCATTATATTCCGACAATTGGAGGATTCCTTTTTGCAGAATACCACAAAAAGGCAACTTTCTAATTGTTTTCTTTGGTGGACTTAAAAACATGTGTTACTACATTTATTTTTTATGTATGAAGTGGAATAATAGTGTTTTCGTTCCAATTAGGAATTTTTCGTTTATATCAAGAATAACAGTTCTAGAATACTAGAGTGGTAAAAGTCGGAGTACACAGAGAAAACTACCAACTCTCTGCGAGAGACTTGACAAAATGTTTCACACTATGATCTACCGGAATTGCATTTGACCTAGATATTACTTTTACCATGCTAAAATACCACTCTCTCCCGGAGAATTCATAATATTAAAAAGGAGTAGTGTAATGTTGTTCTCGCCCCAATTATAATTTTTCATTAATATTGAGAATGTCAGTTCTGGGGTGGTGAAGAAAAACCGAAGTAGCAGTAAAAAACAACCAATCTATATAAGCCAACTGACAAACTTTTCACACTTAGAACTTTCCTAAAAGGTTGGATTGAGAGGTGTGTGTGATCTGTAAGCCTGTGCTCAAGACCAATAGGCCACCGGGAAGCCCGATTGTCTTTAGAGAATGAAACACAGAATGATGCATTGAATTAAATAATTATTAGATATTCAAAATATACTAGGAAAATCCAACGAAAAAAGAAACAAAACATGCCATAAAGGGATATGTTTATAATAAAAAGAAGATATGTGTAACTTAAAAAATGCAACCAAGATTCTACATAAAATTAGAAAAGATCGAAAGAACTTAATAACACTAACACTAATTTTTTGGACAATTGATTATTTAAATCTCGCTGTTTGACGTATAAGAAGAAAAAGTACCAGTATAGGACAATAAACTTACTTAGGAAAATTGGCCTATTATTTTAAGTAAGATTTTGAAATATTTGAAATAAGAGTCTGTTAAAATTAGTGATTTCTAAAACCTATGTTTAATATTTTTTGCTGTTATAAACAACAGAACTTGGCCCCAGACTAAAATCGAAAACATTTTCTTTTGATTTGTTTAATTACATGGGTAAATAATAATAATAATAATAAAAATTATAATAATTCTCTGATTTGAATATTAATGTTAATATGAAGGCACTTTCTTAAAACATATGAGATATGATATTTTAGCAGTGGTCCATTCTTTCTCCAATAGTATCCACTTATTTTACCACAAGTGGTTGTAAAATGTGTGGATATTTTTGGGGCTCCTCGGCATTAAAGTGCAATAACTACACAACTTGATGTTTTCTTCAGTGGTTGTCCGATGTTAAACATTGTCTATTTATTGATCTCAAATGTGTTTGTTTTGTCTTGCCTTGTTTGAATATAACATCATTTGCGTGATGTTTCTGGTTGCTATACATGGTTTTGATTTATCCAGAGGATCATTCTGGATTTAAATCTATCTGTTATCGAAAATGGTATTTCACCATCATCTTTTATATATATATGAGTTCGTGTTCAGGATCCCCAGTTTGGGACGTCTACAACATTTTCTGGCGTCATTACCCTTGCAATTATATCATACAAGATCACCGTTTGTTTCATGAAAAGATTTACTACTTTCCAATTACGACAGGAATACCCATTTATATCTTTATAATACTACATCCGTTTTTGGTATTATAGCATAAACAGTTGAAAGAAAGCGATTTGATATGTGAAAAATAAACAAAACATACTTAATATTTTAAACCCCTAATATACATGTATACTGTTATATATACATTAGTTACAGGTAATAAACTTCCTGGTTTAATGTTTGGAGTGTCAGAGTTCCTCCAGTCGATTGATAGTCCGGTATGTATTACCATTTAGTTTTGATATTTATCTCAGTAACCATGTGAAAGTAAATATTGTCATTTAATCATACTAGCAACTTCATATTAACGTGCAAATATGAATGATATAAAACAACATTAACGCAAATTTAAATGGAGGTACGACATAATGTTAATTATCGACTGATTATATTATTGTACAACTTTACGATAATGTAGTAGTAATCTCTATTTACAAGGAAGTAATTTTTGTTAAGTTAAACATTTTTATATCTGAATTAACCAACCATAATATACAGCTCTTGGTGTTCTTTGAAAGAAAAGGGCCATTACAAAAATATTTGGTCGAACTTGCCTTTAAGGTCACTTCTATATAAAGGCTACCTCTTTACAAAAACCAGTAGAATTGTATTCCAATTATTCGTTATTCCCATTGTTTGAACCTGTATATAGAAAACACCTACACATAAAGACCACTTTTACTGGCTCCTTTGTTTAGCCTTGATAGAAAGATTTGCTGATTTGTTTCTTTATTCTTACGAAGCAGAATCCCTGAGTCAACAATTTATTTGCAAGCAGCCTACTTCGTTGTACAAAGTCCCCGTAGTGGGAACAAGCTCTACCATAGTGTATTAATTAGGAAACAAATACACCATAAGAGGAGAAGCAGGTATGTTGCTGCATAAAAAAGGAAAGTTGACAATAGAAAAATTGAAGTCATCACGTTTGTCATAAAGTTTCAAATGTAGCCTTTCTTGTGCGTCATAATGCAGGTATAAGTCTAAATATGAAGCAGAACTTGAGGAATCAGTCGTGTCTTTTATTTCAAGCTCAGTAGGATAGATGACATTTACATAGTCTCCAAATTTGGGATTGTTAAGAGACAGAACGTCATCTATGTATCTGTATGTTGAGTTGAATGATTTAGCGACAGTTTTCTCTCCAGATTTAACAGGGTTCTGCATAAATTGTGCTTCGTAAGAATAAAGAAACAAATCAGCAAGCAATGGTGACAGTTTGTACCCATTGGTATACCGATTGTTTGCTGAAAAACTATATCACCAAACACAACAAATATGTTATCTATCAAAAACTCCAACATTTTGTTGATGGTATCTTCAGTATATTTTTGTTTGGAATCCGCATGATGCTTGACAAAATAACCAGAATAAGTTTGATGTCTGTGTGTCCAGGATTGCCTTGGATATATTTGACGTCTCATAGTTTCATATTCCTTTCACACAATTTTGATTACACACGTGGCGGGTGTAGCTAGCTAAACAGGAGGTGCTTGACCTTCCGGAGCACCCGGCCTCACTTACCTGGTGGAAGTTCACGTGTCTAACCTAACTTATCACTTCCAAAGTTTTTACTTTGCTTCTGGATTGTGATTCGGAAATGGATTAGTATGTTTGTTTTTGATTGACTGTATCTCTAAAATCGTATAGCTTTATCAGCAAATCTTTAGTTTTTTGTATATCATCCGACATACTTAAAACAGTTAATTGAAGGTACCGGTGTGTGTTATTCAAATTGATTTTACATGCTCTGTATCTTATTTTAAGAAATAGTTTATATGATGTGTATGAATAATACATTTTTCATTTTATTTGTAAAATAGTCCCTCGGATGTGGACTTTACTTTTAAAAAACTGTAATATTTACAAATTAAACTGTTTTGAAATGTGTTCATTGTCAATATCAATGCCTGCCAAACCTTTTCACGACAAACTAAATAATGCGTGATAGCATTATGATCGGTTTTTTGTGCAAAAGTTTGGCATTTATATTGACTATGAATGCCATTTCAAAATAGTTCAATTGTTATATTTTCATTAAAAATATTTTTTATAAAATTCTGGAAATTATTTTTTAGGGTTAATTTGCGTTCAATTCTTAGATTATATCTTGGCGTTTTGACCACGAAATTGAACGTGCAAGAAGTGTTTACTGTGTAAGACGTATACTATGTGACGTAATTGTGTACTACGTCACCAATAACGTCGTTGATTCAGTGCACATCAACTGGAAAAACACAAAGACATTGCCAATGATCTTGAAAAACATGCAACATACATCAGATTAACTGTCTAATTTGGTGAGGAAAACGTTCGATTCACACGGAAACTTCCGATAGACTTTGTGAAGTTGAAAAACAACTTGGTCATTAAACGCAAAGGCATTCGATACCCAAAGAAATAAACCGCCTGGGAACATGGGGTTGACATTTTGATTAACAGGTTAAAGTTCCCGGGGAATGTGTATTGCCGATATTGATATATTGATATTTTAACGCAGTGATGAGGTCATTTGGCATTTATAGTTTTATGAATGCCAAAAGTCTGAAACTGAAAGATAGGAAATACGCAAGGCTAATAAAAATGTTTATTGTTAACGACATTGCTATAGTGAATAAAAAACAAACATACTAAACTATTAACTAAATATATTTCGGATTATGTTTTTGGCAACTGAGGCGAAGTCACACTGTCATTTAAGATATCGCCATCAATTTCAACGGAAGGAACTGTTTTCAAGAGCACCTGAAATAAATATTGGTACAAAATATTTATTAATAGAAAAATTGTAAACATAGGAAATGACAATCCAGTTCATCGTATTTCAAGAGGTAATGCAAGATGGTGTTGCGCTTGATAAATGTAAAATGGATACTTTTACCTTTCATTGGATGTGGCATGAACCACTATCTTACATTCCTCTTAATATGCCATGAACATCAAGTAATTTCTTTTTAAAAATATATTCGTTACCCGTATCCCTCCAAACTGAAGACGTCTATTGCATTCTTTCGCGCCCTTTCACGTGAAACAATATCATATTTTATATCAACGTTTATTTTATAAAACGGTTCATCACTTTTAAAACACGGCAGAAATAACCGCCTTATATTTTTGTAATACTACACCTGGTTGGTATTATAGCACTATCAGTAACAAGAAAGTGCTTTGATCCGTAAAAATTAAACAAAACATACGTCATATTTTAAAGCCTATTATAGACTGTTATGTATATACCTTAGTTACAGGTAATAAACTTTCTGGTTTGATGTTTGGAGTGTCGGAGAGTTCTTCTAGTGGATTGATAGTCCGGTATGTATTACCATTTAATCTGATATTTATCTCAGTAATCATAAACATTTTAATGAAATTTATTCATTGCAACAAACGTGTATAACTATAAAAATGAAAGAAGTGCAGAGAAATTGGTTACATTTTGTTAAAAACAAAACAGTTAGACTAGTTTGTTGTAGTTCTCTTTATATACAAGGAAGTAATTTGCTGTTCAGTTAAACATGTTACATGTATATGTGAATTAACTACCCATAAAATACATATATTATTGTTCTCTAAAAGGAAAGTGACCTTGTACCCATGAAGTAGTTAATTATTAGTATGGCAGTCATTTTACTTCCTCTATATATTAATTTAAGAAATGTTTTATATATATAAAAAAAACAAACATTTCAATTGATGTCAAAATCACAAACCGGAAGCAAAGAAAAATCTTTAATAATAGCAAATTGTTTTAAACACGTTACTTTTAATCATTGACGTAAAGTCAAGTACTCCGGAACGGCAAGCACCACCATCTGTTTAGCTCGACACAACGTCACGAATTCAATCCAAATTGAGAATGAAATTAACATGGAGCTATGGGACGTCTTTAAATCCGTGAAATATTCAAATGTGTTCAAAAGTTTGCGGGTGTTTTAGAAAATATTAAAAAATGTTTAGAAAAATGGTTAAAAGGAAGAGATTGGTCATACTTAAAATGTATCATATTGGTAATTACTTAATGTTGGGGTTAGAAATATTTATCTCAAACAGGTCAGTGGGTTACAAACCTTGCTAACTTATGAGTTTTGTAAAAGAAATAAAAGTCCCATATGACCAGCATTAGTGTTTTATCTTTTAAAAAACGATTCTGTCGTGCTTATAGTTTATTCTTCAGAAGTGTCTAGATAATCTTCAAATCATTTAAGTTGTATACATTGATTGATGAAAGCATTAAACTTGTTAGGCTATGTCGAGTTAAGCTGTATTGAAGATTGATAGTGTTCGACTGGATAGACATCTCCAACAAACAAAACAGAAGAGATTTTAAGCGATTTGGGTAACATCATACGTTTACTAGTATTCTTCAGGACCATAAACCCCTTAACATGTATTACACCTAAATTATTTGATGCAGTGTGGAGTTCAATCTTCTGATATAGATTTTAAATTAGCTCTGTAACTGGTCCCAAAATTAAATGTTTAATACGTACATATATTCATACTTCATTTTCTGAAGCTTCACGGGATATACATTACAATTAGTCCTAAACGATGGTTGTTAGCGTAATGCATGTACCTATTACATGTATTTTGAGATATTCGGAAAGCTACAAACCAACTGATACTTGCATTTAATTCCCCCGCATACCCACGTGCCATCTATAATTTATATAAGTCGTAATCAAAAACAAACATACTTATCCATTTCCGAATCACAATCCAGAAGCAAAGTAAAAACTTTGGAACTGACAAGTTAGGTTAGACACGTGAACTTCCACCAGGGAAGTGAGGCCGGGTGCTCCGGAAGGGTAAGCACCTCCTGTTTAGCTAGCTACACCCGTCACGTGTGTAATCAAAATTGTGTGAAAGGAACATGGAACTATGAGACGTCAAATATATCCAAGGCAATTCTGGACACAGAGACATCAAACTTATCAACAATACTGTGATGACGGCCATAAAACATTTTGAGGGCCTTGATAAGCCTAGGCTTGCAATATCCCTGAGTCAACAATTTATTTGCAAGCAGCCTACTTCGTTGTACAAAGTCCCCGTAGTGGGAACAAGCTCTACCATAGCGTATTAATTGGGAAACAAATACACCATAAGCATGAGAAGCAGGTATATTGCTGCATAAAAAAGGAAAGTTGACAATAGAAAAATTGAAGTCATCACGTTTGTCATAAAGTTTCAAATGTAGCCTTTCTTGTGCGTCATAATTCAGGTATAAGTCTAAATATGTCTAACTAAATATGTCTATAAGTCTAACTACGACGCAGTTTTGACTTAGTTTTATCGTAATTACGATTTAGTATCTCGCATTGTTGAATTAATTATGTCGTAATTACAACTATATATATTCAATAAACGTCTGAAATGAACTACTGATTCGGCACGAATTACGTAGCTTAAGTTCAAACTTTCGACAGGCCGGAACTGTAAATATTAGAAAAGCGGAGCGTTTTATGTTATTGTGTCCCTATGTCTGTCTGTCAAAATTAAGACTGTGATTTTAACTATTCCTTAAGAATTTAAGAATTATTAAATATATGTTTTATTTTTCCATTCGGTTAAAGCATCAAACAGGTGTCACATTTTAACAGTAACATCATTTTTAAAACCACTATTACTTTGTAATATTTTTTTAAATATACGCATGAAATTCAACTAATTAAGCAATATAATCAATTTCTCAATCAATCCAATCTCTAATCGCTCGTAAACCCAATGTTGGATAAGTGTGAATAGTGATTTTTCAAATGTTGGATAAACGTGAACCGATGGAAAATATATGAAAGAATAAATTAATGAATACATTTAAGAGAAATTCATATTTATTTGTCAAAATATTACGTTATCAAAATTTAGTTAGGTAGGGAAAAAAAATAATTACTAAAAAGTGACATACATTTATTTCTTATTTATAGTTATTTTTCATTCTCAATTAAGAACTTTATTGAAATTTATTAAGGTAGGAAATAAAAAATGAATTTCTAAAATTTCACATATTCGTTCAATATAAGTTAAAATTTTGGCTATTTCAAACTTTCAGTAAAAATATGACATATTATTACATACTTTTTAAGTAAAGGGATCACACTACAGGTAAATAATATCTTAAATCAATGGTGCGTAAATCCAATGTCGGATAGGTGTGAATATAGTGATTTTTCAAATGTTGGATAACCGTGAATGAACCATCACAGCTGTTACTGTAACCTCTAATTGATTATAATAATATCATGATATCATAATCGAAATAAATTCTTGTAGAAATCGTTATAATAAAATATAAGACGTCATTAGGTATTTTGATAATGATACTGTCTTCATCATAATGTGATACGGATTGTGTGAGTAGACCATTGAAATACGTTGTAATGATGGTCAAAAAGTACTTTGTACAAACGTAATATGTATTCTGCACGTGCATTTATTTTATATCATCTAGTTTTAGGTTTAACTTACAAATTTATTTTATGGTCACTTTACTATGTAATGATACTGACTTATTATCCACTAAGCCTGCCTCGAACAGTTTAAGTTTACATAACAACGAACAAGCGACACATATGTGTATCGATTCCTCATTTAATGCGCATGTCGCTTAAATAATCAGAACGCACTATTACAAAAGGAATAAAAATGCTTCAAACATATTTTAAACTATATAATATTATAGTGTTCAAATGTGTATAGAAGGTCTGGGTTTTGTAACAGACTAACATATGTAGTAATGATTCTTTAGTCAAATCCTCGGCATTTGGAAATATAGTCACGGGTCTTTCAGAATGCTAATGATCGCTCACTGCCCCTTGTCCTGCAGCGCACACAAGAAAGACTAGTTTTTCACTTCACCTATAGTTGGTGACGTCCCGATTTAAGTGAAATATGTCATGACGAGGACGTAAATGGTTGCAGAACCATTGTTCGATTCTGCAATGGAAACAATGCAAAAATGTACCCATTACTGTTGATTTAAAAAAAATGTTGATTTTTAACAATCACTGAATGACGCTATGTTATATGAATATTAATTAATAAATATTTTAGATGTTATCAAATGAAAATAAAACTGTAAATGAAATGAAAGTTCTAAGACATTGCAAGGCCGAAGCATCATGAGTTTAACAAGATATTGAGATTGCGCGCAAATAGTTCTTATTTTACTTTCATTCATAACATGCAAATCCTATATAACTTAGCAGTATAAGTCATTGAAGAAAGTTATGAGGTATTTTAAGCCGGGTTATGTAATAAATCCTTAGTAATGTAATACCCATCTTGTACTGTAATAATTTTATTCGTGTAATCTAATAACACCTTGTTATTTAACAAAAACGACGTATATCGTGCATATAAACCAATTATGTAGCGTGGACGCACTAGTGGTCCTTCTTTAATACAGTGTGTGTCTTTAATACATTTTTAACAGTGGCTTTTTATTGGAAATGAAAATTATGATGATTCATAACTAACATTTATGAAGAAAATGAACACAGAAAGTATCTCAATGTGTTTTATAATGTTTTACAAAATTAAATCTATAAAGTATAATTCGACACAATACTAAAACGTTTTTCCTCAAAGATGAGTGTCATAGTAGCAGCTGCACCGACAAACGTTGTGTCGTATAAAAGCTAAACATGTTCCCTTTGCAGTTCTATATCTACAAAACATCATTGAAAGCAAAGATAAAAACCTTCCCCTATCCCGGATAGAGAAATGTACTCAAAACTGGGGAACATCCTGAATCCATTACAAAACATCTTAGGTACCAGAAAAATAGTGTCGGTGGAACCTGGGAGGTGAACGGTCGATTAACCTTGCCCAAGGACTAATTCCGTGTTATAGGTCTCTATCGCATTCATTTGTAATATGTGATTATGCTCATAATGTATAGTTTAAATGTCATTAGACTCATATTTTTTTCTGCAAAAATGTTTAAATTATCTATATATGCATCTTAAAAACCATGTAAAAAGTAATCATTTTGCTTGTATATCGGATCAAACTTGGCTCATCATACACAACTGATTGACTACACATGAATCAAAAACATACTAATCCATGGGATTCTTCCACCAGGGAAGTGAGGCCGTGTGCTCCGGAAGGTTAGGCACATCATGTTTAGCTAGTTGCACCCGGCAAGTGTGTAATCAAAATTGTGTAAAAGGAACAAGGAACTATGGGACGTCAAAATATCAAGGGTAATCCTGGTCAAAGACACATCAAACTCATCAACAATACTGTGATGACGGGCATAAAACATTTTAAGGACAACCGATTAGCGTTTACGGGTTGTTGATACGAGGAATGCTTTTGACACAACAAAAAATAAATACTATTTAGCAAAACATATCTCGAGTAAAATTTATCCATTTTCATGATGGCAATTGATTTGGAAGCAATGGCATTGTCCGTTTCCCTATAATGTTTTAGCCAATTTGTCTATAGCTGATGACATCTCGGCATAAGTGAAATAGTGTTGACTGGGATGTTAAATTCCATTCAATCAATTTATCATTTAATGCAGTGTACAACACTACTTATCCATTTTGGAAAAATGGCTAAGTAGTGCTGTACCACTGATAAACACCGCTTAACGTTTATGTAGGAGGTTTTAGAAAACGTTTAGGTCCGAAATAACACCGTTACCGGTATTTTACGGGAAAACGTGTACTGATATGATTCCGCAAAAACGTCAGGGGATATAACGTAGTATAGCGTCGAACCCATTATAACATTTTTCTGTAGGACATACAGAGATGTGAGGGGTCGTATCGATCTCAACGTTAAATGCTAGCCGACAGTAATTTTAACCGAGGAAGGGGAAGGGACCCATTTTTAGATATAAAAATTGATAAATTAATTGAATTCCCACTACATCAAAATAAAAACGTAAATCATATTCAAGAATTCTTACTGATAAGGAAAAGGATTATCTGTGTAAATTTTAATACAAAATTAGTAATTTCTGTGATCCTCCGAAAATCCACAAAAATCAAAAGAAATACAGGAAGCTGTTGAAACCAGAATAGCGAATATGTTGCTGTTCTCAGATCGTCAAATCTAATACTTAGTCTATTAATAGCGGGTCCGGTCTGTCCGACACATCGTCTGAGTAACTTTCTGGACATTTTGCTAAAACCATTTTGCAAGTTTTTACCGCGATGACATAGATTTTTAACTCATCTGCGAAAAACAACAGAAATTAATTCTGTCTTGGTGACATTCGATGTTACAAGTTTATACACAAATATTCGTCATGACCTCGGAATACTCGCGGCTAAATATTGAATAGAACGATACCCTAACCTATTACCAAACAGATTTACCCCTGAATTTGTTCCTGTTCCTGTTTATGGTTTATTTGTTTTACTATGACAGAGCTTGCTCCCACTATAGGGACTTTATACAACAAACCAAGCCGCTTACAAATAAATTTTTTGACGCAAGAATATTACAAATCTAAGTTTTAATAAACACTGCCATCAGATCATGGACGGACTATACACTATTCAGGAATACTATGATCATTGCTGTCATTTAATTCCATTACGTTTGTTCAATTATTATTATTTTTGCATTGTATTTTATGAATGGATCTTTTGTGTCAATAAACAAACATGATAAAAGAAGTCCTTAAACGTTTTATGGTCGTCATCACAACATTGATGATAAGCATAAACATTACCCTGGATATAATTGACGTCTCATGTTCCATTCACTTCCAAAGTTAACTAAAAATGTGACGGGTGTAGCTACATGTAGTTAAACAGTTCTTGCATTTTCGAAGCACCGCGTTTAAGTTCCCTTGTGGACGTTTTTAACAAAGTTTAACAGTTTTTAAAGTTTTTCCTTTGTTTGTTTCTTACGAAAATGTGAAATTTTAAGTGTATTGAAATATAAATCAAACACGATGCCCAAGTTTGAAACCCTATATCAAATCAAACCACGTTTTTCTTAATATAACATAATAAGTTGTGGTTCTTGTTCAACAATTATTTTTAAAATCTTCTTTCTTTATTATCTTTCGTCAAGCTCTATTATATGAACCGTGTAAGTTAAAAGAACTCCCACCTTTAAGTTGCCTTTAGCGCATTTTATTGATCAAAATATGTGTCGCTTTACAAATAGCTGGCGTTTCGAAATAAGTGAAATAGGTTTGACTGTGACGTAAAACCCTATAAGATCAATCAATCTATTTTTTATGCAGTTTGCAGTTATAATTTCTTACTTTTTTTATCATGAAATGTTACAAGATTATATATTTACCAACTATACATCTGTAAAGTCAATATTCGTTTGTTTCATTTCTCTGTACAGTTTACGTGGACCTAATCACCCATTGCAGCGTATTGAAGATTTTCCAAGAAGCTAGATAGCAACTTGTATTTGCATTTCAGTTTCCACAGACAATACTGCTAAACTTTAAGGATGGGGACTCTTATAGCTCTTCATAAAACGCACTTAACTACACTAAACGTTTCTGACTCCATTTGCTCTGGATATATTTAACGCCTATAGATTCATGTTCCTTTCACACAGTTTTAATTAAAATCGTGGCGGGTGTAGCTAGCTAAACAGAAGGTGCTTACCTTTCCGGAGCACCCAGTCTTACTTCCCCTGTGAAAGTTCACGTGTCTTACCTAACTTATCAGTTCCAAAGTTTTTACCGTGCTTCTGGATTGTGATTCGGACATTGATTATTATGTTTGTTTTATTTATAGGAAGAGCATCTCTCAAATCTAAGATACTGAGCAAATATTTTAGGTTTAGTTCAGTTCTGACCGGTCAAACTATAAATCTTATCTTTTATTTTTAAGGGAAGATACTGACAGATGACAGATTTGATACTGGGTCATTTGTTAATATAGTTTAATTTAATATGGATGATCAGATATACATGTTTTTAATTATGAATTGATTATTTCTGTTTGTCTTATAGATTCATGTTCCTTTCATTCTCAATTTGATTTACGTGGCAAACGTAGCTACATAACCATAACACTTTGCCTCACTTCCCTAGTTGAAGCCTGTATGTTAACTTAATTTTCCACTTTTCTTTTTGTTTTTACTTTTTTGTTCTGATTTTGGAATCATGCCTTAAACATGGATTGGTATGTTTGTGGTTTTTTAGTATCAGTAATACTTATTACTTCAAATTATCAAATCTTGAATTAGTTCATCTTTGTTCATTTGATTAGGTGTGGGAAAGTATCTATTAAGTATGTCAAGCAAACCTGAATTCTCTGCACAAGTTATTATTCAATGTGATACATGTGACACAGGGAACAAAATCAAGTGGAAATGTCTCACGTGTGGCGAAGTCATGTGCGATTCTTGCAAAGATTTTCACATCCGTACAAAAGCCTTAAAGGACCACAAAGTCGTGAAAGCAGACGAGATAGAAAAGTATGCCGTTCAAGAAAGGATAAAACAGGCACCTAAAATAGAATGTCAAGAACACAAGAATGAATTCCTTCATATGTTTTGCAAGACATGTGACATATTAGTTTGCCTAACATGTATTGCCAAAACACATACATGTCATACTTTTGCCAAAGTGGAAGACATTTATCCTGAGAAGAAACGAGAATTACAGAGCTACTTATCAACTTCAGAAAGCAATATAGCAGGGTATGAAGCCATTTTGAGATCTTGCGATTTGAAAAAGACAGAAGTTTCAAAACAACGAAAACATAACTCAGACAAGGTAAAAGAGAGATACAGGACATTTCAGACGTATGTAGATACAGCCATGGATCAAATGGAGGCCCAACTTCAGAAGAGCGAATTCAATGATCACAAAAGACTTGATGATGTCAGGATGAAAGTAGTGACGGCAACCAAATCTGCTCGAGACTTCAACCAAACGTGTTACCAGAAACTCTCTACATCTCCAGTAGAAATGTTAAGTTTTTTTAAGGTAGCCAAGTTGAATCATGTGCAACAACAAAAATTCAAGATCCCCCCCTTATCTGTTGCTGTGTTCAATCCAGGTAATACCACAGCTGAGGAAATAGCCAGTCATCTGGGATCTATTGACGTAGGAAAGATGCACGATGTTGCGGAGGTGACTGTTAGGTCCCGTTTTAAAACTAAAGACTCGTTAAATCGTATAATTGCCACCCGTGATGACAAATTGTGGCTTGGGACATTTCGAAAAACCGAAATAATTTTGATGAACACCAAAGGCAAGATCATACAGTCAGTTGATATTGGCGATCCGTTGTATGAATTCACTTTGAGTGCACAAGATAACTTGATGGTAACACATTACCATGGTTACAAAGTGAAAAAAATGTTAGGAAATACAGATAAATTCGTTGATTTCTTTGACGCATCGCCGTTCTATACATATGGCATAGCCTGTTCCTGGTCAGGTGACATACTTGTAGGATTATTGGATCATGAAGGGAATGAAGAAGGAAGAATTATCAGATTGTCGCCGACAGGAAGAATACTGCAAATTGTATATGGATTGCAGGAGAATAAAAAGAGAATCTTAGAATGTCCTGGTAGTATTGTGGAATCAATAAATGGTCATTTGTACATTATAGATATTGATAAACATAATGAAACAAAAATGGTTTGTGTAGATTGGACTGGCAAAGAAATAATGAAATATAAAGGAAACGATGATCCGAACTTTAGCCCAAATTGTGTAGCCGTCGATGAATACGGAAACATTTTAGTTGTTGATTTACATAAAACAGTACATTTGCTTGACAGTGAAGGAATGTTTATACGGCACTTAATCGGTGGTGGAGAAGATCATATTCAACCAAGCGGCATGTGCATTGATAGATTTGGATATCTATGGGTGACAGATTTTCGTGGAAAAACAATTTACAAGATAAAGTATGATTAGTCATTTGATTTTATGTAAATAATTTGATTGTTTTACTCTTTATATTAGATACTGAATACTAAAACGTTCTATGGCAAGACTTCTTTTTGTAACCCCCCCCCACCTATTAAATTCTCTGTAAAATTCTTATATATTATTATATTATTTTACAAAAAATGTTTAAAATTGCTTGATTCCGTCATTTTAGGCTTTTTTTAGTCGAAATCAAAATTTTCGTAGAGGGTACAAATGGAACTCTTTCCCGTTCTATAACTATTTACTGATTTAATTAATAATAATTGACCTTGAACTATTTGTTCGACACAAGAATGTTAAAATAATTTGTGTGCATCAATACGTTTCATATGCATTTGTGAAAATATGAACACTTTAACAATTGAGCAAAAATGACGTCAGTTTGAGAAAGTAGGGCCATAGTGTTATTTATATTGTAAATATGATAAAATATTTAGCATATGGTATTGAACCACATGCTTTCAAAATTGATCTTTGATATTTATTATACAAATCAATGCTATGCAGTAGTAAGTGTTGTTCTTTAAAGAGTAAACCTTTGTACCAATAATTGACAACCTATGTTGAGATAACTCTGCTTTCAGTTTGACCGAGTGAGGAAACAGTATCAGTGTGATAGCTAGCCAGGGCACTGTATTCTTCGTACAGAAACACTATAAGAGCATAATAACCTCAACTAAAGGTAATAATTAATTATATAACTTAGTATGTGGCATGACAATAACAACATTTAATATCACATGAAAGTTTAGTTGCATTAGAAATAGGAACATTTGTTCTGAAAATATACATATAATGATGGCAATATAGAGATTATCACAAATTTTCAAAATACAAAAAAAATATTTTTAATTAAATAACTAACATACGAAACTATTTGTAACAAGTTGAACATGAAAGTTCTATTAATGTCAAACTCACTTTAAATTATCATGCTTGAGTGTCACCTATGCATATCTAAAGGGAAAACCCTCCGACATTAAAGTTTCAAAAAGTTTCTAAGTACAGATTGCACTTTTTATTTAAAAAAACTTTTATGCATATACAGATATTCATAAAATAAAATGTATTTTTATGTGATATACTTTAGCAAATTGTTAGCATTACAATTATATCATTTGTGTCATTTGTGAATAATTTACAGTGTATGTGGCTTTTCTTATCCTCAATATTATATTAAACACTATATTTAAATCATGCATTCATTTATCGTATATATAGTCGTATATCTTTTTGTAACAAGTAGAACCATATGCAGACTGTCTCGATAAAATTGAAAGAAATTTAACTTGGGTGGAATGTGTAAAAACTCCATTACGCAACAAGATGACATCCATATTATCAAATTAACAAAAACAATGATTTCATTTCCCTCGGAGGTCATAATATTCCATTAATTGGTGGTCTCCATGAATAAACTTGATAAAGGTCTCTATCACATTGTTTTATTTTGTTATTCTTAAAAACAGGTGTGGCTATATTCATCTAAGAACAGCACGTATTTGAAATGGATGTGGGCGAAACGTAACAGAAGAAAATCCATTAAAATCTAACTCGGTATCTTCTTTTGGCTTCTTTAAATCGAACCTCTGTATAATATTGGAGAAGACTAAAAACAGTTCCATTTTGGCAAGTGGTTCTCCGGGACACATTCTAGGCCCTGAAACAAAAAATAAAACTCGGCTTATCATCTTTTAAAGTAGAGTCGAGTAATAGTGTTTTAGGACCCAATAATCTTTTTATTATTATCTTGGATGGTTTAGGAAACTGGAATGCCTATAGAAAGCAGCCAAACATCGGCGAAATAACTTAAAAAAACTTTCTCACACTACGATCACCTCAAGTTGGGTTCGAAGTTATGTGGTGAGCAGTACTGTGATCTTTAAGCATACTTACAAGACAACTAGGCCAGGGAGGACCCATATTTTTATGAGTAGAGTAATGGTTGATTTCCACCTTATTTGAATTGTTTTATTTGTATCTAGAATGTCAGTTTTTGGATTTTGGAGAAACCGGAGTACCTGAAAAAACCGTCAATCTTCGGGGAGCGAACTAACAAGCCTTTTCACACTAGGATCTGCCCGAGTTGGATTAAAATCTAAGTGTTGTGAGGTCTTGTGGTCTGCAGGCGCGCGTTCAAGACCAGTAGGCGCCTGATTAGATGGAATGAATCACAGAATGATGCAATAAATAACAAAATTATTAAGAGATTCCAAATGAACCAAAAAACAACAAATGAAATGAGAAACAAAACACAAAATTGATAATAATTGAGGGAAGAACATATAATTTTTAAATTGTACAATAGTCAACACAGTCAAGAGCAAGCACGAAACAAGAAAACTAATGACAAACCAGCAAAATAAACACGAATTGGGACCACTGGTTATATTCACCGACTTTTAACGGGCACTGGATAGATGGTCAGTTGAGTGGTTATGGTGATATTGGAAGGCCATCCACAATTGAATAGCCAGTTATCCTAGATACTCACATTACACTTATTACATTATAAAAAGCTAATATCTAGCGATTTAGATAAAAGCAACCAACATGCAGAGCAGACATGTCGAAAGTTAATTACTCAGTGTCAGATCGACAGCTCATTAGCAGCTGCTAACCATCGGCAGCTTTTTGACCAGTAGATATCCATGCCTCTGCTACTCAGTAGCCAAGCTGGGACTCAGCTTAGTGCTCAACTTTCGACATATCTCTACTGTTAAACATTTGTTTTTATTCTTTTCTAAAGAATTACTATTCATACAAACACACATTTTTTGTGTAACATACATACTTTAATAATGCTGGTTAAGGAAAACGGAATGATTTATTGTTAAATGGTTACGACTAAAGCAGAGATATATTCTAACATACCAGTGAAAAAGGGAACGAATCCTTCTTTCTTGGCTAACTTTCCGTCAGGTCCAATTAATCTTTCTGGTAGGAATTTCAATGGTTCCTCCCAGTATTTAGAGTCAAACAAGGATGAATTGATATTTCCACGGATTATCGCCCCTTTTTGTATGAAGTGACCATCAACATGTACATCTCCCGTTGTAACGTGGAGCATACTGGATGTTGCTAAGTAAAATATGGTAAAATACGATAGATAAAATTAAGTGTAAGGTATCCAAGAGGTAGATTAAGATTATTGCTATTGTGGAACTTGCCTTAAATACGGGAACGTTATGCAACCGAAAATGCTGCTTACATATAAATGTTTAACTCAGCTCAGGATCATTATAATTCTAGGCTTATCATGACCCTCAAAAAGTTTTGGTCGTCATTACATTATTAATATTGTTAATAAGTATTATGTTTCTGTATCCAAAAGTATCTTAGATATAGCTCATATCCCATTGTTCAATGTTCTTTTTTTCAGAATTTTGTTCCACGCCTTATTATATAGCTAGCTGAACAGCTTGAAAATTGACAAATTGAGTTAAACACGTGAATTTCCATCAGGAATTGACACAGTGTGCACATATACATTTCATTGTAGTCAATAAATTTATAATTAGGTAATTTCTTTTAAAAGTTATCTAGACAAAACATGACTAAATAAGAAGGTTTTTAGCAATGATCAAAGTCCGGCTTCATTAACGATATTCATCTGTTGGGTTAGTGCGAAATTGTCAATGTACATTGAATGCACATGTTTTATGTTTCAGCAACTAGACGCCACTAGTCATGAAACCAAAGCACCATTTGTAGAAGAAAAACGCTTTCAGGTAAAAGCCGTTTGGGCCGATTAAAATGTATTGGAAAAAATGCGGCACGGATATATTGGTATTATACCTTAGAACGAATTAAATCTGATAATATATACAGTCTAACCTGTCTTAAAGGCCATCTCCATATAAGGGTCACTTGCTTATGAAGGCAAGTAAAATTTTATACCAATTGTTCCTTATTCGTGTTATTTGAACCTGTATATAAAGGCTACCTGATCATAAAGACCATTTTTACTGGTTCCCTTGGGTGACCTTTATAAGGATTTCCTAAGCTTTATTTGGTAAAATATATTTTGGTCCTTTGGGTAAGTTTTCAACATCTTCAAAATAATTTTGGTTTCATAATTTTGGTCCAAGCACTACTGATGAGAAATTGTATTCCGAAACGACCGTCAAGTGCTGTAATCAAAAACAAACATACTTAAAGTAAAAACTTTGGAACTGACAAGTTAGGTTAGACACGTGAACTTCCACCAGGGAAGTGAGGCCGGGTGCTCCGGAAGGGTAAGCACCTCCTGTTTAGCTAGCTACACCCGCCACGTGTGTAATCAAAATTGTGTGAAAGGAACATGGAACTATGAGACGTCAAATATATCCAAGGCAATCCTGGACACAGAGACATCAAACTTATCAACAATACTGTGATGACGGCCATAAAACTTTTTGAGGGCCTTGATAAGCCTAGGCGTGCAATATCCCTGAGTCAACAATTTATTTGCAAGCAGCCTACTTCGTTGTACAAAGTCCCCGTAGTGGGAACAAGCTCTATCATAGCGTATTTATTGGGAAACAAATACACCATAAGCAGGAGAAGCAGGTATATTGCTGCATAAAAAAGGAAAGTTGACAATAGAAAAATTGAAGTCATCACGTTTGTCATAAAGTTTCATATGTAGCCTTTCCTGTGCGTCATATTTCAGGTATAAGTCTAAATATGAAGCAGAACTTGAGGAATCAGTCGTGTCTTTTATTTCAAGCTCACTAGGATAGATGACATTTACATAGTCTCCGAATTTAGGATTGTTAAGAGACAGAACGTCATCTATATATCTGTATGCTGAGTTGAATGATTTGGCGACAGTTTTCTCTCCAGATTTAACAAGGTTCTGCATAAATTCTGCTTCGTAAGAATAAAGAAACAAATCAGCAAGCAATGGTGCACAGTTTGTACCCATTGGTATACCGATTGTTTGCTGAAAAACTATATTACCAAACACAACAAAAATTAAAACTGGTATAATATGCAATTTAAACCCCTGGGCCGATATCTCTGCTGGTGGCTGGTGCACCGAGGATATCACTTACTCAGTAGGCAATAATTTGGTATTATTGTCAGAAATATACTATAATTGTCTAAATTTCCTGCAAGTTAAAATTTGAAATTTCTAAAAAACTAAGATATACTCCCTCATGCAAAGTATTTCCTTAGCCTAATTTGGTAAAATATAATTTGGTCCTCTGGGTAAGTTTTCAACATCTTCAAAATAATTTTGGTTTCATAATTTGGGTCCAAGCACTACTGATGAGAAATTGTATTCCGAAACGGCCGTCTAGTGCTGTAAAAATTAAAACTGGTATAATATGTAATTATACACAGGATTTGCTGTCTTAAAGAATCATTTATTACAATGATAAACAGAAACAAACTAAGAATTTCGGTCTGAGCACTACTAGTACTAGTAAGGATTTTGATTCAGAAACGACAATCATCTAGTATTGTAAAATTAAAACTGATTTAGCAGTAATCAATGTATACATACCAATACTAGAAAGGCGTTGTATCTCCATCAGTGTTGCCTGAACGCTGAACGTATACTAATTTATCTTTGTCGTCTAAACAAACCATTCTACCATGACCAATAACCTTAAAGTGAATATATGAATGATACTAAAATACTACACATTCCTACACTTTTGTTTTCATTACACATAATAACACGTGTTATTATTTATGAATGATATAGGAGCATGAAAGATACAACTGAATATGCAAGCTCTGGTTCATATTTAAACTAATATCTCAATAATGAGGCCCGCGAAAGGCTACATTTGAGAAGCTGTATGACAAGCGTGACGGCTTCAATTTTTTTTATTACAGCAATTAATCTGTTGCCCCTGTTTATGGTTTAATTGTTTTACAATTAATACGTTATGATACAGATTTTTCCCCACTACAGGGTCTTCGTACAACAATCCAAACTGCTTACAAATAAATTGTTGACGAAGGTATGTTACAAGCGTAAATTTGTCAAGTCTTCCTAAAAATCTTTATGGTCGTCATCACAATTTTGATAATGAGTATCATGTCTCTGTATCCAAAATACACTGGATGTAATTAACGTTCAATGTTACTATGACTCTTGTTAAACTGGACCTTTTAAAAATAAACATCTTAAATTAGTGACTTCAAACGTAATTAAAATATAAGAATTTCTTTTAAAATATCAATAATTAAAAAAAATTAGCTTAATGACGAATTGATATCTTTCAATTTTTAATTAAAATTAAAAAAAGGTAATGTTTCCTGAAAAATGTAAAATGAACAAATGCATGTTGTATCTGTATTCTATCATATTTAAAGCTACAAAACTCCTAAAATTGGAACAAACATATTCATACATATTAAATGGGACGTTTACGTCGCTTTTGTCTGAAATAACGTTGTTTTTACGAGAAAACGTAAACTGATATGATTCTGCATAGATGTTAGGCGGTATGACGTCGTACAGCATTGAAACCATTATAACATTTTTATTCAGGGTAAGCAGAGACACAATGGGTAGTATCGATCTTAACGTTACACACTATCCTACTACATGACATTTACATGATTTTGTTCATAGACAACAATAAAGGTCTATATTCACGCCTAAACTTGTTCCTCGGGGTTGTACATACATTACATTTTATCACTTCAACTTTAATGTTTTACACACAAATTGTAAAAATATTTAGTATTTTTATATTATTTTTATTTTTTATGCTTTTATTTTTGTTAACAATTCTACTAAAACGGCTAGAGGACATTTCATCATTGCCGCAAAATACATCCTATCCAATAGATATTGAAACTTTCTTTACAACTGACTAGACTATCGTCTCCAAAAGATGGTGATCTCATAGGTATAATATATTCCGACCCATCAATAATGTTTTAAGAACCTGTAAATTAATTAATTAACCAGTGAAGTACTGTATATGAAGAAACATTCGCGTTGAAAAAATATTCGCATATTCGCGATTTTCACGGTTACTGTTTTATCGGATAATATACAATAATTGCCCTCTAGGTCTGTGGCCATCCAGAATTGTTACCCAACAGAAGGGTTGTCACCCGAGGGCATCGCCCACAGACCTAAAGGGCAATTATTATTTTATTATACCGAAACAAAGCTTACCATGTAAATGACACAAACAATACATACATTTTAAATTTTCAACCATCTGTTACTGGCGCTCGTCTACATACTTTATATTCCGCAGAATCTAGGTTTACCTCTCTTTCTGTTTCTATAAAATGCATTTTTAGTATTTTCACTAAAGCTTGGGTGCCCCTTTTGTGTTTTCTGCGTTTTTGCCATGCATAATTAAGTCCGCTTTCAACGAACTGCAAAAACGACTGGCCGCCATTGCTATTGTTTACAAAAATTACAACACTGTCCAGTTGTACGAGTTATTTCCCTTGTACCGGGTAATCACCGGGAGATAATAAAATTATCACATGACTGTGAGAGGTTATCACATGGCTGTGAGAGTTTATCACGTGGTTGTGAGAGGTTATCACATGGCAGTGAGAGGTTGTCAAACGCTGACAGTGATTCTGTGGGAAATATATCATTTATTACATGTCATGTGATTGGAAAACATCCAATGAAAAGTGTTTTAATATATGTGAAGTATAATAAACTTTCTTATTTCCCTTGGTACACTCTACCTACAGTCAGAACCGTGAATACTTCTTACGGCGGGATAGTTTAGACGGTTAAAACCGCGTAAGTATCTTTTCGCTAACGTTTCTTCTTATACAGTACAATACAGTAAAAACAGTAATCCTCTGCTATTTAATCTGATATAATGCGCAAAGGTAGAGCTTGTTCCCACTTCGGGGACTTTGTACAACGAAGTAGGCTGCTTGCAAATAAATTGTTGACAAGTTAATAGCAATTACTCTATATAGATATATAGTTTACGCTCGATAATGTTTGTATTACATCATCTTGTTCATAAAAGTCAATAATTAAGACCAGTAAGCTGTTTTAGATTACAAATATACAGAATATCAATCACATGTTGCGATGATTAGATAACACATATTTAATATAGAAAAATAATATATGTGTTACACAGCACAGACAAAACTGCTTTGATAGTGGTATGTATAATAATAATAATAATAATAATAATAATAATAATAATAATATCCTATGTAATTCCTCATTCATCACTCCTTCGTTAACATTCTTTTGTCATGTAATAATTTTCCTTCTAAACCCAACTAATCGAAATTACTTATGAGATTGATTGAATGTGGTTTTAAGTAAAATATTTTACTTATACTGAGTCGTCACCGGCAATAGGTGAAGTGACAGAAGTTTATACTTTTGCATTGCGATCAGGGTAATGTGTAGGGAGGGTTTTTTAACACCGCGTCGGATTTTAAAGTCTCTTCCAACCAACCCGCGACTGTCATTTCTAAATACCTTGACGAATGAACAGTTATTTTCTTTACTAAAGTCTTAGTTAGTTCCGACAGGGGTTAGAACCCAAGATTTCCAACATACCAAGTTGGCATTACCGATTGAGTAACTAATTATAAGAGACTGAAATACTACACATGCATACTCCTCTGTTTTAATTACACATACTAACACGTTTTATTTTTTATGAATTATATAGAAACAATAAATATACAACTAAATATGCAAGCTCTGGATCATATTCAAATCAAAAACAAACATACTTATCCATTTCCGAATCACAATCCAGAAGCAAAGTAAAAACTTTGGAACTGACAAGTTAGGTTACACACGTGAACTTCCACCAGGGAAGTGAGGCCGGGTGCTCCGGAAGGGTAAGCACCTCCTGTTTAGCTAGCTACACCCGCCACGTGTGTAATCAAAATTGTGTGAAAGGAACATGGAACTATGAGACGTCAAATATATCCAAGACAATCCTGGACACAGAGACATCAAACTTATCAACAATACTGTGATGACGGCCATAAAACTTTTTGAGGGCCTTGATAAGCCTAGGCTTGCAATATCCCTGAGTCAACAGTTTATTTGCAAGCAGCCTACTTCGTTGTACAAAGTCCCCGTAGTTGGAACAAGCTCTACCATAGCGTATTAATTGGGAAACAAATACACCATAAGCAGGAGAAGCAGGTATATTGCTGCATAAAAAAGGAAAGTTGACAATAGAAAAATTGAAGTCATCACGTTTGTCATAAAGTTTCAAATGTAGCCTTTCCTGTGCGTCATAATTCAGGTATAAGTCTAAATATGAAGCAGAACTTGAGGAATCAGTCGTGTCTTTTATTTCAAGCTCACTAGGATAGATGACATTTACATAGTCTCCGAATTTAGGATTGTTAAGAGACAGAACGTCATCTATATATCTGTATGTTGAGTTGAATGATTTGGCGATAGTTTTCTCTCCAGATTTAACAAGGTTCTGCATAAATTCTGCTTCGTAAGAATAAAGAAACAAATCAGCAAGCAATGGTGCACAGTTTGTACCCATTGGTATACCGATTGTTTGCTGAAAAACTATATTACCAAACACAACAAATATGTTATCTATCAAAAATTCCAACATTTTGTTAATGGTATCTTCAGTATATTTTTGTTTGGAATCCGTATGGTGCTTGACAAAATAACCAGAATCCCTATTCAGCACCAGATATTTGTATCTAGGCTTGCCGTTTTTGTAGAAGAAAGACAAGTGAATAATTTCTTTAAGACGTTCTTTCAATTTAGAATGAGGGATTGTGGTGTATAGTGTAGAAAAATCAAATGTTTTTATACTTTTTACATGAGATAAAGTATTAGAAGCAAGATGTTCAAGTTATTCTTTAGAATTTTTGAGAATCCACATTTGGTTGATTCCAGATGTAGAATATACTTTTTCTGAATAAGACTGAAGACCATCTTTGACGATTGTCAAAATTTGTGTTAGAGTTACCGATAATGATTTAGTAGTACATTTAGATGAGCCTGTATGGATTTTTATGGAGTTTAGGAATTTAATACAAGTAAGGAAGATCAAGATCTTCCTCTTTAAGATTGATACCAAAAGACTCGAGAACTCCCCTATGGTTGGAAAGAACTTCATCTTTGGTAAAATTAGTTCTAGTATATGTAGGGTTATTTGATATACTATCTAAACCAAGCTCCTTAATAAGACATTCAAGGTAGAACCTCTTACAAACGAGAATAATGTTGTTGGAAGCCTTATCAGCTGGGACAACAACATATTTGTTGTGTGGTCTGTTAAAATTGCCTTGATTTCTGGATCCTTGAGTACTGAGACCTCAATAAAGACGCCCGGGAAAGGCTACATTTGATAAGCTGTATGACAAGCGTGATGGCTTCAATGTTTCTATTGCAGCAATTAATCTGTTGCCCCAGTTTATGGTTTAATTGTTTTACAATTAATACGTTAGGGTAGAGGTTTTTCCCCACTACAGGGTCTTTATATAACAATCCAAGCTGCTTACAAATAAATTGTTGACGGAGGCATGTTGTAAGCCTAAATGGCAAGTTGTTCTAAAAAGCTTTATGACCGTCATCACTGGATGTAATTCGCATGGAAAACATATTCGCATATTCTCGATTTTCACGGTTACTGTTTTATCGGATTAACTTTCTTATTTCCTTTGGTAAACTTTACCTACAGTCAGAACCGTGAATACTTTTTACCGCGGAATAGTACTTATACCTGAATTATGACGCACACGAAAGGCTACATTTGAAACAAAACGTGATGACTTCAATTTTTCTATTTTCAATTTTTTTTATGCAGCAATATACCTGCTTCTCCTGTTTATGGTGTATTTATTTGCCAATTAATACGCTATGGCAGAGCTTGTTCCCACTATTGGGACTTCGTACAACGAAGTAGGCTACTTAAAAATAAATTGTTGACTCAAGGATTTTGCAAGCCTAGGCTTATCAAGGCCCTCAAAAAGTTTTATGGCCGTCATCACAGTATTGTTGATAAGTTTGATGTTGCTGTGTCGAGGATTGCCCTGGATATATAAGACGTCTCATAGTTCCATGTTCCTTTCACACAATTTTGATTACACACGTGGCGGGTGTAGCTTACCCTTCTGGAGCACCCGGCCCCACTTCCCTGGTGGAAGTTCACGTGCCTAACCTAACTTGTCAGTTCAAAAGTTTTTACTCTGCTCTCTGGATTGCGATTCGGACATGGATTAGTATGTTTGTTTTTGATTAGACGTATCTTTCCGCTAACGTTTCTTCTTATACAATACAATACAGTAAAAACAGTAATCCACTCCTATATATATGAAGTTAATAGCAATGGATCTATAAAGATATATAGTTTACGCTTGATAATGTTTGTATTATCATCTGGTTCATAAAAGTCAATAATTAAGATTAGTGACCTGTTTTCGATTATAAATATACAGAATATCAATCACATGCATACGATGATTAGATAACATATATTTAATATAGATAAATAATATATATGTTTTAGAGCACAGACAAAACTGCTTTGATAGTGGTATGTATAATAATAATAATAATATCCTATGTTTTTCCTCAACCATCACTCCTTCGTTAACATTCTTTTGTTAAAATTACTTATGAGTTTGATTGAATGTGGTTTTAAGTAGCTGTCAAGAATATTTCATTTATACTGAGTCGTTACCAGCTATAGGTGAAGTGACAGAAATTTTTACCTTTGCATTGCAGTCCGGGTAATGTGTAGGGAGGGTTTCTGTAACACCGCGTCGGATTTTAAAGTCTCTTCCGAACAACCCCGTGAATGTCATTTCTAAATACCTAATGACGAATGAACAGTCACTTCCCTTTTTCAAGTCTTGGCTAGTCCCGACCGGGGTTTGAATCCATGACCTACATACAATACCGATTAAGTTACTACTTATAAGAGACTGAAATACTACACATGCATACTCCTCTGTTTTAATTACACATAATAACACGTTTCATTGTTCATGAATTATATAGAAACAACAAACATGCATATGAATATGCAAGCTCTGGTTTATATTTTAACTAATACCTCAATAATGACGCCCGCGAAAGGCTACATTTGATAAGATGTATGACAAGCGTGGCGGCTTCAATTTTTCTATTGCAGCAATTAATCTGTTGCCCCTGTTCATGGTTTAACTGTTACGTTATGATAGAGATTTTTCCCCACATCAGGGTCATCATACAACAATCCAAGCTGCTTATAAATAAATTGTTGAACATGGTATGTTACAAGCGAAAATTTGTCAAGTCGTCCTAAAAAGCTTTATGACCGTCATCACAATATTGATAATAAGTATCACGTCTCTGTATCCAAAAATACACCGGATGTAATTAACGTTCAATGTTCCTATCACTCTTGCTAAACAGAAGGTTCTTACGTTATCGAAGCACCAGGTCTCACTTCCTTTATGGACGTTTTTAACATAATTTAACATTCAGTGTTCACAGTTTTGTTTGTTTCTCACGAAAATGTGAAACTTAAAGTGTTTTGAAATATAAATCAAGCATTTCAGTTTCCACAGACAATACTGTTAAACTGCAAGAACGGGGAGTCTTATAAAGCTCTTTATAGAATGGACCTAACTACATTAAATGTTTCTGTCTCCAGGATTGCCCTGGCTATATTTGACGCTATATAATTTCATGTTCCTTTCACACAATTTTAATTACAAACGTGGCGCGTGTAGCTAGCTAAACAGAAGGTGCTTACCCTTCCGGAGCACGCAGCCTCGCTTCTTCAGTGAAACTTCACGTGTCTAACCTAACTAGTCAGTTCCAAGGGTTTTACTTTGCTTCTGGATTGTGATTCGGACATTGATTATTATTTATTAGAAGAGCATCTTTAAAACCCAAGATAGTGAGCAAATTGTTTAGCTAAAGTTTAGTTCTGACCCGTCAAACTATAAAACTTATCTTTTACTTTTATGGAAGAATACTGACAGATAACAGATTTGATATTGGGTCATTTGTTTATATAGTTTAATTTAATATGGATGATCATATATACATGTTTTTAATTATGAATGGATTATTTCTGTTTGTATTAATATTTATCGTCGTATAGTTCCATGCTCCTTTCATTCTCAATTTGATTTTACGTGGCAAACGTAGCTACATAGTTATAACACCTTGCCTCACAAGTTGAAGCCTGTGTGATAATTAAATTTTCCAGTTATTTTGTTCTAATTTTAGAATTATACCTTAAACATTGATTGGTATGTTTGTGTTTTTTAGTATCAGTAATAATAATTACTTAAAACTATTAAATCTTGAATAAGTTCATCTTTGTTTAATACATTAGATGTGGGGAAGTTTCTATAAAGTATGGCAAGCAAACCTGAATTCTCTGGACAAGTTATTATTCAATGTGATACATGTGGCACATGGAACAAAATCAAGTGGAAATGTCTCACGTGTGGCGAAGTCATGTGCGATTCTTGCAAAGATTTTCACATTCGTACAAAAGCCTTAAAGGGCCCAAAGTCGTGAACGCAGACGAGATAGAAAAGTATGCCGTTCAAGAAAGAATAAAGCAGGCCAATTTAAAATGTCAGGAACACAAGGAAGAATATATCCATATGTTTTGCGGAGAAATGCGACATATTAGTTTGCCTAACATGTATTGCCAAAACGCATGCAGGTCATACGTTTGCCAAAGTGGAAGACATTTATCCTAAAAAGAAACAAGAATTACAGAGGTACTTATCAAGTTCAGAAAGCAAATTGGCAGGTTATGAAGCAATGCTGAAATCTTGCGATTTGAAAAAGGCAGAAGTTTCAAAACAACGAAAACATGACTCAGGCAGGGTCAAAGAAAGATAGTAACATTTCAGACGTATCTAGAAAAAGCCATGAAAGAAATGGAGGCCCAACTTCAGAGGAGTGAATTCAATGATCAAAAGAAACTTGATGATTTCAGGAAAAAAGTAGTAACCACAATCTATTCTGTTCGAGACTTCAATCAAACTTGTAACCAGAAACTCTCAGCTTCTCCAGCAGAAATGTTTAGTTTTCTTAAGGTAGCCAAGTTGAATCACGAGCGAAAACAACAACTCGAGATACCCCAGTTGTCTGGTAATGTTTTCAAGCCTGGTAATACCAAAGCCGCAGAAGTAGCTAGTCATCTGGGATATATTGATGTAGGAAAGATGCATGATGTTGCTGATGTGACTGTTAAGTCCAGTTTTAAAACTAAAGACTCAAAAAATCTAATACTTGCCACCAAAGATGAAAACTGTGGCTTGGTAGGTATAGAGAACCCAAAATTACTTTGCTGAACACTAAAGGCAAAATTATAAAGTCAGTCGATATTGGCGGACCGCTGTACAGGTTCACTTTGAGTGCACAAGATAACTTGATGGTAACACATTACCATGGTTACAAAGTGAAAAAATGTTAGAAAACACAGATAAATTCGTTGATTTCTTTGACGCATCACCGTTCTATACATATGGCATAGCCTGTTCCCGGTCAGGTGACATACTTGTAGGCTTATTTGATCATGAAAGGAGTGAAGAAGGCAGAATAATCAGATTGTCGCCAACAGGAATAATACTGCAAATTGTATATGGCTTGCTGGAGAATAAAACGGAACCTTTGAATGCCCTGGAAGTATTGCGGAATCAATAAATGGTCATTTGTACATTATAGATATTGATGAACATAATGAAAAAAACTGGTATGTGTAGATTGGACTGGCAAAGAAATAATAAAATATAAAGGAAATGATGATCCGAACTCCCGCCCAAATGGTGTAGCCGTCGATGAATACGGAAACATTTTAGTTGTTGATTTTGAAAAAACAGTACATTTACTTGACAGTGAAGGAAAGTTTATACGGCACTTAATCGGTGGTGGAGAAGATCATACTCAACCAAACGGCATGTGCATTGATAGTTTTGGATATCTATGGGTAACAGATTTTCATGCAAAAACAATTTACAAGATAAATTATGATTAGTCCTTTGATTTTATGTAAATAGTTTGATTGTTTCACTCTTTATATTGGATACTGAATACTGAAACGTTCTCTGGTAAGACTTCTTTTCTACCCCGCCCCCTCCACACCTATTAAATTCTGTGTAAAATTCTGGAAAAAATATTTTTCAAAGAAATGTTTAAAATTGCTTGATTTCGTCATTTTAGGCATTTTTAGTCGAAATCAACATTTTAGTAGAGGGTACAAATAGAAATCTATCCCGTTCTATAGCTATTTACTGATTTATTCAATAATAATTGACCTTGAACTATTTGTTTGACACAAGAATGTTAAAATAATTTGTGTGCATTAATACGTTTCATAATGCATTTGTGGAAATATGAACACTTTAACAATTGAGCAAAAATGACGTCAGTTTGAGAAAGTAGGACCATATAGAGTGTAATTTATTTTGTAAATATGATAAAATATTTAGCATATGGTTTTGAACCACATGCTTTCAAAATTGATCTTTGATACTTATTATACAAATCAATGCTATGCAGTATAGTAAGTTGTTCTCTAAAGAGTAAAACTTTGAACCAATAATTGACAACCTATGTTGAGATGACTCTGCTTTCAGTGTTACCAAGTGAGGAAACAGTATCAGTGTGATAGCTAGCCAGGGCACTGTGTTCTTCGTACAGAAAACACTATAAGAGCATAATCACCTCAACTAAAGGCGATAATTACTTTAGTATATAGCATGACAATAACAGCATTCAATATCACATGAAAGTTTAGTTGCATTAAAAATAGGAACATTTGTTCTGAAAATATACATAAAATGATGGAAATATAGCAATTATCACAAATTCTCAAATTCAAAAATTATAAATAACTAACATACGAAACAATTTGTACAAAGTTGAACATGAAAGTTTTATTAATGTCAAACTCACTTTAAATTATCATGCTTGAGTGTCACCTATGCATATCAATAAGGAAAACCCTCCGACATTAAAATTTCAAAAAGTTTCTAAGTACAGATTGCACTTTTTAAAAGACTTTTATTCATATACAGATATTGGTCAAATAAAAATGTATTTTTATGTGATATACTTATATGAATATATTGGCAAATTGTTAGCATTACAATTATATCATTTGTGTCATTTGTGAATAATTTACAGTTTATGTGGCTTTTGTTATCCTCAGTATTATATTAAACACTATATTTAAAGCATGCATTTATATAGTCTTATATCTTTTTGCAACAAGTAGAACATGTGCACTGTCTCGATAAAAGTGGAAGAAATTTAACTTCGGGTGGAATTGGTAAGAATCCATTTACTCCACAAGCAGACGGCATTCAAATTATCGAAATACCAAAAAGAACAATGATTTCTTTTCCTCGGAGTTCATAATATTCCATTAATTGGTGGTCTCTTTCCAAAATACTACATAAAGGTGTCTGCCACTACTTTTATTTTTGGGTGGTCTTAAAAACAGGTGTGACTATATTCATCTAAGAACAGAACGTATTTGAAATGGATGTAGGCGAAATGTATCTGACGAAAATCCTTTAAAATCTAACTCAGTGTCTTTATTTTGGTTCTTTAAATTGAACCTCTGTATAATATTGGAAAAAACTAAAACAGCTGCATGTTGGCAAATGGCTCTGTGGGACACATTCTAGTCTTGAAAGAAATATAAAAATCGTTTAATCCGATTACTTATCATATTTTGAAGAAAAAGAAAGTAATAGTGTTTTTGTCCCAATAACATTTTATAACTTTTATCAAAACCGTTAATTCTTGGATGGTACAGGAAACTAGAATGTCGTTAGAAAGCAGCCAAACATCGACGAAATAACTGTAAATCTTCCCTACACTGTGATCTTCCTTACTTCGGTTCGAGTTTATGTGGTGAGCTGTACTGTGATCTTTAATCACACATACAAGACCACTAGTCTAGGGAGGACGCATTTTTTTTAAAATGAGTAGAGTAATGGTGTTTTCCACCCTTTTAAGTTTTTTTCATATATATATTAACAATGTCGGTTCTGAGATAGTAAAGGAATCCGGAGTACCCGGAAAAAACCGCCATTATTTGGGGAGCACACTGCGATCAGTTCAAATTTAATTGAGAGGTGGTGCTCAAGACCAGTAGGCCAACTAGGCGCCCGAATATTATTATGGAATGAAACACATAATGATGCATTAAATAACATATTACCAAGAGATTCAAATAAACCAAAATACAACAAATGGAATAAGAAACAAAACACAAAATTGATGATAATAGAGATAAGAATATGCAATTTTAAAATTGCACTTGTTAATAGTCAACAAGTCAAGAACAACAACTAAAAAGAAAACCAGTGATTAGGTTATTATGTTTGTCATACATCCTCAAATATAGTATTTTGTTACGGCAGGGTAAAAGTAGAAATATGAATTGGAACTCAAAGAACACGTCGTATCTCTTCTTTTAAGCTCACTAGTATGAATGATATTCACATTTAAGGTTGTTAAGAACTAGAACGTAATTTATACACCAAATTATGCAGTTAAATGCATTGCGCATGTCGATGGATAAATCGTATACTGTTTTAGTCCATATTAACAAAAATATATGGATGTATGTTCGAAGATTTTAAACTGTTCTTATTGCAGCATCCTACATATATTGGGATATCCAAATTTTTGGTTCGAGATACTGATGATACATTTTATTCCAGAACGGCCGTCTAGTGCCAAAATATTAAAACAGGTGGTTAAATGAAAATTATCTAATAAAAAGTATATAATTTGTTCAGCAGGTAAATGCGTATAGTTACATTAGTGTAAATATATGTATTCAACTCAACGGTCCTTAACATACCATTTATTGTTTGATTACAAGCTTTTCCCTTTTTAGTTTTGCTAACAGGTGCACTTTGCTGTCACACTAGGGATACCACAAAATGTAGATATGCAAAGGTATGAAATGTGTTTTGTTTTGTAGGAAATACGCAAGGCTAATAAAATGTTTATTGTTAACGACATTGCTATTGTGAATCAAAACAAACATACTAAACTATTAACTAAATATATTTCGGATTATGTTTTTTGGCAACTGAGGCGAAGTCACACTGTCATTTAAGATATCGCCATCAATTTCAACGGAAGGAACTGTTTTCAAGAGCACATGAAATAAATATTGGTACAAAATATTTATAAATAGAAAAATTGTAAATATAGGAAATGACAATCCAGTTCATCGGATTTCAAGAGGTAATGCAAGATGGTGTTGCGCTTGATAATTGTAAAATGGATACTTTTACCTTTCATTGGAAGTGGCATGAACCACTATCTTACATACCTCTTAATATACCATGATCATCAAGTAATTTCTTTTTAAAAATTTATTCGTTACTCGTATCCCTCCAAACTGAAGACGTCTATCGCATTCTTTCGCCCCCTTTCACGTGAAACAATATCATATCTTATATCAGCGTTTATTTTATAAAACGGTTCATCACTTTAAAAACACGGCAGAAATAACCGCCTTATATTTTTGTAATACTACACCTGGTTGGTATTATAGCACTGTCATTAACAAAAAAATGCTTTGATCCGTAAAATTTAAACATAACATACGTCATATTTTAAAGTCTATTATAGACTGTTATGTTTATACCTTAGTTACAGGTAATAAACTTCCTGGTTTGATGTTTGGAGTGTCGGAGAAATCATTCTGTGGATTGATAGTCCGGTATGTATTACCATTTAATCTGATATTTATCTCAATAATCATAAACATTTCAATGAAATTTATTCATTGCAACAAACATGTATAACTATAAAAATGAAAGAAGTATAAAACTGTGCAGAGAAATTGGTTACATTTTGTTAAGAACAAAACAATTAGACTAATAAGTATGAGACAATATTAAAATATGTAAAGGACAATTATATCATATACTATCAACTTGATATTAACGTACGAACATATAGAAAATACCGCGACATTAACGCAGTTTGCAGGGTGGGAAGGTCATATTTATACATGATTAATTGTAACATTGTGCAACGTTACCAGTTTGTTGTAGTTCTCTTTATATACAAGGAAGTAATTTGCTGTTCAGTTAAACATGTTATATGTGAATTAACTACCCATAAAATACATATCTTATTGTTCTCTAAAAGGAAAGTGACCTTGTACCCGTGAAGTAGTTAATTATTAGTATCGCAGTCATTTTACTTCCTCTATATACATGATATATTAATTTAAGAAATGTTTTATATATCAAAAAAAAAACATTTCAATCCATGTCCAAATCAAAAAACCCGAAGCAAAGAAACATCTTTAATAATAGCAAATTGTTTTAAACACGTTACTTTCAATCATTGACGTATAGTCAAGTACTCCGGAACGACAAGCACCATCTGTTTAGCTTGCTACAGCGTCACGAATTCAATCCAAATTGAGAATGAAATTAACATGGAGCTATGTGACGTCTTTAAATCCGTGAAATAATCAAATGTGTTCAAAAGTTTGCGGGTATTTTAGAAAATATTAAAAAATGTTTAGAAAAATGGTTAATAGTAAGAGATTGGTCATACTTAAAATGTATCATATTGGTGATAACTTAATATTTGGGTTAGAAATATTTATCTCAAACAGGTGAGTGGGTTACAAATCATGCTATGAGTTTTGTAAACGAAATAAAAGTCCCATATAATCAGTATTAGTGTTTTATCTTTTGAGAAACGGTTCTGTCGTGCTTATAGTTTATTATTCAGAAGTATCTAGATAATTTTTAAAACATTTAACGTTGTATACATTGATTGATAACAGTATTAAACTTGTAAGGCTATGTAGAGTTCAGCTGTATTGAAGATTGATAGTGTTCGACTGGATAGACATCTCCAACAAACAAAACAGAAGAGATTTTAAGCGATTTGGGTAACATCATACGTTTACTGGTTCTGTTTCAACAAGTATTCTTCAGGACCATAAACCCCTTAACATGTATTACACCTAAATCATTTGATGCAGTGTGGAGTTCAATCTTCCGATATAGGTTTTAGATTAGCTCTGTATCTGGTCCCAAAATTAAATGTTTAATACGTACATATATTTATACTTCATTTTCTTAAGCTTCACGGGATATACATTACAATTAGTCCTAAACGATGGTTGTTAACGTAATGCATGTACTTATTACATGTATTTTGAGATGTTCGGAAAGCTACAAATGAATTGGTGCTTGCATTTAATTCCCCCGCATACCCACGTGCCATCTATAATTTATATAAGTCGTAACTACGACGCAGTTTTGACTTAGTTTTATCGTAATTACGATTTAGTATCTCGCATTGTTGAATTAATTATGTCGTAATTACAACTATATATCTTCAATAAACGTCTGAAATGAGCTACCGATTCGGCACGAATTACGTAGCTTAAGTTCAAACTTTCGACAGGCCGGAACTGTAAATATTAGAAAAGCGGAGCGTTTTATGTTATTGTGTCCCTATGTCTGTCTGTCAAAATTAAGACTGTGATTTTAACTATTCCTTAAGAATTTAAGAATTATTAAGTATATATTTTATTTTTATCCATTCGGTTAAAGCATCAAACAGGCGTCCCATTTTTAACAGTAACATGACTTATTATCCACTAAGCCTGCCTCGAACAGTTTAGTTTACATAACAACGACCAAGCGTCACATATGTGTATCGATTCCTCATTTTATGTGCATGTCGCTTAAATAATCAGAACGCACTATTACAAAAGGAATACAAATGCTTTAAACATATTATAAACTATGTATTATTATAGGGTTTAACTGTGTATAGAAGGTCTGGGTTTTGTAACAGTAATGATTCTTTAGTCAAATACTCGGCATTTGGAAATATAGTCACAGGTCTTTCAGAATGCTAATGATCGTTCACTGCCCCTTGTCCTGCAGCACACACTACAAAGACTAGTTTTTTCACTTCACCTATAGTTGGTGACGTCCCGATTTAGGTGAAATATGTCATGACCAGGACGTAAATGGTTGCAAACCATTGTTCGATTCTGCAATGGAAACAATGCAAAAATGTACCAATTACTGTTGATTTAAAAAAAATTGTTGATTTTTAACAATCACTGAATGACGCTACGTAATATGAATATTAATTAATAAATATTTTAGATGTTATCAAATGAAAATAAAACTGTAAATGAAATGAAAGTTCTAAGACATTGCAAGGCCGAAGCATCATGTTTTAACAAGATATTGAGATTGCGCGCAAATAGTTCTTATTTTACGTATTTCATTCATAACATGCAAATCCTATATAACTAAGCAGTATGTCATTGAAGCAAGTTATGAGGTACGTTAAGCCGGGTTATGTAATAAATCCTTAGTAATGTAATACCCATCTTGTACTGTAATAATTTTATTCGTGTAATCTATAACATCTTGTTATGTAACAAAAACGACGTATAGCGTGCATAAAAACCAATTATATAGTGTGGACGCACTAGTGGTCCTCTTTAATACAGTGTGTATCTTTAATGCATTTATAACAGTGGCTTTTTATTGGATATGAAAATTATGATGATTCATAACTAACATTTATGAAGAAAATGAAGACAGAAAGTATCTCAATGTGTTTTATAATGTTGTACAAAATTAAATCTATAAAGTACAAAGTATAATTCGACACAATACTTTAACGTTTTTCCTCAAAGATGAGTGTCATAGTAGCAGCTGCACCGACCAACGTTGTATTATATAAAAGCTAAACATGTTCCTTTGCAGTTCTATATCTACAAAACATCATTGAAAACAAATATAAAAACCTTCCCCTATCCCGGATAAGAAATGTACTGAAAACTGGGGAACATCCTGAATCCATTACAAGACATCTTAGGTACTAGAAAAATAGTGTCGATGGAACCTGGGAGGTGAACGGTCGATTACCTTGCCCAAGGACTAATTCCGTGTTATAGGTCTCTATCGCATTCATTTGTAATATGTGATTATGCGCATAATGTATAGTTTAAATGTGATTAGACTCATTTTATTTTGCAAAAATGTTTAAATTATCTATATATGCATCTTAAAAACCATGTAAAAAAGTAATCACTTTGCTTGTATATCGGATCAAACTTGGCTCACCATACAAAACTGATTGACTATACATGAATCAAAAACATACTAATCCATGGGATTCTTCCACCAGGGAAGTGAGGCCATGTGCTCCGGAAGGTTAGGCACCTCATGTTTAGCTAGTTGCACCCGCCAAGTGTGTAATAAAAATTGTGTAAAAGGAACAAGGAACTATGGGACGTCAAAATATCAAGGGTAATCCTGGACATAGAGACATCAAACTCATCAACAATACTGTGATGACGGGCAAAACATTTTAAGGGCCACCGATTAGCCTTTACGGGTTTTGATACGAGGAATGCTTTTGACACAACAAAAAATAATTACTATTTAGCAAAACATATATCGAGTAAAATATCCTTTTTATGATGGCAATTGTTTTGGAAACAATGGCATTGTCGCTGTCCGTTTCCCTATAATGTTTTAGCCATTTTGTCTATAGCTGATGACATCTCGACATAAGTGAAATAGTGTTGACTGGGATGTTAAATTCCATTCAATCAATTTATTATTTGATGCAGTGTAAGTTATTATTTTAATTTTGGAAAAATGGCTAAGTAGTGCTGTACCACTGATAAACACCGCCTAACGTTTATGTGGGAGGTTTTAGAAAACGTTTAGGTCCGAAATAACGCCGTTACCGGTATTTTACGGAAAAAAGTGCACTGATATGATTCCGCAAAAACGTTAGGGGATATAACGTGGTATAGCGTCGAACATTATAACATTTTTCTGTAGGACATACAGAGATGTGAGGGGTGTATCGATATCAACGTTAAACGCTAGCCGACAGTAATTTCACCCGAGAAGGGGAAGGACCCATTTTAGATAAATAAATTGATAAATTAATTGAATTCCCACTTCATCAAAATAGAAACGTAAAAACATATTCAAGAATTCTTACTGATAAGGAAAAGGATTATCTGTGTAAATTTTAATACAAAATTAGTAATTCTGTGGTCCTCCAAAAATCAACAAAAATCAAAAGAAATACAGGAAGCTGTTGAAACCAGAATAGCGAATATGTTGCTGTTCTCAGACCGTCAAATCTAATACTCAGTCCATTAATAGCGGTCCGGTCTGTGACACATCGTCTGAGTAACTTTCTGGACATTTTGCTAAAACCATTTTGCAAGTTTTTACCGCGACGACATCGATTTTTAACTAATCAGCCAAAAACAACAGAAATTAATTTGTCTTGGTGACATTCGATGTTACAAGTTTATACACAAATATTCGTCATGACCTCGGAATACTCGCGGCTAAATATTAAATAGAACGATACCCTAACCTATTACCAAGCAGATTTACCCCTGAATTTGTTCCTGTTCATGTTTATGGTTTATTTGTTTTACAATTAATACGCTATGACAGAGCTTGTTTCCACTATAGGGACTTTATACAACACACCAAGCCTCTTACAATAATTTTTTGACGCAAAATATTACAAACCTAAGTTTTAATAAACACTGCTATCAGATCATGGACGGACTATACACTATTCAGGAATACTATGATCATTGCTGTCATTTAATTCCATTACGTTTGTTCAATTATTATTATTTTTGCATTGTATTTTATGATGGATCTTTTGTGTCAATAAACAAACATAATAAAACATTGATGATAAGCATAAACATTACCCTGGATATAATTGACGTCCCATGTTCCATTCACTTCCAAAGTTAATTACAAATGTGACGGGTGTAGCTACATGTAGTTAAACAGGAGTTCTTGCATTTTCGAAGCACCAGGTTTAAGTTCCCTTGTTGACGTTTTTAACATATTTAACAGTTTTCAAAGTTTTTCCTTTGTTTGTTTCTTACGAAAATGTGAAATTTAAAGTGTATTGAAATATAAATCAAACAGGATACCCAAGTTTGAATCCATATATCGAATCAAACCACGTTTTTCTTCATATAACATAATAAGTTGTGGTTCTTGTTCAACAATTATTTTTCATATCTTCTTTCTTTATTACCTTTCTTACCTCTATTACTAGTATATGAGCCGTGTTAATTAAAAGAACACCCACCTGTAGGTTGCCCTTAGCGCATTTCATTGATCAAAATATTCTGTCGCTTTACAAATAGCCGGCGTTTCGAAATAAGTGAAATAGTTTTGACTGTGACGTAAAACCCCATAAGATCAATCATTCAATCTATTATTTGATGCAGTGTGGAGTTATAGTTTATAACTTTTTATATTATGATATATATTAAGAGCTCTGTAAATGTTAACCATCTATATAGCTGTAAAGTCAATATTCACACTGCATTTGTTTCATTTAGCTGTAAAATTTACATGGTCCCTTACACCCATTGTAGCATATTGGAGATACTCAAAAAGCTACATATCAACTTTTAGTTTCCACAGACAACACTTCTAAACTTGCAAGGATGGGACTCTTATAGCTCTTTATAGAATGTACTTAACTACATAGAATATTTCTTAGTGTATGATTAGATAAACATCTATCAACCCAAAATTGTTAAGATATAGTTCTGACCAGTCAAACCTTTTCAAACTTATTTTTATATTTCTTAGGGATGACAGATTTGATATTGGGTTATTTGTTAATAAAGTTTAATTTTATATGGATTGTCAGATATATATATTTTTAATTATAAATTTATTATTTCACTTTGAATTTGTATTATCTAAAATATATTTGACGTATTATAGTTCATGCTTTTTTACATTTTCATTTTTTATTTTTACGTGGCGAATACCTAGTTAATGCCCGTATAAACTAAGTTTTCCAGTTTTCTTTTTTTTGTTTTTACTTTTTTGTTCTGATTTTGGGATTATATTTTAAAAATGGATTGGTATGTTTGTGGTTCAAGTAAGTATACAAAATTATTAAATCTTGAATTAGTTCATTTTTGTTCATTTCATTAGGTGTGGGAGAGAACAGCAAGTTTCTATAAAGTATGGCAAGCAAACCTGAATTCTCTGCGCAAGTTATTATTCAATGTGATACATGTGATACAGGGAACAAAATCAAGTGGAAATGTCTCACGTGTGGCGAAGTCATGTGCGATTCTTGCAAAGAATTTCACCTTCGTACAAAAGCCTTAAAGGACCACAAAGTCGTGAACGCAAACGAAATAGAGAAGTATGCAGGCCAAGAAAGAATGAAACAGGCCCCTAAAATAAAATGTCAGGAGCACAAGGAAGAATATATCCATATGTTTTGCATGAAATGCGACAAATTAGTTTGCCTAACATGTATTGCCAAAACACATGCAGGACATACGTTTGCCAAAGTGGAAGACATTTATCCTAAAAAGAAACGAGAATTACAAAGCTACTTATCAAGTTCAGAAAGCAAATTGGCAGGTTATGAAGCAATGCTGAAATCTTGCGATTTGAAAAAGGCAGAAGTTTCAAAACAACGAAAACATGACTCAGGCAGGGTAAAAGATAGATTCGTAACATTTCAGACGTATCTAGATAAAGCCATGAAAGAAATGGAGGCCCAACTTCAGAAGAGTGAATTCGATGATCAAAAGAAACTTGATGGTTTCAGGAAAAAGTAGTAACCACAATCAGTTCTGTTCGAGACTTCAATCAAACTTGTAACCAGAAACTCTCAGCTTCTCCAGCAGAAATGTTAAGTTTTCTTCAGGCAGCCAAGTTGAATCATGAGCAAAAACAACAATTAAAGATTCCCCAGTTGTCTAGTACTGTTTTCAAGCCTGGTAATACCACAGTCGCGGAAGTAGCTGGTCATCTGGGATCTATTGATGTAGGAAAGATGCATGATGTTGCTGATGTGACTGTTAAGTTTAGTTTTAAAACTAAAGACTCAAAACATCTAATACTTGCCACCAATGATGACAAACTGTGGCTTGGTACGTATAGAGAACAAAATTACTTTGATGAACACTAAAGGCAAAGTAATTAAGACAGTCGATATTGGCGGTCCGCTGCACAGGTTCACTTTGAGTGCACAAGATAACTTGATGGTAACACATTACCATGGTTACAAAGTGAAAAAAATGTTAGGGAACACAGATAAATTCGTTGATTTCTTTGACGCATCACCGTTCTATACATATGGCATAACCTGTTCCCGGTCAGGTGACATACTCGTAGGATTATTTGATTATGAAGGGAGTGAAGAAGGCAAAATTATAGATTGTCGCCGACAGGAAGAATACTGCAAATTGTGTACGGCTTACAGGAGAATAAAAAGAGAACCTTTGAATGCCCTGGTAGTATTGCGGAATCAATAATGGTCATTTGTACATTACAGATAAAAAACAAATGAAGAAATAAAAATGGTATGTGTAGATTGGACTGGCAAAGAAAAATGAAATATAATGGAAATGATGATCCGAACTTTCCCAAATGATGTAGCCGTCGATGAATACGGAAACATTTTAGTTTTGATTGGGAAAAACAGTACATTTACTTGACAGTAAAGGAAAGTTTTTACGGAACCTAATCGGTGGAGAAGATCATATTGAACCTTGCACCATGTGCATCGATAGATTTGGATATCTATGGGTTACAGATTTTTGCAAAAACAATTTACAAGATAAAATATGTTTAGTGCTTTGATTGCATTTGTCATATGTTAATCATTTGATTTTTTCACTGTTTATATTGGATACTGAATACTGAAACGTTCTATGTCAACTTACTGAAGTCAGATGAAGTATTTGATCATTAACAATTGATCTTTAACTATTTGTACGACACAACAATGTTAAAATAATTTGTGTGCATTATTACTTTTCAAATGCATTTGTGGGAGATATGAAAAGTTTAACAGTTGAGCAAAAATGACGTCAGTTTGAGAAAGTAGGCCCATATAGAGTGTTATTTATATTGTAAATATGATAAAATATTAAGCATATGGTTATAGACCACCGTTTTTCAAAATTGAACATGGGTATTTATTATACACAAATGTCATGCAGTAGTTAGTGTTGTTCTCCGAAGAGTAAAACACTTTACCAATTTTTTGACGGCCTTTTGTTGAGATGACTATGCGTTCAGTGTTACAGAGAGGAAATAGTGTCAGTGTGATTGCCAGGGCATAAGTTTTTCCTACAAAAACACTAAAAGAGCATTGTAACTTCAACTTAAGTTGATAATAACTTTAGTATATGACTTACAATAACAGGGTTTAATATTCCATGAAAGTTTAGTTGCATTAAAAATAGGAACATCTTATATACTAATGATGGAAATTGCTACTGATGGAAATATAGAGATTATCACAAATTCTCAAAATGCAAATATTTACTTTTAATTATGACTAACGTACGGAAATATTTGTAACAAGTTGAACATGAAAGTTCTATTAATGCCAAACTCACCTAAATGACCATGCTTGACCATACATACAATTCAAAAGGGGAAAACCTCCAACATTAAAATTCCAAACAGTTTCCAATTACAGATAGTACTATTATTTAATTGTATGCATATACATATATTCATCAAATAAAAAGTTATTTTTTATGTGATATACTTTTATGAAATGTATCAGCAAATTGTTAGCATTACAATTATATAATTTTTGTCATTTGTAAATAATTTACAGTTTATGTGACTTTTTTATCCTCAATATTATATTAAACACTATATTTATATAATGTATTAATATAGTCATATCTTTTTCAACAAGTAGAACCATGTGCAGGCTGTCTCGATAAAAGTGGAAGAAATTTAACGTCGAGTGGAATGGGAAACAACTCCATTACTCGACAAGAAGATGACATCCAAACTATCAAAATAACAACACAATAATTTTATTTCCCTCATAATATTCCATTAATTGGTGGTCTCTTTGCAAAATATTTCATAAGAACCCTATCACATTGTTTCCTTTGTGGTCTTAAAAACAGGTGTGATTATATTCATCTAAGAACAGCACGTATTTGAAATGGATGTGGGCGAAATGTAACAGAAGAAAATCCATTAAAATCTAACTAAGTATCTTCAGTTGTCTTCTTTAAATTGAACCTCTGTATAATATTGGAAAAGACTAAAAACAGTTCCATTTTGGCAAGTGGTTCTCCGGGACACATTCTAGGCCCTGAAACAAAAATAAAACTCGGCTTATCATCTTTTAAAGTAGAGTCGAGTAATAGTGTTTTAGGACCCAATAATCTTTTTATTATTATCTTGGATGGTTTAGGAAACTGGAATGCCTATAGAAAGCAGCCAAACATCGGCGAAATAACTTAAAAAACTTTCTCACACTACGATCACCTCAAGTTGGGTTCGAAGTTATGTGGTGAGCAGTACTGTGATCTTTAAGCATACTTACAAGACAACTAGGCCAGGGAGGACCCATATTTTTATGAGTAGAGTAATGGTTGATTTCCACCTTATTTGAATTGTTTTATTTGTATCTAGAATGTCAGTTTTTGGATTTTGGAGAAACCGGAGTACCTGAAAAAACCGTCAATCTTCGGGGAGCGAACTAACAAGCCTTTTCACACTAGGATCTGCCCGAGTTGGATTAAAATCTAAGTGTTGTGAGGTCTTGTGGTCTGCAGGCGCGCGTTCAAGACCAGTAGGCGCCTGATTAGATGGAATGAATCACAGAATGATGCAATAAATAACAAAATTATTAAGAGATTCCAAATGAACCAAAAAACAACAAATGAAATGAGAAACAAAACACAAAATTGATAATAATTGAGGGAAGAACATATAATTTTTAAATTGTACAATAGTCAACACAGTCAAGAGCAAGCACGAAACAAGAAAACTAATGACAAACCAGCAAAATAAACACGAATTGGGACCACTGGTTATATTCACCGACTTTTAACGGGCACTGGATAGATGGTCAGTTGAGTGGTTATGGTGATATTGGAAGGCCATCCACAATTGAATAGCCAGTTATCCTAGATACTCACATTACACTTATTACATTATAAAAAGCTAATATCTAGCGATTTAGATAAAAGCAACCAACATGCAGAGCAGACATGTCGAAAGTTAATTACTCAGTGTCAGATCGACAGCTCATTAGCAGCTGCTAACCATCGGCAGCTTTTTGACCAGTAGATATCCATGCCTCTGCTACTCAGTAGCCAAGCTGGGACTCAGCTTAGTGCTCAACTTTCGACATATCTCTACTGTTAAACATTTGTTTTTATTCTTTTCTAAAGAATTACTATTCATACAAACACACATTTTTTGTGTAACATACATACTTTAATAATGCTGGTTAAGGAAAACGGAATGATTTATTGTTAAATGGTTACGACTAAAGCAGAGATATATTCTAACATACCAGTGAAAAAGGGAACGAATCCTTCTTTCTTGGCTAACTTTCCGTCAGGTCCAATTAATCTTTCTGGTAGGAATTTCAATGGTTCCTCCCAGTATTTAGAGTCAAACAAGGATGAATTGATATTTCCACGGATTATCGCCCCTTTTTGTATGAAGTGACCATCAACATGTACATCTCCCGTTGTAACGTGGAGCATACTGGATGTTGCTAAGTAAAATATGGTAAAATACGATAGATAAAATTAAGTGTAAGGTATCCAAGAGGTAGATTAAGATTATTGCTATTGTGGAACTTGCCTTAAATACGGGAACGTTATGCAACCGAAAATGCTGCTTACATATAAATGTTTAACTCAGCTCAGGATCATTATAATTCTAGGCTTATCATGACCCTCAAAAAGTTTTGGTCGTCATTACATTATTAATATTGTTAATAAGTATTATGTTTCTGTATCCAAAAGTATCTTAGATATAGCTCATATCCCATTGTTCAATGTTCTTTTTTTCAGAATTTTGTTCCACGCCTTATTATATAGCTAGCTGAACAGCTTGAAAATTGACAAATTGAGTTAAACACGTGAATTTCCATCAGGAATTGACACAGTGTGCACATATACATTTCATTGTAGTCAATAAATTTATAATTAGGTAATTTCTTTTAAAAGTTATCTAGACAAAACATGACTAAATAAGAAGGTTTTTAGCAATGATCAAAGTCCGGCTTCATTAACGATATTCATCTGTTGGGTTAGTGCGAAATTGTCAATGTACATTGAATGCACATGTTTTATGTTTCAGCAACTAGACGCCACTAGTCATGAAACCAAAGCACCATTTGTAGAAGAAAAACGCTTTCAGGTAAAAGCCGTTTGGGCCGATTAAAATGTATTGGAAAAAATGCGGCACGGATATATTGGTATTATACCTTAGAACGAATTAAATCTGATAATATATACAGTCTAACCTGTCTTAAAGGCCATCTCCATATAAGGGTCACTTGCTTATGAAGGCAAGTAAAATTTTATACCAATTGTTCCTTATTCGTGTTATTTGAACCTGTATATAAAGGCTACCTGATCATAAAGACCATTTTTACTGGTTCCCTTGGGTGACCTTTATAAGGATTTCCTAAGCTTTATTTGGTAAAATATATTTTGGTCCTTTGGGTAAGTTTTCAACATCTTCAAAATAATTTTGGTTTCATAATTTTGGTCCAAGCACTACTGATGAGAAATTGTATTCCGAAACGACCGTCAAGTGCTGTAATCAAAAACAAACATACTTAAAGTAAAAACTTTGGAACTGACAAGTTAGGTTAGACACGTGAACTTCCACCAGGGAAGTGAGGCCGGGTGCTCCGGAAGGGTAAGCACCTCCTGTTTAGCTAGCTACACCCGCCACGTGTGTAATCAAAATTGTGTGAAAGGAACATGGAACTATGAGACGTCAAATATATCCAAGGCAATCCTGGACACAGAGACATCAAACTTATCAACAATACTGTGATGACGGCCATAAAACTTTTTGAGGGCCTTGATAAGCCTAGGCGTGCAATATCCCTGAGTCAACAATTTATTTGCAAGCAGCCTACTTCGTTGTACAAAGTCCCCGTAGTGGGAACAAGCTCTATCATAGCGTATTTATTGGGAAACAAATACACCATAAGCAGGAGAAGCAGGTATATTGCTGCATAAAAAAGGAAGTTGACAATAGAAAAATTGAAGTCATCACGTTTGTCATAAAGTTTCATATGTAGCCTTTCCTGTGCGTCATATTTCAGGTATAAGTCTAAATATGAAGCAGAACTTGAGGAATCAGTCGTGTCTTTTATTTCAAGCTCACTAGGATAGATGACATTTACATAGTCTCCGAATTTAGGATTGTTAAGAGACAGAACGTCATCTATATATCTGTATGCTGAGTTGAATGATTTGGCGACAGTTTTCTCTCCAGATTTAACAAGGTTCTGCATAAATTCTGCTTCGTAAGAATAAAGAAACAAATCAGCAAGCAATGGTGCACAGTTTGTACCCATTGGTATACCGATTGTTTGCTGAAAAACTATATTACCAAACACAACAAAAATTAAAACTGGTATAATATGCAATTTAAACCCCTGGGCCGATATCTCTGCTGGTGGCTGGTGCACCGAGGATATCACTTACTCAGTAGGCAATAATTTGGTATTATTGTCAGAAATATACTATAATTGTCTAAATTTCCTGCAAGTTAAAATTTGAAATTTCTAAAAAACTAAGATATACTCCCTCATGCAAAGTATTTCCTTAGCCTAATTTGGTAAAATATAATTTGGTCCTCTGGGTAAGTTTTCAACATCTTCAAAATAATTTTGGTTTCATAATTTGGGTCCAAGCACTACTGATGAGAAATTGTATTCCGAAACGGCCGTCTAGTGCTGTAAAAATTAAAACTGGTATAATATGTAATTATACACAGGATTTGCTGTCTTAAAGAATCATTTATTACAATGATAAACAGAAACAAACTAAGAATTTCGGTCTGAGCACTACTAGTACTAGTAAGGATTTTGATTCAGAAACGACAATCATCTAGTATTGTAAAATTAAAACTGATTTAGCAGTAATCAATGTATACATACCAATACTAGAAAGGCGTTGTATCTCCATCAGTGTTGCCTGAACGCTGAACGTATACTAATTTATCTTTGTCGTCTAAACAAACCATTCTACCATGACCAATAACCTTAAAGTGAATATATGAATGATACTAAAATACTACACATTCCTACACTTTTGTTTTCATTACACATAATAACACGTGTTATTATTTATGAATGATATAGGAGCATGAAAGATACAACTGAATATGCAAGCTCTGGTTCATATTTAAACTAATATCTCAATAATGAGGCCCGCGAAAGGCTACATTTGAGAAGCTGTATGACAAGCGTGACGGCTTCAATTTTTTTTATTACAGCAATTAATCTGTTGCCCCTGTTTATGGTTTAATTGTTTTACAATTAATACGTTATGATACAGATTTTTCCCCACTACAGGGTCTTCGTACAACAATCCAAACTGCTTACAAATAAATTGTTGACGAAGGTATGTTACAAGCGTAAATTTGTCAAGTCTTCCTAAAAATCTTTATGGTCGTCATCACAATTTTGATAATGAGTATCATGTCTCTGTATCCAAAATACACTGGATGTAATTAACGTTCAATGTTACTATGACTCTTGTTAAACTGGACCTTTTAAAAATAAACATCTTAAATTAGTGACTTCAAACGTAATTAAAATATAAGAATTTCTTTTAAAATATCAATAATTAAAAAAATTAGCTTAATGACGAATTGATATCTTTCAATTTTTAATTAAAATTAAAAAAAGGTAATGTTTCCTGAAAAATGTAAAATGAACAAATGCATGTTGTATCTGTATTCTATCATATTTAAAGCTACAAAACTCCTAAAATTGGAACAAACATATTCATACATATTAAATGGGACGTTTACGTCGCTTTTGTCTGAAATAACGTTGTTTTTACGAGAAAACGTAAACTGATATGATTCTGCATAGATGTTAGGCGGTATGACGTCGTACAGCATTGAAACCATTATAACATTTTTATTCAGGGTAAGCAGAGACACAATGGGTAGTATCGATCTTAACGTTACACACTATCCTACTACATGACATTTACATGATTTTGTTCATAGACAACAATAAAGGTCTATATTCACGCCTAAACTTGTTCCTCGGGGTTGTACATACATTACATTTTATCACTTCAACTTTAATGTTTTACACACAAATTGTAAAAATATTTAGTATTTTTATATTATTTTTATTTTTTATGCTTTTATTTTTGTTAACAATTCTACTAAAACGGCTAGAGGACATTTCATCATTGCCGCAAAATACATCCTATCCAATAGATATTGAAACTTTCTTTACAACTGACTAGACTATCGTCTCCAAAAGATGGTGATCTCATAGGTATAATATATTCCGACCCATCAATAATGTTTTAAGAACCTGTAAATTAATTAATTAACCAGTGAAGTACTGTATATGAAGAAACATTCGCGTTGAAAAAATATTCGCATATTCGCGATTTTCACGGTTACTGTTTTATCGGATAATATACAATAATTGCCCTCTAGGTCTGTGGCCATCCAGAATTGTTACCCAACAGAAGGGTTGTCACCCGAGGGCATCGCCCACAGACCTAAAGGGCAATTATTATTTTATTATACCGAAACAAAGCTTACCATGTAAATGACACAAACAATACATACATTTTAAATTTTCAACCATCTGTTACTGGCGCTCGTCTACATACTTTATATTCCGCAGAATCTAGGTTTACCTCTCTTTCTGTTTCTATAAAATGCATTTTTAGTATTTTCACTAAAGCTTGGGTGCCCCTTTTGTGTTTTCTGCGTTTTTGCCATGCATAATTAAGTCCGCTTTCAACGAACTGCAAAAACGACTGGCCGCCATTGCTATTGTTTACAAAAATTACAACACTGTCCAGTTGTACGAGTTATTTCCCTTGTACCGGGTAATCACCGGGAGATAATAAAATTATCACATGACTGTGAGAGGTTATCACATGGCTGTGAGAGTTTATCACGTGGTTGTGAGAGGTTATCACATGGCAGTGAGAGGTTGTCAAACGCTGACAGTGATTCTGTGGGAAATATATCATTTATTACATGTCATGTGATTGGAAAACATCCAATGAAAAGTGTTTTAATATATGTGAAGTATAATAAACTTTCTTATTTCCCTTGGTACACTCTACCTACAGTCAGAACCGTGAATACTTCTTACGGCGGGATAGTTTAGACGGTTAAAACCGCGTAAGTATCTTTTCGCTAACGTTTCTTCTTATACAGTACAATACAGTAAAAACAGTAATCCTCTGCTATTTAATCTGATATAATGCGCAAAGGTAGAGCTTGTTCCCACTTCGGGGACTTTGTACAACGAAGTAGGCTGCTTGCAAATAAATTGTTGACAAGTTAATAGCAATTACTCTATATAGATATATAGTTTACGCTCGATAATGTTTGTATTACATCATCTTGTTCATAAAAGTCAATAATTAAGACCAGTAAGCTGTTTTAGATTACAAATATACAGAATATCAATCACATGTTGCGATGATTAGATAACACATATTTAATATAGAAAAATAATATATGTGTTACACAGCACAGACAAAACTGCTTTGATAGTGGTATGTATAATAATAATAATAATAATAAATAATAATAATAATAATATCCTATGTAATTCCTCATTCATCACTCCTTCGTTAACATTCTTTTGTCATGTAATAATTTTCCTTCTAAACCCAACTAATCGAAATTACTTATGAGATTGATTGAATGTGGTTTTAAGTAAAATATTTTACTTATACTGAGTCGTCACCGGCAATAGGTGAAGTGACAGAAGTTTATACTTTTGCATTGCGATCAGGGTAATGTGTAGGGAGGGTTTTTTAACACCGCGTCGGATTTTAAAGTCTCTTCCAACCAACCCGCGACTGTCATTTCTAAATACCTTGACGAATGAACAGTTATTTTCTTTACTAAAGTCTTAGTTAGTTCCGACAGGGGTTAGAACCCAAGATTTCCAACATACCAAGTTGGCATTACCGATTGAGTAACTAATTATAAGAGACTGAAATACTACACATGCATACTCCTCTGTTTTAATTACACATACTAACACGTTTTATTTTTTATGAATTATATAGAAACAATAAATATACAACTAAATATGCAAGCTCTGGATCATATTCAAATCAAAAACAAACATACTTATCCATTTCCGAATCACAATCCAGAAGCAAAGTAAAAACTTTGGAACTGACAAGTTAGGTTACACACGTGAACTTCCACCAGGGAAGTGAGGCCGGGTGCTCCGGAAGGGTAAGCACCTCCTGTTTAGCTAGCTACACCCGCCACGTGTGTAATCAAAATTGTGTGAAAGGAACATGGAACTATGAGACGTCAAATATATCCAAGACAATCCTGGACACAGAGACATCAAACTTATCAACAATACTGTGATGACGGCCATAAAACTTTTTGAGGGCCTTGATAAGCCTAGGCTTGCAATATCCCTGAGTCAACAGTTTATTTGCAAGCAGCCTACTTCGTTGTACAAAGTCCCCGTAGTTGGAACAAGCTCTACCATAGCGTATTAATTGGGAAACAAATACACCATAAGCAGGAGAAGCAGGTATATTGCTGCATAAAAAAGGAAAGTTGACAATAGAAAAATTGAAGTCATCACGTTTGTCATAAAGTTTCAAATGTAGCCTTTCCTGTGCGTCATAATTCAGGTATAAGTCTAAATATGAAGCAGAACTTGAGGAATCAGTCGTGTCTTTTATTTCAAGCTCACTAGGATAGATGACATTTACATAGTCTCCGAATTTAGGATTGTTAAGAGACAGAACGTCATCTATATATCTGTATGTTGAGTTGAATGATTTGGCGATAGTTTTCTCTCCAGATTTAACAAGGTTCTGCATAAATTCTGCTTCGTAAGAATAAAGAAACAAATCAGCAAGCAATGGTGCACAGTTTGTACCCATTGGTATACCGATTGTTTGCTGAAAAACTATATTACCAAACACAACAAATATGTTATCTATCAAAAATTCCAACATTTTGTTAATGGTATCTTCAGTATATTTTTGTTTGGAATCCGTATGGTGCTTGACAAAATAACCAGAATCCCTATTCAGCACCAGATATTTGTATCTAGGCTTGCCGTTTTTGTAGAAGAAAGACAAGTGAATAATTTCTTTAAGACGTTCTTTCAATTTAGAATGAGGGATTGTGGTGTATAGTGTAGAAAAATCAAATGTTTTTATACTTTTTACATGAGATAAAGTATTAGAAGCAAGATGTTCAAGTTATTCTTTAGAATTTTTGAGAATCCATTTGGTTGATTCCAGATGTAGAATATACTTTTTCTGAATAAGACTGAAGACCATCTTTGACGATTGTCAAAATTTGTGTTAGAGTTACCGATAATGATTTAGTAGTACATTTAGATGAGCCTGTATGGATTTTTATGGAGTTTAGGAATTTAATACAAGTAAGGAAGATCAAGATCTTCCTCTTTAAGATTGATACCAAAAGACTCGAGAACTCCCCTATGGTTGGAAAGAACTTCATCTTTGGTAAAATTAGTTCTAGTATATGTAGGGTTATTTGATATACTATCTAAACCAAGCTCCTTAATAAGACATTCAAGGTAGAACCTCTTACAAACGAGAATAATGTTGTTGGAAGCCTTATCAGCTGGGACAACAACATATTTGTTGTGTGGTCTGTTAAAATTGCCTTGATTTCTGGATCCTTGAGTACTGAGACCTCAATAAAGACGCCCGGGAAAGGCTACATTTGATAAGCTGTATGACAAGCGTGATGGCTTCAATGTTTCTATTGCAGCAATTAATCTGTTGCCCCAGTTTATGGTTTAATTGTTTTACAATTAATACGTTAGGGTAGAGGTTTTTCCCCACTACAGGGTCTTTATATAACAATCCAAGCTGCTTACAAATAAATTGTTGACGGAGGCATGTTGTAAGCCTAAATGGCAAGTTGTTCTAAAAAGCTTTATGACCGTCATCACTGGATGTAATTCGCATGGAAAACATATTCGCATATTCTCGATTTTCACGGTTACTGTTTTATCGGATTAACTTTCTTATTTCCTTTGGTAAACTTTACCTACAGTCAGAACCGTGAATACTTTTTACCGCGGAATAGTACTTATACCTGAATTATGACGCACACGAAAGGCTACATTTGAAACAAAACGTGATGACTTCAATTTTTCTATTTTCAATTTTTTTTATGCAGCAATATACCTGCTTCTCCTGTTTATGGTGTATTTATTTGCCAATTAATACGCTATGGCAGAGCTTGTTCCCACTATTGGGACTTCGTACAACGAAGTAGGCTACTTAAAAATAAATTGTTGACTCAAGGATTTTGCAAGCCTAGGCTTATCAAGGCCCTCAAAAAGTTTTATGGCCGTCATCACAGTATTGTTGATAAGTTTGATGTTGCTGTGTCGAGGATTGCCCTGGATATATAAGACGTCTCATAGTTCCATGTTCCTTTCACACAATTTTGATTACACACGTGGCGGGTGTAGCTTACCCTTCTGGAGCACCCGGCCCCACTTCCCTGGTGGAAGTTCACGTGCCTAACCTAACTTGTCAGTTCAAAAGTTTTTACTCTGCTCTCTGGATTGCGATTCGGACATGGATTAGTATGTTTGTTTTTGATTAGACGTATCTTTCCGCTAACGTTTCTTCTTATACAATACAATACAGTAAAAACAGTAATCCACTCCTATATATATGAAGTTAATAGCAATGGATCTATAAAGATATATAGTTTACGCTTGATAATGTTTGTATTATCATCTGGTTCATAAAAGTCAATAATTAAGATTAGTGACCTGTTTTCGATTATAAATATACAGAATATCAATCACATGCATACGATGATTAGATAACATATATTTAATATAGATAAATATATATATGTTTTAGAGCACAGACAAAACTGCTTTGATAGTGGTATGTATAATATAATAATAATATCCTATGTTTTTCCTCAACCATCACTCCTTCGTTAACATTCTTTTGTTAAAATTACTTATGAGTTTGATTGAATGTGGTTTTAAGTAGCTGTCAAGAATATTTCATTTATACTGATCGTTACCAGCTATAGGTGAAGTGACAGAAATTTTTACCTTTGCATTGCAGTCCGGGTAATGTGTAGGGAGGGTTTCTGTAACACCGCGTCGGATTTTAAAGTCTCTTCCGAACAACCCCGTGAATGTCATTTCTAAATACCTAATGACGAATGAACAGTCACTTCCCTTTTTCAAGTCTTGGCTAGTCCCGACCGGGGTTTGAATCCATGACCTACATACAATACCGATTAAGTTACTACTTATAAGAGACTGAAATACTACACATGCATACTCCTCTGTTTTAATTACACATAATAACACGTTTCATTGTTCATGAATTATATAGAAACAACAAACATGCATATGAATATGCAAGCTCTGGTTTATATTTTAACTAATACCTCAATAATGACGCCCGCGAAAGGCTACATTTGATAAGATGTATGACAAGCGTGGCGGCTTCAATTTTTCTATTGCAGCAATTAATCTGTTGCCCCTGTTCATGGTTTAACTGTTACGTTATGATAGAGATTTTTCCCCACATCAGGGTCATCATACAACAATCCAAGCTGCTTATAAATAAATTGTTGAACATGGTATGTTACAAGCGAAAATTTGTCAAGTCGTCCTAAAAAGCTTTATGACCGTCATCACAATATTGATAATAAGTATCACGTCTCTGTATCCAAAAATACACCGGATGTAATTAACGTTCAATGTTCCTATCACTCTTGCTAAACAGAAGGTTCTTACGTTATCGAAGCACCAGGTCTCACTTCCTTTATGGACGTTTTTAACATAATTTAACATTCAGTGTTCACAGTTTTGTTTGTTTCTCACGAAAATGTGAAACTTAAAGTGTTTTGAAATATAAATCAAGCATTTCAGTTTCCACAGACAATACTGTTAAACTGCAAGAACGGGGAGTCTTATAAAGCTCTTTATAGAATGGACCTAACTACATTAAATGTTTCTGTCTCCAGGATTGCCCTGGCTATATTTGACGCTATATAATTTCATGTTCCTTTCACACAATTTTAATTACAAACGTGGCGCGTGTAGCTAGCTAAACAGAAGGTGCTTACCCTTCCGGAGCACGCAGCCTCGCTTCTTCAGTGAAACTTCACGTGTCTAACCTAACTAGTCAGTTCCAAGGGTTTTACTTTGCTTCTGGATTGTGATTCGGACATTGATTATTATTTATTAGAAGAGCATCTTTAAAACCCAAGATAGTGAGCAAATTGTTTAGCTAAAGTTTAGTTCTGACCCGTCAAACTATAAAACTTATCTTTTACTTTTATGGAAGAATACTGACAGATAACAGATTTGATATTGGGTCATTTGTTTATATAGTTTAATTTAATATGGATGATCATATATACATGTTTTTAATTATGAATGGATTATTTCTGTTTGTATTAATATTTATCGTCGTATAGTTCCATGCTCCTTTCATTCTCAATTTGATTTTACGTGGCAAACGTAGCTACATAGTTATAACACCTTGCCTCACAAGTTGAAGCCTGTGTGATAATTAAATTTTCCAGTTATTTTGTTCTAATTTTAGAATTATACCTTAAAATTGATTGGTATGTTTGTGTTTTTTTAGTATCAGTAATAATAATTACTTAAAACTATTAAATCTTGAATAAGTTCATCTTTGTTTAATACATTAGATGTGGGGAAGTTTCTATAAAGTATGGCAAGCAAACCTGAATTCTCTGGACAAGTTATTATTCAATGTGATACATGTGGCACATGGAACAAAATCAAGTGGAAATGTCTCACGTGTGGCGAAGTCATGTGCGATTCTTGCAAAGATTTTCACATTCGTACAAAAGCCTTAAAGGGCCACAAAGTCGTGAACGCAGACGAGATAGAAAAGTATGCCGTTCAAGAAAGAATAAAGCAGGCCAATTTAAAATGTCAGGAACACAAGGAAGAATATATCCATATGTTTTGCGAGAAATGCGACATATTAGTTTGCCTAACATGTATTGCCAAAACGCATGCAGGTCATACGTTTGCCAAAGTGGAAGACATTTATCCTAAAAAGAAACAAGAATTACAGAGGTACTTATCAAGTTCAGAAAGCAAATTGGCAGGTTATGAAGCAATGCTGAAATCTTGCGATTTGAAAAAGGCAGAAGTTTCAAAACAACGAAAACATGACTCAGGCAGGGTCAAAGAAAGATTAGTAACATTTCAGACGTATCTAGAAAAAGCCATGAAAGAAATGGAGGCCCAACTTCAGAGGAGTGAATTCAATGATCAAAAGAAACTTGATGATTTCAGGAAAAAAGTAGTAACCACAATCTATTCTGTTCGAGACTTCAATCAAACTTGTAACCAGAAACTCTCAGCTTCTCCAGCAGAAATGTTTAGTTTTCTTAAGGTAGCCAAGTTGAATCACGAGCGAAAACAACAACTCGAGATACCCCAGTTGTCTGGTACTGTTTTCAAGCCTGGTAATACCAAAGCCGCAGAAGTAGCTAGTCATCTGGGATATATTGATGTAGGAAAGATGCATGATGTTGCTGATGTGACTGTTAAGTCCAGTTTTAAAACTAAAGACTCAAAAAATCTAATACTTGCCACCAAAGATGACAAACTGTGGCTTGGTAGGTATAGAGAACCCAAAATTACTTTGCTGAACACTAAAGGCAAAATTATAAAGTCAGTCGATATTGGCGGACCGCTGTACAGGTTCACTTTGAGTGCACAAGATAACTTGATGGTAACACATTACCATGGTTACAAAGTGAAAAAATGTTAGAAAACACAGATAAATTCGTTGATTTCTTTGACGCATCACCGTTCTATACATATGGCATAGCCTGTTCCCGGTCAGGTGACATACTTGTAGGCTTATTTGATCATGAAAGGAGTGAAGAAGGCAGAATAATCAGATTGTCGCCAACAGGAATAATACTGCAAATTGTATATGGCTTGCTGGAGAATAAAACGAGAACCTTTGAATGCCCTGGAAGTATTGCGGAATCAATAAATGGTCATTTGTACATTATAGATATTGATGAACATAATGAAAAAAACTGGTATGTGTAGATTGGACTGGCAAAGAAATAATAAAATATAAAGGAAATGATGATCCGAACTCCCGCCCAAATGGTGTAGCCGTCGATGAATACGGAAACATTTTAGTTGTTGATTTTGAAAAAACAGTACATTTACTTGACAGTGAAGGAAAGTTTATACGGCACTTAATCGGTGGTGGAGAAGATCATACTCAACCAAACGGCATGTGCATTGATAGTTTTGGATATCTATGGGTAACAGATTTTCATGCAAAAACAATTTACAAGATAAATTATGATTAGTCCTTTGATTTTATGTAAATAGTTTGATTGTTTCACTCTTTATATTGGATACTGAATACTGAAACGTTCTCTGGTAAGACTTCTTTTTCTACCCCGCCCCCTCCACACCTATTAAATTCTGTGTAAAATTCTGGAAAAAATATTTTTCAAAGAAATGTTTAAAATTGCTTGATTTCGTCATTTTAGGCATTTTTAGTCGAAATCAACATTTTAGTAGAGGGTACAAATAGAAATCTATCCCGTTCTATAGCTATTTACTGATTTATTCAATAATAATTGACCTTGAACTATTTGTTTGACACAAGAATGTTAAAATAATTTGTGTGCATTAATACGTTTCATAATGCATTTGTGGAAATATGAACACTTTAACAATTGAGCAAAAATGACGTCAGTTTGAGAAAGTAGGACCATATAGAGTGTAATTTATTTTGTAAATATGATAAAATATTTAGCATATGGTTTTGAACCACATGCTTTCAAAATTGATCTTTGATACTTATTATACAAATCAATGCTATGCAGTAGTAAGTGTTGTTCTCTAAAGAGTAAAACTTTGAACCAATAATTGACAACCTATGTTGAGATGACTCTGCTTTCAGTGTTACCAAGTGAGGAAACAGTATCAGTGTGATAGCTAGCCAGGGCACTGTGTTCTTCGTACAGAAACACTATAAGAGCATAATCACCTCAACTAAAGGCGATAATTACTTTAGTATATAGCATGACAATAACAGCATTCAATATCACATGAAAGTTTAGTTGCATTAAAAATAGGAACATTTGTTCTGAAAATATACATAAAATGATGGAAATATAGCAATTATCACAAATTCTCAAATTCAAAAATTATAAATAACTAACATACGAAACAATTTGTACAAAGTTGAACATGAAAGTTTTATTAATGTCAAACTCACTTTAAATTATCATGCTTGAGTGTCACCTATGCATATCAATAAGGAAAACCCTCCGACATTAAAATTTCAAAAAGTTTCTAAGTACAGATTGCACTTTTTAAAAGACTTTTATTCATATACAGATATTGGTCAAATAAAAATGTATTTTTATGTGATATACTTATATGAATATATTGGCAAATTGTTAGCATTACAATTATATCATTTGTGTCATTTGTGAATAATTTACAGTTTATGTGGCTTTTGTTATCCTCAGTATTATATTAAACACTATATTTAAAGCATGCATTTATATAGTCTTATATCTTTTTGCAACAAGTAGAACATGTGCACTGTCTCGATAAAAGTGGAAGAAATTTAACTTCGGGTGGAATTGGTAAGAATCCATTTACTCCACAAGCAGACGGCATTCAAATTATCGAAATACCAAAAAGAACAATGATTTCTTTTTCCTCGGAGTTCATAATATTCCATTAATTGGTGGTCTCTTTCCAAAATACTACATAAAGGTGTCTGCCACTACTTTTATTTTTTTGGGTGGTCTTAAAAACAGGTGTGACTATATTCATCTAAGAACAGAACGTATTTGAAATGGATGTAGGCGAAATGTATCTGACGAAAATCCTTTAAAATCTAACTCAGTGTCTTTATTTTGGTTCTTTAAATTGAACCTCTGTATAATATTGGAAAAAACTAAAAACAGCTGCATGTTGGCAAATGGCTCTGTGGGACACATTCTAGTCTTGAAAGAAATATAAAAATCGTTTAATCCGATTACTTATCATATTTTGAAGAAAAAGAAAGTAATAGTGTTTTTGTCCCAATAACATTTTATAACTTTTATCAAAACCGTTAATTCTTGGATGGTACAGGAAACTAGAATGTCGTTAGAAAGCAGCCAAACATCGACGAAATAACTGTAAATCTTCCCTACACTGTGATCTTCCTTACTTCGGTTCGAGTTTATGTGGTGAGCTGTACTGTGATCTTTAATCACACATACAAGACCACTAGTCTAGGGAGGACGCATTTTTTTTAAAATGAGTAGAGTAATGGTGTTTTCCACCCTTTTAAGTTTTTTTCATATATATATTAACAATGTCGGTTCTGAGATAGTAAAGGAATCCGGAGTACCCGGAAAAAACCGCCATTATTTGGGGAGCACACTGCGATCAGTTCAAATTTAATTGAGAGGTGGTGCTCAAGACCAGTAGGCCAACTAGGCGCCCGAATATTATTATGGAATGAAACACATAATGATGCATTAAATAACATATTACCAAGAGATTCAAATAAACCAAAATACAACAAATGGAATAAGAAACAAAACACAAAATTGATGATAATAGAGATAAGAATATGCAATTTTAAAATTGCACTTGTTAATAGTCAACAAGTCAAGAACAACAACTAAAGAAGAAAACCAGTGATTAGGTTATTATGTTTGTCATACATCCTCAAATATAGTATTTTGTTACCGGCAGGGTAAAAGTAGAAATATGAATTGGAACTCAAAGAACACGTCGTATCTCTTCTTTTAAGCTCACTAGTATGAATGATATTCACATTTAAGGTTGTTAAGAACTAGAACGTAATTTATACACCAAATTATGCAGTTAAATGCATTGCGCATGTCGATGGATAAATCGTATACTGTTTTAGTCCATATTAACAAAAATATATGGATGTATGTTCGAAGATTTTAAACTGTTCTTATTGCAGCATCCTACATATATTGGGATATCCAAATTTTTGGTTCGAGATACTGATGATACATTTTATTCCAGAACGGCCGTCTAGTGCCAAAATATTAAAACAGGTGGTTAAATGAAAATTATCTAATAAAAAGTATATAATTTGTTCAGCAGGTAAATGCGTATAGTTACATTAGTGTAAATATATGTATTCAACTCAACGGTCCTTAACATACCATTTATTGTTTGATTACAAGCTTTTCCCTTTTTAGTTTTGCTAACAGGTGCACTTTGCTGTCACACTAGGGATACCACAAAATGTAGATATGCAAAGGTATGAAATGTGTTTTGTTTTGTAGGAAATACGCAAGGCTAATAAAATGTTTATTGTTAACGACATTGCTATTGTGAATCAAAACAAACATACTAAACTATTAACTAAATATATTTCGGATTATGTTTTTTGGCAACTGAGGCGAAGTCACACTGTCATTTAAGATATCGCCATCAATTTCAACGGAAGGAACTGTTTTCAAGAGCACATGAAATAAATATTGGTACAAAATATTTATAAATAGAAAAATTGTAAATATAGGAAATGACAATCCAGTTCATCGGATTTCAAGAGGTAATGCAAGATGGTGTTGCGCTTGATAATTGTAAAATGGATACTTTTACCTTTCATTGGAAGTGGCATGAACCACTATCTTACATACCTCTTAATATACCATGATCATCAAGTAATTTCTTTTTAAAAATTTATTCGTTACTCGTATCCCTCCAAACTGAAGACGTCTATCGCATTCTTTCGCCCCCTTTCACGTGAAACAATATCATATCTTATATCAGCGTTTATTTTATAAAACGGTTCATCACTTTAAAAACACGGCAGAAATAACCGCCTTATATTTTTGTAATACTACACCTGGTTGGTATTATAGCACTGTCATTAACAAAAAAATGCTTTGATCCGTAAAATTTAAACATAACATACGTCATATTTTAAAGTCTATTATAGACTGTTATGTTATACCTTAGTTACAGGTAATAAACTTCCTGGTTTGATGTTTGGAGTGTCGGAGAAATCATTCTGTGGATTGATAGTCCGGTATGTATTACCATTTAATCTGATATTTATCTCAATAATCATAAACATTTCAATGAAATTTATTCATTGCAAACATGTATAACTATAAAAATGAAAGAAGTATAAAACTGTGCAGAGAAATTGGTTACATTTTGTTAAGAACAAAACAATTAGACTAATAAGTATGAGACAATATTAAAATATGTAAAGGACAATTATATCATATACTATCAACTTGATATTAACGTACGAACATATAGAAAATACCGCGACATTAACGCAGTTTGCAGGGTGGGAAGGTCATATTTATACATGATTAATTGTAACATTGTGCAACGTTACCAGTTTGTTGTAGTTCTCTTTATATACAAGGAAGTAATTTGCTGTTCAGTTAAACATGTTATATGTGAATTAACTACCCATAAAATACATATCTTATTGTTCTCTAAAAGGAAAGTGACCTTGTACCCGTGAAGTAGTTAATTATTAGTATCGCAGTCATTTTACTTCCTCTATATACATGATATATTAATTTAAGAAATGTTTTATATATCAAAAAAAAAACATTTCAATCCATGTCCAAATCAAAAACCCGAAGCAAAGAAACATCTTTAATAATAGCAAATTGTTTTAAACACGTTACTTTCAATCATTGACGTATAGTCAAGTACTCCGGAACGACAAGCACCATCTGTTTAGCTTGCTACAGCGTCACGAATTCAATCCAAATTGAGAATGAAATTAACATGGAGCTATGTGACGTCTTTAAATCCGTGAAATAATCAAATGTGTTCAAAAGTTTGCGGGTATTTTAGAAAATATTAAAAAATGTTTAGAAAAATGGTTAATAGTAAGAGATTGGTCATACTTAAAATGTATCATATTGGTGATAACTTAATATTTGGGTTAGAAATATTTATCTCAAACAGGTGAGTGGGTTACAAATCATGCTATGAGTTTTGTAAACGAAATAAAAGTCCCATATAATCAGTATTAGTGTTTTATCTTTTGAGAAACGGTTCTGTCGTGCTTATAGTTTATTATTCAGAAGTATCTAGATAATTTTTAAAACATTTAACGTTGTATACATTGATTGATAACAGTATTAAACTTGTAAGGCTATGTAGAGTTCAGCTGTATTGAAGATTGATAGTGTTCGACTGGATAGACATCTCCAACAAACAAAACAGAAGAGATTTTAAGCGATTTGGGTAACATCATACGTTTACTGGTTCTGTTTCAACAAGTATTCTTCAGGACCATAAACCCCTTAACATGTATTACACCTAAATCATTTGATGCAGTGTGGAGTTCAATCTTCCGATATAGGTTTTAGATTAGCTCTGTATCTGGTCCCAAAATTAAATGTTTAATACGTACATATATTTATACTTCATTTTCTTAAGCTTCACGGGATATACATTACAATTAGTCCTAAACGATGGTTGTTAACGTAATGCATGTACTTATTACATGTATTTTGAGATGTTCGGAAAGCTACAAATGAATTGGTGCTTGCATTTAATTCCCCCGCATACCCACGTGCCATCTATAATTTATATAAGTCGTAACTACGACGCAGTTTTGACTTAGTTTTATCGTAATTACGATTTAGTATCTCGCATTGTTGAATTAATTATGTCGTAATTACAACTATATATCTTCAATAAACGTCTGAAATGAGCTACCGATTCGGCACGAATTACGTAGCTTAAGTTCAAACTTTCGACAGGCCGGAACTGTAAATATTAGAAAAGCGGAGCGTTTTATGTTATTGTGTCCCTATGTCTGTCTGTCAAAATTAAGACTGTGATTTTAACTATTCCTTAAGAATTTAAGAATTATTAAGTATATATTTTATTTTTATCCATTCGGTTAAAGCATCAAACAGGCGTCCCATTTTTAACAGTAACATGACTTATTATCCACTAAGCCTGCCTCGAACAGTTTAGTTTACATAACAACGACCAAGCGTCACATATGTGTATCGATTCCTCATTTTATGTGCATGTCGCTTAAATAATCAGAACGCACTATTACAAAAGGAATACAAATGCTTTAAACATATTATAAACTATGTATTATTATAGGGTTTAACTGTGTATAGAAGGTCTGGGTTTTGTAACAGTAATGATTCTTTAGTCAAATACTCGGCATTTGGAAATATAGTCACAGGTCTTTCAGAATGCTAATGATCGTTCACTGCCCCTTGTCCTGCAGCACACACTACAAAGACTAGTTTTTTCACTTCACCTATAGTTGGTGACGTCCCGATTTAGGTGAAATATGTCATGACCAGGACGTAAATGGTTGCAAAACCATTGTTCGATTCTGCAATGGAAACAATGCAAAAATGTACCAATTACTGTTGATTTAAAAGAAAATTGTTGATTTTTAACAATCACTGAATGACGCTACGTAATATGAATATTAATTAATAAATATTTTAGATGTTATCAAATGAAAATAAAACTGTAAATGAAATGAAAGTTCTAAGACATTGCAAGGCCGAAGCATCATGTTTTTAACAAGATATTGAGATTGCGCGCAAATAGTTCTTATTTTACGTATTTCATTCATAACATGCAAATCCTATATAACTAAGCAGTATGTCATTGAAGCAAGTTATGAGGTACGTTAAGCCGGGTTATGTAATAAATCCTTAGTAATGTAATACCCATCTTGTACTGTAATAATTTTATTCGTGTAATCTATTAACATCTTGTTATGTAACAAAAACGACGTATAGCGTGCATAAAAACCAATTATATAGTGTGGACGCACTAGTGGTCCTACTTTAATACAGTGTGTATCTTTAATGCATTTATAACAGTGGCTTTTTATTGGATATGAAAATTATGATGATTCATAACTAACATTTATGAAGAAAATGAAGACAGAAAGTATCTCAATGTGTTTTATAATGTTGTACAAAATTAAATCTATAAAGTACAAATGTATAATTCGACACAATACTTTAACGTTTTTCCTCAAAGATGAGTGTCATAGTAGCAGCTGCACCGACCAACGTTGTATTATATAAAAGCTAAACATGTTCCTTTTGCAGTTCTATATCTACAAAACATCATTGAAAACAAATATAAAAACCTTCCCCTATCCCGGATAATGAAATGTACTGAAAACTGGGGAACATCCTGAATCCATTACAAGACATCTTAGGTACTAGAAAAATAGTGTCGATGGAACCTGGGAGGTGAACGGTCGATTACCTTGCCCAAGGACTAATTCCGTGTTATAGGTCTCTATCGCATTCATTTGTAATATGTGATTATGCGCATAATGTATAGTTTAAATGTGATTAGACTCATATTTTATTTTGCAAAAATGTTTAAATTATCTATATATGCATCTTAAAAACCATGTAAAAAGTAATCACTTTGCTTGTATATCGGATCAAACTTGGCTCACCATACAAAACTGATTGACTATACATGAACCAAAAACATACTAATCCATGGGATTCTTCCACCAGGGAAGTGAGGCCATGTGCTCCGGAAGGTTAGGCACCTCATGTTTAGCTAGTTGCACCCGCCAAGTGTGTAATAAAAATTGTGTAAAAGGAACAAGGAACTATGGGACGTCAAAATATCAAGGGTAATCCTGGACATAGAGACATCAAACTCATCAACAATACTGTGATGACGGGCATGAAACATTTTAAGGGCCACCGATTAGCCTTTACGGGTTGTTGATACGAGGAATGCTTTTGACACAACAAAAAATAATTACTATTTAACAAAACATATATCGAGTAAAATGTATCCCTTTTTATGATGGCAATTGTTTTGGAAACAATGGCATTGTTCGCTGTCCGTTTCCCTATAATGTTTTAGCCATTTTGTCTATAGCTGATGACATCTCGACATAAGTGAAATAGTGTTGACTGGGATGTTAAATTCCATTCAATCAATTTATTATTTGATGCAGTGTAAAGTTATTATTTTAATTTTGGAAAAATGGCTAAGTAGTGCTGTACCACTGATAAACACCGCCTAACGTTTATGTGGGAGGTTTTAGAAAACATTTAGGTCCGAAATAACGCCGTTACCGGTATTTTACGGAAAAAAGTGCACTGATATGATTCCGCAAAAACGTTAGGGGATATAACGTGGTATAGCGTCGAACACATTATAACATTTTTCTGTAGGACATACAGAGATGTGAGGGGTTGTATCGATATCAACGTTAAACGCTAGCCGACAGTAATTTCACCCGAAGAAGGGGAAGAGACCCATTTTTAGATAAATAAATTGATAAATTAATTGAATTCCCACTTCATCAAAATAGAAACGTAAAAACATATTCAAGAATTCTTACTGATAAAGAAAAGGATTATCTGTGTAAATTTTAATACAAAATTAGTAATTCTGTGGTCCTCCAAAAATCAACAAAAATCAAAAGAAATACAGGAAGCTGTTGAAACCAGAATAGCGAATATGTTGCTGTTCTCAGACCGTCAAATCTAATACTCAGTCCATTAATAGCGGTCCCGGTCTGTCTGACACATCGTCTGAGTAACTTTCTGGACATTTTGCTAAAACCATTTTGCAAGTTTTTACCGCGACGACATCAATTTTTTAACTAATCAGCCAAAAACAACAGAAATTAATTTTGTCTTGGTGACATTCGATGTTACAAGTTTATACACAAATATTCGTCATGACCTCGGAATACTCGCGGCTAAATATTAAATAGAACGATACCCTAACCTATTACCAAGCAGATTTACCCCTGAATTTGTTCCTGTTCATGTTTATGGTTTATTTGTTTTACAATTAATACGCTATGACAGAGCTTGTTTCCACTATAGGGACTTTATACAACACACCAAGCCTCTTACAATAATTTTTTTGACGCAAAAATATTACAAACCTAAGTTTTAATAAACACTGCTATCAGATCATGGACGGACTATACACTATTAAGGAATACTATGATCATTGCTGTCATTTAATTCCATTACGTTTGTTCCATTATTATTATTTTTGCATTGTATTTTATGGATGGATCTTTTGTGTCAATAAACAAACATAATAAAACATTGATGATAAGCATAAACATTACCCTGGATATAATTGACGTCCCATGTTCCATTCACTTCCAAAGTTAACTACAAATGTGACGGGTGTAGCTACATGTAGTTAAACAGTTCTTGCATTTTCGAAGCACCAGGTTTAAGTTCCCTTGTTGACGTTTTTAACATATTTAACAGTTTTCAAAGTTTTCCTTTGTTTGTTTCTTACGGAAATGTGAAATTAAAAGTGTATTGAAATATAAATTAAACACGATACCCAAGTTTGAATTCCATATATCGAATCAAACCACGTTTTTCTTCATATAACATAATAAGTTGTGGTTCTTGTTTAACAATTATTTTTCATATCTTCTTTCTTTATTACCTTTCTTTATCCTCTATTACTAGTATATGAGCCGTGTTAATTAAAAGAACACCCACCTGTAGGTTGCCCTTAGCGCATTTCATTGATCAAAATATTTGTCGCTTTACAAATAGCCGGCGTTTCGAAATAAGTGAAATAGTTTTGACTGTGACGTAAAACCCCATAAGATCAATCATTCAATCTATTATTTGATGCAGTGTGGAGTTATAGTTTATAACTTTTTATATTATGATATAGATTAATAGCTCTGTAAATGTTAACCATCTATATAGCTGTAAAGTCAATACCACACTGCATTTGTTTCATTTAGCTGTAAAATTTACATGGTCCCTTACACCCATTGTAGCATATTGGAGATATTCAAAAAGCTACATATCAACTTGTATTTTAGTTTCCACAGACAACACTTCTAAACTTGCAAGGATGGGACTCTTATAGCTCTTTATAGAATGTACTTAACTACATAGAATATTTCTTAGTGTATGATTAGATAAACATCTATCAACCCCAAAATTGTAAATATAGTTATGACCTGTCAAACCTTTTCAAACTTATTTTTATATTTCTTAGGGATGACAGATTTGATATTGGGTTATTTGTTAATAAAGTTTAATTTTATATGGATTGTCAGATATATATGTTTTCAATTATAAATTATTTCATTTTGAATTTGTATTATCTAAAATATATTTGACGTATTAGAGTTCATGCTTTTTTACATTTTCATTTTTTATTTTTACGTGGCAAACCTGGTTAATGCCCGTATATTAACTAAGTTTTCCAGTTTTCGTTTTTTTGTTTTTACTTTTTTGTTCTGATTTTGGGATTATATTTTAAAAATGGATTGGTATGTTTGTGGTTCAAAGTATCAAAATTATTAAATTATTAAATCTTGAATTAGTTCATTTTTGTTCATTTCATTAGGTGTGGGAGAGAACAGCAAGTTTCTATAAAGTATGACAAGCAAACCTGAATTCTCTGCGCAAGTTATATTCAATGTGATACATGTGATACAGGGAACAAAATCAAGTGGAAATGTCTCACGTGTGGCGAAGTCATGTGCGATTCTTGCAAAGAATTCACCTTCGTACAAAAGCCTTAAAGGACCACAAAGTCGTGAACGCAAACGAAATAGAGAAGTATGCAGGCCAAGAAAGAATGAAACAGGCCCCTAAAATAAAATGTCAGGAGCACAAGGAAGAATATATCCATATGTTTTGCATGAAATGCGACAATTAGTTTGCATAACATGTATTGCCAAAACACATGCAGGTCATACGTTTGCCAAAGTGGAAGACATTTATCTAAAAGAAACAGAATTACAAAGCTACTTATCAAGTTCAGAAAGCAAATGGCAGGTTATGAAGCAATGCTGAAATCTTGCGATTTGAAAAAGGCAGAAGTTTCAAAACAACGAAAACATGACTCAGGCAGGGTAAAAGATAGATTCGTAACATTTCAGACGTATCTAGATAAAGCCATGAAAGAAATGGAGGCCCAACTTCAGAAGAGTGAATTCGATGATCAAAAGAAACTTGATGGTTTCAGGAAAAAAGTAGTAACCACAATCAATTCTGTTCGAGACTTCAATCAAACTTGTAACCAGAAACTCTCAGCTTCATCAGCAGAAATGTTAAGTTTTCTTCAGGCAGCCAAGTTGAATCATGAGCAAAAACAACAACTCGAGATTCCCCAGTTGTCTGGTACTGTTTTCAAGCCTGGTAATACCACAGCCGCGGAAGTAGCTGGTCATCTGGGATCTATTGATGTAGGAAAGATGCATGATGTTACTGAGGTAACTGTTAAGTCCAGTTTTAAAACTAAAGATTCAACACATCTAATAGTTGCCACTAATGATGACAAACTGTGGCTTGGAATACAGAAAGAACCCAAAATTACTTTGCTGAACACTAAAGGCAAAATAATAAAGTCAGTCGATATTGGCGGTCCGCTGTACTGGTTCACTTTGAGTGCACAAGATAACTTGATGGTAACACATTACCATGGTTACAAAGTGAAAAAGATGTTAGGAAACACAGATAAAGTAGTGGATTTCTTTGACGCATCACCGTTCTATACATATGGCATAGCCTGTTCCCGGTCAGGTGACATACTTGTAGGATTATTTGATTATGAAGGGAGTGGAGAAGGCAAAATTATCAAATTGTCGCCGACAGGAAGAATACTGCAAATTGTATATGGCTTGCAGGAGAATAAAAAGACAACCTTTGAATGCCCCTGTAGTATTGCGGAAACAATAAATAGTCATTTGTACATTATAGATAATAAAGAACATGATGAAATAAAATTGGATTGTGTAGATTGGACTGGCAAAGAAAAAATGAAATATAAAGGAAATGATGATCCGAACTTTCATCCAAATGATGTAGCCGTGGATGAATACGGAAACATTTTAGTTATTGATTTGGGTAAAACAGTACATTTACTTGATAGTGAAGGAAAGTTTTTACGGAACTTAATCGGTGGAGAAGATCATATTGAACCTTGCACCATGTGCATCGATAGATTTGGATATCTATGGGTTACAGATTTTTGTGCAAAAACAATTTACAAGATAAAATATGTTTAGTGCTTTGATTGCATTTGTCATATGTTAATCATTTGATTTTTTTACTGTTTATATTGGATACTGAATACTGAAACGTTCTATGTCAACTTACTGAAGTCAGATGAAGTATTTGATCATTAACAATTGACCTTTAACTATTTGTACGACACAACAATGTTAAAATAATTTGTGTGCATTATTACTTTTCAAATGCATTTGTGGGAGATATGAAAAGTTTAACAGTTGAGCAAAAATGGCGTCAGTTTGAGAAAGTAGGCCCATATAGAGTGTTATTTATATTGTAAATATGATAAAATATTAAGCATATGGTTATAGACCACAGTTTTTCAAAATTGAACATGGGTATTTATTATACACAAATGTCATGCAGTAGTTAGTGTTGTTCTCCGAAGAGTAAAACACTTTACCAATTTTTTGACGGCCTTTTGTTGAGATGACCATGCGTTCAGTGTTACAGAGAGGAAATAGTGTCAGTGTGATTGCCAGGGCACTGAGTTTTTCCTACAAAAACACCAAAAAAGCATTGTAACTTCAACTTAAGTTGATAATAACTTTAGTATATGACTTTACAATAACAGGGTTTAATATTCCATGAAAGTTTAGTTGCATTAAAAATAGGAACATTTATTCTAATGATGGAAATTGCTACTGATGGAAATATAGAGATTATCACAAATTCTCAAAATGCAAATATTTACTTTTAATTATCACTAACGTATGGAAATATTTGTAACAAGTTGAACATGAAAGTTCTATTAATGCCAAACTCACCTAAATGACCATGCTTGACCATACATACAATTCAAAAGGGGAAAACCTCCAACATTAAAATTCCAAACAGTTTCCAATTACAGATAGTACTATTATTTAATTGTATGCATATACATTATTCATCAAATAAAAAGTTATTTTTTATGTGATATACTTTTATGAAATGTATCAGCAAATTGTTAGCATTACAATTATATAATTTTTGTCATTTGTAAATAATTTACAGTTTATGTGACTTTTTTATCCTCAATATTATATTAAACACTATATTTATATAATGTATTAATATAGTCATATCTTTTTCAACAAGTAGAACCATGTGCAGGCTGTCTCGATAAAAGTGGAAGAAATTTAACGTCGAGTGGAATGGGAAACAACTCCATTACTCGACAAGAAGATGACATCCAAACTATCAAAATAACAACAGCAATAATTTTATTTCCCTCATAATATTCCATTAATTGGTGGTCTCTTTGCAAAATATTTCATATAGAACCCTATCACATTGTTTTCCTTTGGTGGTCTTAAAAACATGTGTGATTATATTCATCTAAGAACAGCACGTATTTGAAATGGATGTGGGCGAAATGTAACAGAAGAAAATCCATTAAAATCTAACTCAGTATCTTCAGTTGTCTTCTTTAAATTGAACCTCTGTATAATATTGGAAAAGACTAAAAACAGTTCCATTTTGGCAAGTGGTTCTCCGGGACACATTCTAGGCCCTGAAACAAAAAATAAAACTCGGCTTATCATCTTTTAAAGTAGAGTCGAGTAATAGTGTTTTAGGACCCAATAATCTTTTATTATTATCTTGGATGGTTTAGGAAACTGGAATGCCTATAGAAAGCAGCCAAACATCGGCGAAATAACTTAAAAAACTTTCTCACACTACGATCACCTCAAGTTGGGTTCGAAGTTATGTGGTGAGCAGTACTGTGATCTTTAAGCATACTTACAAGACAACTAGGCCAGGGAGGACCCATATTTTTATGAGTAGAGTAATGGTTGATTTCCACCTTATTTGAATTGTTTTATTTGTATCTAGAATGTCAGTTTTTGGATTTTGGAGAAACCGGAGTACCTGAAAAAACCGTCAATCTTCGGGGAGCGAACTAACAAGCCTTTTCACACTAGGATCTGCCCGAGTTGGATTAAAATCTAAGTGTTGTGAGGTCTTGTGGTCTGCAGGCGCGCGTTCAAGACCAGTAGGCGCCTGATTAGATGGAATGAATCACAGAATGATACAATAAATAACAAAATTATTAAGAGATTCCAAATGAACCAAAAAACAACAAATGAAATGAGAAACAAAACACAAAATTGATAATAATTGAGGGAAGAACATATAATTTTTAAATTGTACAATAGTCAACACAGTCAAGAGCAAGCACGAAACAAGAAAACTAATGACAAACCAGCAAAATAAACACGAATTGGGACCACTGGTTATATTCACCGACTTTTAACGGGCACTGGATAGATGGTCAGTTGAGTGGTTATGGTGATATTGGAAGGCCATCCACAATTGAATAGCCAGTTATCCTAGATACTCACATTACACTTATTACATTATAAAAAGCTAATATCTAGCGATTTAGATAAAAGCAACCAACATGCAGAGCAGACATGTCGAAAGTTAATACTCAGTGTCAGATCGACAGCTCATTAGCAGCTGCTAACCATCGGCAGCTTTTTGACCAGTAGATATCCATGCCTCTGCTACTCAGTAGCCAAGCTGGGACTCAGCTTAGTGCTCAACTTTCGACATATCTCTACTGTTAAACATTTGTTTTTATTCTTTTCTAAAGAATTACTATTCATACAAACACACATTTTTTGTGTAACATACATACTTTAATAATGCTGGTTAAGGAAAACGGAATGATTTATTGTTAAATGGTTACGACTAAAGCAGAGATATATTCTAACATACCAGTGAAAAAGGGAACGAATCCTTCTTTCTTGGCTAACTTTCCGTCAGGTCCAATTAATCTTTCTGGTAGGAATTTCAATGGTTCCTCCCAGTATTTAGAGTCAAACAAGGATGAATTGATATTTCCACGGATTATCGCCCCTTTTTGTATGAAGTGACCATCAACATGTACATCTCCCGTTGTAACGTGGAGCATACTGGATGTTGCTAAGTAAAATATGGTAAAATACGATAGATAAAATTAAGTGTAAGGTATCCAAGAGGTAGATTAAGATTATTGCTATTGTGGAACTTGCCTTAAATACGGGAACGTTATGCAACCGAAAATGCTGCTTACATATAAATGTTTAACTCAGCTCAGGATCATTATAATTCTAGGCTTATCATGACCCTCAAAAAGTTTTGGTCGTCATTACATTATTAATATTGTTAATAAGTATTATGTTTCTGTATCCAAAAGTATCTTAGATATAGCTCATATCCCATTGTTCAATGTTCTTTTTTTCAGAATTTTGTTCCACGCCTTATTATATAGCTAGCTGAACAGCTTGAAAATTGACAAATTGAGTTAAACACGTGAATTTCCATCAGGAATTGACACAGTGTGCACATATACATTTCATTGTAGTCAATAAATTTATAATTAGGTAATTTCTTTTAAAAGTTATCTAGACAAAACATGACTAAATAAGAAGGTTTTTAGCAATGATCAAAGTCCGGCTTCATTAACGATATTCATCTGTTGGGTTAGTGCGAAATTGTCAATGTACATTGAATGCACATGTTTTATGTTTCAGCAACTAGACGCCACTAGTCATGAAACCAAAGCACCATTTGTAGAAGAAAAACGCTTTCAGGTAAAAGCCGTTTGGGCCGATTAAAATGTATTGGAAAAAATGCGGCACGGATATATTGGTATTATACCTTAGAACGAATTAAATCTGATAATATATACAGTCTAACCTGTCTTAAAGGCCATCTCCATATAAGGGTCACTTGCTTATGAAGGCAAGTAAAATTTTATACCAATTGTTCCTTATTCGTGTTATTTGAACCTGTATATAAAGGCTACCTGATCATAAAGACCATTTTTACTGGTTCCCTTGGGTGACCTTTATAAGGATTTCCTAAGCTTTATTTGGTAAAATATATTTTGGTCCTTTGGGTAAGTTTTCAACATCTTCAAAATAATTTTGGTTTCATAATTTTGGTCCAAGCACTACTGATGAGAAATTGTATTCCGAAACGACCGTCAAGTGCTGTAATCAAAAACAAACATACTTAAAGTAAAAACTTTGGAACTGACAAGTTAGGTTAGACACGTGAACTTCCACCAGGGAAGTGAGGCCGGGTGCTCCGGAAGGGTAAGCACCTCCTGTTTAGCTAGCTACACCCGCCACGTGTGTAATCAAAATTGTGTGAAAGGAACATGGAACTATGAGACGTCAAATATATCCAAGGCAATCCTGGACACAGAGACATCAAACTTATCAACAATACTGTGATGACGGCCATAAAACTTTTTGAGGGCCTTGATAAGCCTAGGCGTGCAATATCCCTGAGTCAACAATTTATTTGCAAGCAGCCTACTTCGTTGTACAAAGTCCCCGTAGTGGGAACAAGCTCTATCATAGCGTATTTATTGGGAAACAAATACACCATAAGCAGGAGAAGCAGGTATATTGCTGCATAAAAAAGGAAAGTTGACAATAGAAAAATTGAAGTCATCACGTTTGTCATAAAGTTTCATATGTAGCCTTTCCTGTGCGTCATATTTCAGGTATAAGTCTAAATATGAAGCAGAACTTGAGGAATCAGTCGTGTCTTTTATTTCAAGCTCACTAGGATAGATGACATTTACATAGTCTCCGAATTTAGGATTGTTAAGAGACAGAACGTCATATATATCTGTATGCTGAGTTGAATGATTTGGCGACAGTTTTCTCTCCAGATTTAACAAGGTTCTGCATAAATTCTGCTTCGTAAGAATAAAGAAACAAATCAGCAAGCAATGGTGCACAGTTTGTACCCATTGGTATACCGATTGTTTGCTGAAAAACTATATTACCAAACACAACAAAAATTAAAACTGGTATAATATGCAATTTAAACCCCTGGGCCGATATCTCTGCTGGTGGCTGGTGCACCGAGGATATCACTTACTCAGTAGGCAATAATTTGGTATTATTGTCAGAAATATACTATAATTGTCTAAATTTCCTGCAAGTTAAAATTTGAAATTTCTAAAAAACTAAGATATACTCCCTCATGCAAAGTATTTCCTTAGCCTAATTTGGTAAAATATAATTTGGTCCTCTGGGTAAGTTTTCAACATCTTCAAAATAATTTTGGTTTCATAATTTGGGTCCAAGCACTACTGATGAGAAATTGTATTCCGAAACGGCCGTCTAGTGCTGTAAAAATTAAAACTGGTATAATATGTAATTATACACAGGATTTGCTGTCTTAAAGAATCATTTATTACAATGATAAACAGAAACAAACTAAGAATTTCGGTCTGAGCACTACTAGTACTAGTAAGGATTTTGATTCAGAAACGACAATCATCTAGTATTGTAAAATTAAAACTGATTTAGCAGTAATCAATGTATACATACCAATACTAGAAAGGCGTTGTATCTCCATCAGTGTTGCCTGAACGCTGAACGTATACTAATTTATCTTTGTCGTCTAAACAAACCATTCTACCATGACCAATAACCTTAAAGTGAATATATGAATGATACTAAAATACTACACATTCCTACACTTTTGTTTTCATTACACATAATAACACGTGTTATTATTTATGAATGATATAGGAGCATGAAAGATACAACTGAATATGCAAGCTCTGGTTCATATTTAAACTAATATCTCAATAATGAGGCCCGCGAAAGGCTACATTTGAGAAGCTGTATGACAAGCGTGACGGCTTCAATTTTTTTTATTACAGCAATTAATCTGTTGCCCCTGTTTATGGTTTAATTGTTTTACAATTAATACGTTATGATACAGATTTTTCCCCACTACAGGGTCTTCGTACAACAATCCAAACTGCTTACAAATAAATTGTTGACGAAGGTATGTTACAAGCGTAAATTTGTCAAGTCTTCCTAAAAATCTTTATGGTCGTCATCACAATTTTGATAATGAGTATCATGTCTCTGTATCCAAAATACACTGGATGTAATTAACGTTCAATGTTACTATGACTCTTGTTAAACTGGACCTTTTAAAAATAAACATCTTAAATTAGTGACTTCAAACGTAATTAAAATATAAGAATTTCTTTTAAAATATCAATAATTAAAAAAAATTAGCTTAATGACGAATTGATATCTTTCAATTTTTAATTAAAATTAAAAAAAGGTAATGTTTCCTGAAAAATGTAAAATGAACAAATGCATGTTGTATCTGTATTCTATCATATTTAAAGCTACAAAACTCCTAAAATTGGAACAAACATATTCATACATATTAAATGGGACGTTTACGTCGCTTTTGTCTGAAATAACGTTGTTTTTACGAGAAAACGTAAACTGATATGATTCTGCATAGATGTTAGGCGGTATGACGTCGTACAGCATTGAAACCATTATAACATTTTTATTCAGGGTAAGCAGAGACACAATGGGTAGTATCGATCTTAACGTTACACACTATCCTACTACATGACATTTACATGATTTTGTTCATAGACAACAATAAAGGTCTATATTCACGCCTAAACTTGTTCCTCGGGGTTGTACATACATTACATTTTATCACTTCAACTTTAATGTTTTACACACAAATTGTAAAAATATTTAGTATTTTTATATTATTTTTATTTTTTATGCTTTTATTTTTGTTAACAATTCTACTAAAACGGCTAGAGGACATTTCATCATTGCCGCAAAATACATCCTATCCAATAGATATTGAAACTTTCTTTACAACTGACTAGACTATCGTCTCCAAAAGATGGTGATCTCATAGGTATAATATATTCCGACCCATCAATAATGTTTTAAGAACCTGTAAATTAATTAATTAACCAGTGAAGTACTGTATATGAAGAAACATTCGCGTTGAAAAAATATTCGCATATTCGCGATTTTCACGGTTACTGTTTTATCGGATAATATACAATAATTGCCCTCTAGGTCTGTGGCCATCCAGAATTGTTACCCAACAGAAGGGTTGTCACCCGAGGGCATCGCCCACAGACCTAAAGGGCAATTATTATTTTATTATACCGAAACAAAGCTTACCATGTAAATGACACAAACAATACATACATTTTAAATTTTCAACCATCTGTTACTGGCGCTCGTCTACATACTTTATATTCCGCAGAATCTAGGTTTACCTCTCTTTCTGTTTCTATAAAATGCATTTTTAGTATTTTCACTAAAGCTTGGGTGCCCCTTTTGTGTTTTCTGCGTTTTTGCCATGCATAATTAAGTCCGCTTTCAACGAACTGCAAAAACGACTGGCCGCCATTGCTATTGTTTACAAAAATTACAACACTGTCCAGTTGTACGAGTTATTTCCCTTGTACCGGGTAATCACCGGGAGATAATAAAATTATCACATGACTGTGAGAGGTTATCACATGGCTGTGAGAGTTTATCACGTGGTTGTGAGAGGTTATCACATGGCAGTGAGAGGTTGTCAAACGCTGACAGTGATTCTGTGGGAAATATATCATTTATTACATGTCATGTGATTGGAAAACATCCAATGAAAAGTGTTTTAATATATGTGAAGTATAATAAACTTTCTTATTTCCCTTGGTACACTCTACCTACAGTCAGAACCGTGAATACTTCTTACGGCGGGATAGTTTAGACGGTTAAAACCGCGTAAGTATCTTTTCGCTAACGTTTCTTCTTATACAGTACAATACAGTAAAAACAGTAATCCTCTGCTATTTAATCTGATATAATGCGCAAAGGTAGAGCTTGTTCCCACTTCGGGGACTTTGTACAACGAAGTAGGCTGCTTGCAAATAAATTGTTGACAAGTTAATAGCAATTACTCTATATAGATATATAGTTTACGCTCGATAATGTTTGTATTACATCATCTTGTTCATAAAAGTCAATAATTAAGACCAGTAAGCTGTTTTAGATTACAAATATACAGAATATCAATCACATGTTGCGATGATTAGATAACACATATTTAATATAGAAAAATAATATATGTGTTACACAGCACAGACAAAACTGCTTTGATAGTGGTATGTATAATAATAATAATAATAATAATAATAATAATAATAATAATAATAATAATATCCTATGTAATTCCTCATTCATCACTCCTTCGTTAACATTCTTTTGTCATGTAATAATTTTCCTTCTAAACCCAACTAATCGAAATTACTTATGAGATTGATTGAATGTGGTTTTAAGTAAAATATTTTACTTATACTGAGTCGTCACCGGCAATAGGTGAAGTGACAGAAGTTTATACTTTTGCATTGCGATCAGGGTAATGTGTAGGGAGGGTTTTTTAACACCGCGTCGGATTTTAAAGTCTCTTCCAACCAACCCGCGACTGTCATTTCTAAATACCTTGACGAATGAACAGTTATTTTCTTTACTAAAGTCTTAGTTAGTTCCGACAGGGGTTAGAACCCAAGATTTCCAACATACCAAGTTGGCATTACCGATTGAGTAACTAATTATAAGAGACTGAAATACTACACATGCATACTCCTCTGTTTTAATTACACATACTAACACGTTTTATTTTTTATGAATTATATAGAAACAATAAATATACAACTAAATATGCAAGCTCTGGATCATATTCAAATCAAAAACAAACATACTTATCCATTTCCGAATCACAATCCAGAAGCAAAGTAAAAACTTTGGAACTGACAAGTTAGGTTACACACGTGAACTTCCACCAGGGAAGTGAGGCCGGGTGCTCCGGAAGGGTAAGCACCTCCTGTTTAGCTAGCTACACCCGCCACGTGTGTAATCAAAATTGTGTGAAAGGAACATGGAACTATGAGACGTCAAATATATCCAAGACAATCCTGGACACAGAGACATCAAACTTATCAACAATACTGTGATGACGGCCATAAAACTTTTTGAGGGCCTTGATAAGCCTAGGCTTGCAATATCCCTGAGTCAACAGTTTATTTGCAAGCAGCCTACTTCGTTGTACAAAGTCCCCGTAGTTGGAACAAGCTCTACCATAGCGTATTAATTGGGAAACAAATACACCATAAGCAGGAGAAGCAGGTATATTGCTGCATAAAAAAGGAAAGTTGACAATAGAAAAATTGAAGTCATCACGTTTGTCATAAAGTTTCAAATGTAGCCTTTCCTGTGCGTCATAATTCAGGTATAAGTCTAAATATGAAGCAGAACTTGAGGAATCAGTCGTGTCTTTTATTTCAAGCTCACTAGGATAGATGACATTTACATAGTCTCCGAATTTAGGATTGTTAAGAGACAGAACGTCATCTATATATCTGTATGTTGAGTTGAATGATTTGGCGATAGTTTTCTCTCCAGATTTAACAAGGTTCTGCATAAATTCTGCTTCGTAAGAATAAAGAAACAAATCAGCAAGCAATGGTGCACAGTTTGTACCCATTGGTATACCGATTGTTTGCTGAAAAACTATATTACCAAACACAACAAATATGTTATCTATCAAAAATTCCAACATTTTGTTAATGGTATCTTCAGTATATTTTTGTTTGGAATCCGTATGGTGCTTGACAAAATAACCAGAATCCCTATTCAGCACCAGATATTTGTATCTAGGCTTGCCGTTTTTGTAGAAGAAAGACAAGTGAATAATTTCTTTAAGACGTTCTTTCAATTTAGAATGAGGGATTGTGGTGTATAGTGTAGAAAAATCAAATGTTTTTATACTTTTTACATGAGATAAAGTATTAGAAGCAAGATGTTCAAGTTATTCTTTAGAATTTTTGAGAATCCACATTTGGTTGATTCCAGATGTAGAATATACTTTTTCTGAATAAGACTGAAGACCATCTTTGACGATTGTCAAAATTTGTGTTAGAGTTACCGATAATGATTTAGTAGTACATTTAGATGAGCCTGTATGGATTTTTATGGAGTTTAGGAATTTAATACAAGTAAGGAAGATCAAGATCTTCCTCTTTAAGATTGATACCAAAAGACTCGAGAACTCCCCTATGGTTGGAAAGAACTTCATCTTTGGTAAAATTAGTTCTAGTATATGTAGGGTTATTTGATATACTATCTAAACCAAGCTCCTTAATAAGACATTCAAGGTAGAACCTCTTACAAACGAGAATAATGTTGTTGGAAGCCTTATCAGCTGGGACAACAACATATTTGTTGTGTGGTCTGTTAAAATTGCCTTGATTTCTGGATCCTTGAGTACTGAGACCTCAATAAAGACGCCCGGGAAAGGCTACATTTGATAAGCTGTATGACAAGCGTGATGGCTTCAATGTTTCTATTGCAGCAATTAATCTGTTGCCCCAGTTTATGGTTTAATTGTTTTACAATTAATACGTTAGGGTAGAGGTTTTTCCCCACTACAGGGTCTTTATATAACAATCCAAGCTGCTTACAAATAAATTGTTGACGGAGGCATGTTGTAAGCCTAAATGGCAAGTTGTTCTAAAAAGCTTTATGACCGTCATCACTGGATGTAATTCGCATGGAAAACATATTCGCATATTCTCGATTTTCACGGTTACTGTTTTATCGGATTAACTTTCTTATTTCCTTTGGTAAACTTTACCTACAGTCAGAACCGTGAATACTTTTTACCGCGGAATAGTACTTATACCTGAATTATGACGCACACGAAAGGCTACATTTGAAACAAAACGTGATGACTTCAATTTTTCTATTTTCAATTTTTTTTATGCAGCAATATACCTGCTTCTCCTGTTTATGGTGTATTTATTTGCCAATTAATACGCTATGGCAGAGCTTGTTCCCACTATTGGGACTTCGTACAACGAAGTAGGCTACTTAAAAATAAATTGTTGACTCAAGGATTTTGCAAGCCTAGGCTTATCAAGGCCCTCAAAAAGTTTTATGGCCGTCATCACAGTATTGTTGATAAGTTTGATGTTGCTGTGTCGAGGATTGCCCTGGATATATAAGACGTCTCATAGTTCCATGTTCCTTTCACACAATTTTGATTACACACGTGGCGGTGTAGCTTACCCTTCTGGAGCACCCGGCCCCACTTCCCTGGTGGAAGTTCACGTGCCTAACCTAACTTGTCAGTTCAAAAGTTTTTACTCTGCTCTCTGGATTGCGATTCGGACATGGATTAGTATGTTTGTTTTGATTAGACGTATCTTTCCGCTAACGTTTCTTCTTATACAATACAATACAGTAAAAACAGTAATCCACTCCTATATATATGAAGTTAATAGCAATGGATCTATAAAGATATATAGTTTACGCTTGATAATGTTTGTATTATCATCTGGTTCATAAAAGTCAATAATTAAGATTAGTGACCTGTTTTCGATTATAAATATACAGAATATCAATCACATGCATACGATGATTAGATAACATATATTTAATATAGATAAATAATATATATGTTTTAGAGCACAGACAAAACTGCTTTGATAGTGGTATGTATAATAATAATAATAATATCCTATGTTTTTCCTCAACCATCACTCCTTCGTTAACATTCTTTTGTTAAAATTACTTATGAGTTTGATTGAATGTGGTTTTAAGTAGCTGTCAAGAATATTTCATTTATACTGAGTCGTTACCAGCTATAGGTGAAGTGACAGAAATTTTTACCTTTGCATTGCAGTCCGGGTAATGTGTAGGGAGGGTTTCTGTAACACCGCGTCGGATTTTAAAGTCTCTTCCGAACAACCCCGTGAATGTCATTTCTAAATACCTAATGACGAATGAACAGTCACTTCCCTTTTTCAAGTCTTGGCTAGTCCCGACCGGGGTTTGAATCCATGACCTACATACAATACCGATTAAGTTACTACTTATAAGAGACTGAAATACTACACATGCATACTCCTCTGTTTTAATTACACATAATAACACGTTTCATTGTTCATGAATTATATAGAAACAACAAACATGCATATGAATATGCAAGCTCTGGTTTATATTTTAACTAATACCTCAATAATGACGCCCGCGAAAGGCTACATTTGATAAGATGTATGACAAGCGTGGCGGCTTCAATTTTTCTATTGCAGCAATTAATCTGTTGCCCCTGTTCATGGTTTAACTGTTACGTTATGATAGAGATTTTTTCCCCACATCAGGGTCATCATACAACAATCCAAGCTGCTTATAAATAAATGTTGAACATGGTATGTTTACAAGCGAAAATTTGTCAAGTCGTCCTAAAAAGCTTTATGACCGTCATCACAATATTGATAATAAGTATCACGTCCTGTATCCAAAAATACACCGGATGTAATTAACGTTCAATGTTCCTATCACTCTTGCTAAACAGAAGGTTCTTACGTTATCGAAGCACCAGGTCTCACTTCCTTTATGGACGTTTTTAACATAATTTAACATTCAGTGTTCACAGTTTTGTTTGTTTCTCACGAAAATGTGAAACTTAAAGTGTTTTGAAATATAAATCAAGCATTTCAGTTTCCACAGACAATACTGTTAAACTGCAAGAACGGGGAGTCTTATAAAGCTCTTTATAGAATGGACCTAACTACATTAAATGTTTCTGTCTCCAGGATTGCCCTGGCTATATTTGACGCTATATAATTTCATGTTCCTTTCACACAATTTTAATTACAAACGTGGCGCGTGTAGCTAGCTAAACAGAAGGTGCTTACCCTTCCGGAGCACGCAGCCTCGCTTCTTCAGTGAAACTTCACGTGTCTAACCTAACTAGTCAGTTCCAAGGGTTTTACTTTGCTTCTGGATTGTGATTCGGACATTGATTATTATTTATTAGAAGAGCATCTTTAAAACCCAAGATAGTGAGCAAATTGTTTAGCTAAAGTTTAGTTCTGACCCGTCAAACTATAAAACTTATCTTTTACTTTTATGGAAGAATACTGACAGATAACAGATTTGATATTGGGTCATTTGTTTATATAGTTTAATTTAATATGGATGATCATATATACATGTTTTTAATTATGAATGGATTATTTCTGTTTGCATTAATATTTATCGTCGTATAGTTCCATGCTCCTTTCATTCTCAATTTGATTTTACGTGGCAAACGTAGCTACATAGTTATAACACCTTGCCTCACAAGTTGAAGCCTGTGTGATAATTAAATTTTCCAGTTATTTTGTTCTAATTTTAGAATTATACCTTAAACATTGATTGGTATGTTTGTGTTTTTTTAGTATCAGTAATAATAATTACTTAAAACTATTAAATCTTGAATAAGTTCATCTTTGTTTAATACATTAGATGTGGGGAAGTTTCTATAAAGTATGGCAAGCAAACCTGAATTCTCTGGACAAGTTATTATTCAATGTGATACATGTGGCACATGGAACAAAATCAAGTGGAAATGTCTCACGTGTGGCGAAGTCATGTGCGATTCTTGCAAAGATTTTCACATTCGTACAAAAGCATTAAAGGACCACAAAGTCGTGAACGCAGACGACATAGAAAAGTATGCCGTTCAAGAAAGAATAAAACAGGCCAATTTAAAATGTCAGGAACACAAGGAAGAATATATCCATATGTTTTGCGAGAAATGCGACATATTAGTTTGCCTAACATGTATTGCCAAAACACATGCAGGTCATACGTTTGCCAAAGTGGAAGACATTTATCCTAAAAAGAAACAAGAATTACAGAAGTACTTATCAAGTTCAGAAAGCAAATTGGCAGGTTATGAAGCAATGCTGAAATCTTGCGATTTGAAAAAGGCAGAAGTTTCAAAACAACGAAAACATGACTCAGGCAGGGTCAAAGAACGATTCGTAACATTTCAGACGTATCTAGATAAAGCCATGAAAGAAATGGAGGCCCAACTTCAGAGGAGTGAATTCAATGATCAAAAGAAACTTGATGGTTTCAGGAAAAAAGTAGTAACCACAATCAATTCTGTTCGAGACTTCAATCAAACTTGTAACCAGAAACTCTCAGCTTCTCCAGCAGAAATGTTTAGTTTTCTTAAGGTAGCCAAGTTGAATCACGAGCGAAAACAACAACTCGAGATTCCCCAGTTGTCTGGTACTGTTTTCAAGCCTGGTAATACCACAGTCGCGGAAGTAGCTAGTCATCTGGGATCTATTGATGTAGGAAAGATGCATGATGTTGCTGATGTGACTGTTAAGTTCAGTTTTAAAACTAAAGACTCAAAAAATCTAATACTTGCCACCAAAGATGACAAACTGTGGCTTGGTACGTATAGAGAAACCAAAATTACTTTGCTGAACACTAAAGGCAAAATAATAAAGTCAGTCGATATTGGCGGACCGCTGTACAGGTTCACTTTGAGTGCACAAGATAACTTAATGGTAACACATTACCATGGTTACAAAGTGAAAAAGATGTTAGAAAACACAGATAAATTCGTTGATTTCTTTGACGCATCACCGTTCTATACATATGGCATAGCCTGTTCCTGGTCAGGTGACATACTTGTAGGATTATTTGATCATAAAAGGAGTGAAGAAGGCAGAATAATCAAATTGTCGCCGACAGGAATAATACTGCAAATTGTATATGGCTTGCAGGAGAATAAAAAGAGAACCTTTGAATGCCCTGGTAGTATTGCGGATTCAATAAATGGCCATTTGTACATTATAGATATTGATGAACATAATAAAAAAAAACTGGTATGTGTAGATTGGACTGGCAAAGCAATCATAAAATATAAAGGAAATGATGATCCGAACTTTTGCCCAAATGGTGTAGCCGTCGATGAATACGGAAACATTTTAGTTATTGATTTTGAAAAAACAGTACATTTACTTGACAGTGAAGGAAAGTTTATACGGCACTTAATCGGTGGTGGAAAAGATCATACTCAACCAAACGGCATGTGCATTGATAGTTTTGGATATCTATGGGTAACAGATTTTCATGCAAAAACAATTTACAAGATAAAGTATGATTAGTCCTTTGATTTTATGTAAATAATTTGATTGTTTCACTCTTTATATTGGATACTGAAAACTGAAACGTTCTCTGGTAAGACTTCTTTTTCTACCCCGCCCCCCTCCACACCTATTAAATTCTGTGTAAAATTCTGGAAAAATTATTTTTCAAAGAAATATTTAAAATTGCTTGATTCCGTCATTTTAGGCATTTTTAGTCGAAATCAACATTTTAGTAGAGGGTACAAATAGAAATCTTTCCCGTTCTATAACTACTTACTGATTTATTCAATAATAATTGACCTTGAACTATTTGTTCGACACAAGAATGTTAAAATAATTTGTGTGCATTAATACGTTTCATAATGCATTTTTGGAAATATGAACACTTTAACAATTGAGCAAAAATGACGTCAGTTTGAGAAAGTAGGACCATATAGAGTGTTATTTATTTTGTAAATATGATATAATATTTAGCATATGGTTTTGAACCAAATGCTTTCAAAATTGATCTTTGATACTTATTATACAAATCAATGCTATGCAGTAGTAAGTGTTGTTCTTTAAAGAGTAAAACTTTGTACCAAGAATTGACAACTTATGTTGATATGATTCTGCTTTCAGTGTTACCAAGTGAGGAAACAGTATCAGTGTGATAGCTCGCCAGGGCACTATATTCTTCGTACAGAAACACTATAAGAGCATAATAACCTCAACTTAAGGCAATGATTAATTATATAACTTAGTATGTGGCATGACAATAACAACATTTAATATCACATGAAAGTTTAGTTGCATTAGAAATAGGAACATTTGTTCTGAAAATATACATATAATGATGGAAATATAGAGATTATCACAAATTCTCAAAATACAAAAAAAATATTTTAATTAAATAACTAACATACGAAACTATTTGTAACAAGTTGAACATGAAAGTTCTATTAATGTCAAACTCACTTTAAATTATCATGCTTGAGTGTCACCTATGCATATCAAAAGGGAAAAACCTCCGACATTAAAATTTTAAAAAGTTTGTAAGTACAGATTGTACTTTTTTTAAATTTATGCATATACAGATATTCGTCAAATAAAAATGTATTTTTATGTGATATACTTATATGAAATATATTAGCAAATTGTTAGCATTACAATTATATCATTTGTATCATTTGTGAATAATTTACAGTTTATGTGGCTTTTCTTATCCTCAATATTATATTAAACACTATATTTAAATCATGCATTCATATAGTCTTATATCTTTTTGCAACAAATAGAACTTGTGCAGACTGTCTCGATAAAAGTGGAAGAAATTTAACTTTGGGTGGAATGGGTAAAAACTCCATTACTCAACAAGAAGATGGCATCCAAATTATTAAAATAACAAAAACAAAGATTTCATTTCCCTCGGAGTTCATAATAATTTATTAATTGGTGGTCTCTTTGATGATTAATTCATAAAGATCTCTATCACATTATTTATTTTGTAACTCTTAAAAACAGGTGTGACTATTTTCATCTAAGAACAGCGCGTATTTGAAATGGATGTGGGCGAAATGTAACAGAAGAAAATCCTTTAAAATCTAACTCAATGTCTTCAGTTGGCTTCTTTAAATTGAACCTCTGTATAATATTGGAAAAGACTAAAAACAGTTCCATTTTGGCAAGTGGTTCTCCGGGACACATTCTAGGCCCTGAAACAAAGAATAAAACTCGGCTTATCATCTTTTGAAGTAGAGTAGAGTAAGAATGTTTTACGTCCCGATAATCTTTTATTGTTATCTTGGATAGTTTAGGAAACTGGAATGCCTATAGAAAGCAGCCAAACATCGGCGAAATAACTTAAAAAAACTTTCTCACACTACGATCACCTCAAGTTGGGTTCGAAGTTATGTGGTGAGCAGTACTGTGATCTTTAAGCATACTTACAAGACAACTAGGCCAGGGAGGACCCATATTTTTTATAAATGAGTAGAGTAATGGTTGGTTTCCACCCTATTAGAATTGTTTTATTTATATCTAGAATGTCAGCTCTTGGATTTTGAAGAAAACCGGAGTACCTGGAAAAAACGTCAATCTTCGGGGAGCGAACTAACAAGCCTTTTCACACTACGATCTGCCCGAGTTGGATTAGAATCTAGGTGTTTTGGGGTCTTGTGATCTGCAGGCTCGCGTTCAAGACCAGTAGGCTATCGAGGCGCCCTATTAGATGGAACGAATCACAGAATGATGCTTAGAATAACATAATTATCAAGAGATTCCAAATGAACCAAAACAACAAATGAAATAAGAAACAAAATACAAAATTGATTAAATTAGAGTGAAGAATATAGCCAACACAATGAAGAACAAGGACGAAACAAGAAAACAAGAAAATCAATGAAAAACAGACATAGAAGTAAATAGAACGTGAATTTGGACCACTGGCTATGAACCACTACTTTTGACGGGCTCAGGTTAGGTGTTCAGTTGAGTGGTTATGGTAATATTGGAAGGCTATCCACAATTGAACAACCAGTTATTCATGCATACGCACATTTAAAAGTCTAAACATTAGAAGAAATATCCAGCGATTTGGATAAATGGATAGATGACAAACATCCAGAACAGACATGTCGAACGTTTAACACTACGCTGGCGACTTAGTGTCGAATCGACATCTCATCTCGGATTAGTTATTTCTCGACAGCTTTTCAGCAGCTTTTATCTGTCCGTAGCTTTTAGGTCACGAGGTATCCATGTCTCGGCTACTCAGTAGCCAATAATGAACTCAGCTTAGTGCTCAACTTTGGACATATTTCTACTGTTAAACATCAAAACATTTATATTCTTATCTCAAAAAACAATATTCATACAAAAACACATAGTGTTATATAAATGTTAAGAAAATGATTTACTGTAAAGGGGGGATTTTCGCTTAGTTCGCGCTAAAGAAATTACCGCGAAATCCCCCCCTACGAAAATGACAACTATACATGTTTATATCTCAGAATAAACAGCCACACGAAATGTAAGATTTCAGAAATCGCGACATTGTGACACCGCGAAAATAATCCCCTTAACAGTATTGGAAATTAGTTATGACTAAAGCAGAGATATATTCTTACATACCAGTAAAAAAAGGAATGAATCCTTCTTTCTTGGCTAACTTTCCGTCAGGTCCAATAAATCTTTCTGGTAGGAATTTCAATGGGTCATCCCAGTATTTAGAGTCAAACAAAGATGAATTGATATTTCCACGGATTATCGCCCCTTTTGGTATGACGTGACCATCAACATGTACATCTCCCGTTGTCACGTGGAGCATACTGGATGTTGCTAAGTAAATGTATGGTAAAATGCGATGGATAAAATTAGGTGTAAAGTATCCAAGAGGTAGATTAAGATTATTGCTATGGTAGAGCTTGCTTCATATACGGGAACGTTATACAACCGAAAAAGCTGCTTACATATAAATATTTGACCAGGGATTATTGTAATCCTAGGCTTATCATGGACCTCAAAACGTTTTGGTCGTAATTACATTGATAATATTGTTGATAAATATGATGTTTCTGTATCTAAAAGTATCCTGGAGCTTACATCCCATTGTTCGATGTTCCTTTTTTCTCAATTTCGTTCCTCGCCTTATTGACATAGCTAGCTGAACAGCTTGAAAATTGAGTTAAACACGTGAATTTCCATCAGGGAATTGAGACAGTATGCACAGATACATTTCATTGTAATCAATAAGATTATATTTAGGTAATCTCTTATTAAAGTTATCTGGACAAAACATGACTAAATAAGAAGGTTTTTAGCAATGATCAAAGTCCGGCTTCATTGACGATATTCGTCTGTTGGGTTAGTGCAAAATTTTCATAGTTCATATTTCAGCAAACGCCTCTAGTCATGAAACCGAAGCACCACTTGTAGAAGAAAACGCTTTCAGGTAAAAGACGTTTGGACCGATTAAAATGTATTGGAAAAATGCGGCATGGATATATTGGTATTATACTTTAGAACGAATTGATTCTGAAAACATATACAGTCTAACCTGCCTTAAAGACCATCTCCATATAAGGGTCACTTGCTTATGAAGGCAAGTAAAATTGTATACCAATTGTTCTTTATCTGTGTTATTTGAACCTGTATATAACGGCCACCTGATCATAAAGGCCATTTTACTGGTTCCCTTGTGTGACCTTTATAAGTATTTCCTTAGCTTAATTTGGTAAAATATATTTTGGTCCTTTTGGTAAGTTTTCAACATAATTTTTGTTTCATAAATCAAACTGGTATAATATGTAATTTAAACCCCTGAGCCGATATCTCTGCTGGTGGTTGGTGCCCCAAGGATATCACTGACTCAGAAGGCAATAATTTGGTATTATTGTCAGAAATATACTATAAATGTCTAAATTTCCTGCTAGTTAAAATAAAAACTAAGGTATACTTCCTCATGCAAAGTATTTCCTTAGCTTAATTTGGTAAAATATATTTTGGTCCTTTGGGTAAGCTTTCAACATCTTCAAAATAATTTGGTTTCATAATTTTGGTCCAAGCACTACTGATGAGGAATTGTATTCCGAAACGACCGTCTAGAGCTGTAAAAATTAAAACTGGTATAATATGTAATTTAAACCCCTGAGCCGATATCGCTGCTGGTGGCTAGTGCCCCGAGGATATCACTAACTCAGTAGGCAATAATTTGGTATTATTGTCAGAAATATACTATAATTGTCTAAATTTCCTGCAAGTTAAAATTTGAAATTTTTAAAAAAACTAATTAAGGTATACTTCCTTATGCAAAGTATTTCCTTAGCTTAATTTGGTAAAATATATTTTGGTCCTTTGGGTAAGCTTTCAACATCTTCAAAATAATTTTGATTTCATAATTTTGGTCCAAGCACTACTGATGAGGAATTGTATTCCGAAACGGCCGTCTAGTGCTGTAAAGAATCATTTATTACAATGATAAACAGAAACGAATTAAAATTTCAAGAATGTTGGTCCGAGCACTACTGGTGAGGATTTCGATTCAGAAACGACAATCATCTAGTATTGTAAAATTAAAACAGATTTAGCAGTAATCAATGTATACATACCGATACTAGAAAGGCGCTGTATCTCCATCAGTGTCGCCTGGACGTATACTAATTTATCTTTGTCGTCTAAACAAACCATTCTACCATGACCAATTACCTTAAAGTAAAAATATATTTATTTAAGAAATAATCAACAATTACCTGTGGCATATCGTCGAATAATACACGGGGCGGAGTTGACAAGCGGAAGTATACTAGTATATTTATCACGTGGTGGCTTCTAGAACGGGTAATTGACTTGAATAAAAATGATTGAAAAAAACATTGAAACTCTTTCTTCCTTCGGAAGTACTTTTTACCATCCATTTGCAAAAAGGTTCATTCAAACTATTCGACTGATGAGATTATTTCTACTGAAATAAATGATGTTATGAATGAAATTATGTCACAACCATTGTGACAAATAGCATGACGTCATAAGATGCGTAAGGGAGTACGTCATTAAAACGAAACACCCATGTGTTTATCATTGGTTATACTATGGCTGTCTTTCAAGTTTCGTTTTAAGGAAAACGCAGGCCATGTTAGAATTGTTGTTCTATTCTTTCACTAATAATCTAATAGGTAGATGTAAATTTACTATACAGACCTGTCGAAAGTTTCACACTGTAGTAAAGAAAGGGATTTTAGGTTTTGGTTGACGAGTGGCAAATTATAAGCATAATGGCTAAAAAGTAGTGGAGATGTAGTTAACGACTGCCTGAGATGACATGCCGATTTGAGACAATTTTGTCAGCATAGTATTCGACAGGGGCTATTTGCATAAAAGATGATTAAATTTAACGACTCGTTAAATTTATTGAATGATTTTATGTTGCTCAAAACTTGAATAGATTTTTAATTAACCCTTGGACCATGATTTAAAATTTAATCATTGATGAAGAGTATCAATTCAAAATTGTCACTTATATAGGATTTTCAATGACGATCAATTAACAAAATAGAAAAACAAAAGATATCTGCAGGCATTTTTACTTATACAGAACATTGAAGAAAATGTAAATTTGGGCAGGAGGGGATTGATATAATTAAAAATTTGGTAAGGGGGGGATGTTGAAAAAGATACAGAAAGAAGTAAAGCACTGCCTGTAGATGAGCAATAACCCCAAATCGTACTCTACCTCTTCATTCAGGGCATTAATTTCCCCAGGTAAAAAGGTGTTCTTTTTGCCTTTTTTGAGGTAGAGATATAGATGCTGCCATCTTGGGTGTGGTACTGCGAGTGGTGGATTTTGGGTATTATTTTTCTCTAATCAATTGATTAAATTTTTAAACAATGATTAATTAATCAATGGGTTTTAACTTTGTGAGCAACAACTTTTAATCGAGTGATTAGTTAATTACCAAGTCGTTATACCTGAACTAATGATGAAATTTAATCATCTTTAGTGCAACTGGTCTCAGGTTTGTGCAGTACAATCAAACAAGTCGTTTGAGTAATGAAGTAAGAAGATACGACTACATGAACATCATATAACTTACCATTATTCCTTAATTTAGATTTAGCAAATGACGTACCTTAATAATTCTGCTAATTTTAAAGATATACAGGAATTTAAGGTGTCATTTTGAAGACAACTTAAAGCTTAGAAAATTTTTATTTTATCAATCAATCAATGACTGGGTAATTGGAAGCAATCTACGAGACTTAGCACTTATATAACCTCGAATTAACACCTAATTAGAGCTATTAATCTATTATGTTCTATTATAGTGTTGCCTGGAGAAGTAAAGTGCCCGAGCAGATAAGCAAGGTCACCATCCCTTTCCAGAAAACACTTTAGGATAATTATTCCCGAGGGAGAGGTTTACAATAGATTAAGTACATCACGTGTCTTTGTTTTAATTCATTTCAAATTAACTATTAATAATCGACATCTTTGCTTTTCAACTTACATAAATAAATAAATAAACACATTAAAAACTACATTTAATCTCAACAATAATGTGTATTTACACATATCTAAGAATGATAAAATAAAGTCCATAATGTCAGGGACTATACATAGATATATAGTCACGTTGTTATGCGTTGTCAAGGACAAATGCTTTCTACATGAAATGTATGCATGTAGTAATCCAATGACTATTCAACAAATTAACATGTGATGTAGTAAAACTGGTTAAATCATGATAACTAAAACGACTGGAAATGATAGAGTTGAGTTGAGTAATGGTGTTTAACGTCCCAGTCAAGAATATTTCACTTATATCGAGACGTTGCCAGCTATAGGCGAAGGTGCAGAAATTTTGCCTGTGCGTTGCGCTGATGGCATTATACAGCATGGTTCTGTAGCGTGCCAAGCCCACCGTGACATGGGACCTTGTTTATTGTAAGTTCCCACCCAAAAGAACCGCGACTTTCATTTCGTAATGCCGATGCTTAGCGAAAGAAAATTCACTACCCACTTTCAAGTCTTGGGTCAGACCCGGCCGGGGATCGAATCCATGACCTCCCACTTACGGAGCGAGCACTCTACCAACTGAGCTACCTCAGTGGTTAAAATGATATTAATTGGAAATAGTTATCTAGTCCGTAATTACTAAACGTGTCACCATATGGAAGTTTGGGGTAAATATTTTCCAAAAAATTGTCAAAATCAATTTAAGTTAAGGAAATCTTAGTTAAGAAATAATTGTGAAACCGGTATTTAAATACCTTATCTATTTCTTCTTGACATTTCGCCTGTATATCTGGATACCCAAGCATATACAACATTGACCAGTTCAGTGTTTGAGCTGTTGTATCGGTCCCTGCAGCAAACAAGGCAAGTATTGTGGAAGCAAAAGCTGCAGCTGTGAATAGTAAACCATAAGATTTTTATTAGATTTTGTTACATTTATTTCTTCATCCAGAAACAGCTGTGTTGAGGTTGCTTTCTTATATGTGAAATCACTGACTTTTTTCTTATATAGAACAAGGTCTGAGTCTGATTTTCGTTTACTGTCAGAGCTGGTCTGTTTGTGACAGTGAATTATGCCTTTCTTCCATAAAAATTAAATAAATCTAAATAAATATTGATAATATATTCGCTTACTTGTGCAGTCGTAACAAAATTCTGTATGCGCATCCGCGATTGTCATAAAGTATTTCTGTAGTAAGCTGGTAAGGAAAATGTTGGCGCTATGGGGATTTTACATGGCGAAAATGACGATGTTTACAACGGAAGTGATGTCCTTGGTGACGTTTTTCGTCATATGCGCAACAGGGTCCACCATTTGTCTGGTTTTTCAACATGTTAAATTCCCACAGTGTCAATGTTTTGCTCTGAGCAGAAATATTCTGCGCTAATCACAGATGCGCATACAGATTTCCTGTTCCGGTCAGGTACAAGTAAGTGAATATTACCAAATTTTATTCAGATTTTTTTTTTATTTTCTTTGAAAAAATGCGTAATCTAATTCACTGTCACAAACGAACCAGCTCTGACAGTAGGTTGTTTAGAAGGCGGGGCTAAATGTTTTTAAAGGATAAATGGCGCTCATCCATTCACTGAAAAAAATCAAAGTACTGAAAGTACTAAAATTCGCGAAAGATTAGAAAGACAGGGAGTTCAGTGTCTCCATCAATGTAGTGTCAGGTATATGAAGTTGTCGGGTAACTGAAAGGAGGTTGTTATGTTCACCTTGCATTGCTCCCAACACAACATAACGGGTTCATGTAGTGTGCAATGTGCAGACTATGAGCATGGGGCTGTTTTAATATTCACACATTGGACCAATATTAAGGATTCATGTAGGAAATAGTTCAATCCGAATAAATGCATGTATGGAACCATCAAGGATGGTCAAAGTTACTTCCATCGTCATGGAGACCCTAATATTAAACAAGAGGTCCATGAGCCTTAATGCTCACATGCAGCTGAGTACATATCTCATGCAGAGGTTCAATGGTCATTGACATTAATTAAAGAGAATGTCCAAATAAATTTTCAGCAGTAAGGGCCAATTATATGTAAGGATTTTTTGCAAATTTATTATAACATAACTAGTCATAAGAGTGCTACATATAATATATCTGAAATCTAGCTACAATATATTGTTTATAAACAACTAAAAAGGTAAAGAAAAATTTGAACCCATGACCTTAATCTAAATATCGCAATAAATATTAGGTCAATACCTACAATTTAGAAGCCTATACAAAAAGTTTATAGTTTTTGAGATAATTAACCATGTCAGTATTTGTTTGCATCAGTGACCTTGACTTTTAAACTCATGTCCTTCATTCATATATCAAAATGATCGTTAGGCCAATACCTACAATATTTTAACATATATGCCTATACAAAAAGTTTATAGTTTTTAAGACAATTAATCATTTCAGTATTCATTTGCATCTATAACCTTGACCATTAGACCTATGACCTACATTCATATATCAAAATGAACATTGTGTAAATGCCTATAACATTCTGATATACATGCCTATAGAGAAAGTTTATCATTTTTGAGATAATTCACCATTTCAGTATTTGTTTGCATCTATGACCTTGACCTTTGAACCTATGACCTTCGTTCATATATGGAAATGACCGTAAGGCAAATGCCTACAATATTCTAATATACATGCCTACACAAAGAGTTCAAAGTTTTTGAGATAATTAACCATTTCAGTATTCGTTTACATCTATGACCTTGACCTTTGAACTTATGAACTCTATTCATATATCAAAATGATCGTTGTGCAAATGCCTACAGTATTCCAATACACATGATGATGATGCCCATACAAAAAGCTTATAGTTTTCAAATATATTGACAAATACATTAATTTTGCAATTTCCCCCTCAAGTACCTTGCCATTATCTCATTTTGGCCCCTAAAGCTACAATATGTGCAAATCTAAAACTAGGTGCCCATAGTGTTTTACATGAAATATCTAAGTTATATCTCTTGTAGGTTCAGAGCAGATGATTTTTAAAGATTTTCACAAATTTCCCCTTTATGGGGCCCCAAGGGGACATTATCCTTGCATTTGTGCAAATCTGAAAACCCCTTACTTGACCATTACTGTCAAATATCATCCAATTTGGCTCTGTAGTTTTGGAGGAATTGATAAAAAATGTGAAAAGTTTATACATGACGCACATCGGACGAAGATAGATGGCAATTGCACATCTGAGCCTTTGGCTCAGGTGAGCTAAAAAGTTTATACAAGACGGATGAAGATAGATGACAATTGTTCATCTGAGCCTTTGGCTCAGGTGAGCTAATAAGCTTATGATATCTTTCATGTCATAATTGAGGATATTTTTTAAATAAGTTAATAACTTGAAAAAATTAACTATTATTTTATTATTATTTATATCACCAGAGTTGTGTTTTAAGAATTCGATAATTTTTGGAAGACTTTTTATTCCCCGAGACCAGCATAATTTTAGTAAATCTTGTAAACAACAATTTTTTCAATCGGGTGGCCGTTAGGATCCCCGCTGACTGGGTTTGACAGGTGACCCCTCTACAAAGGTTCTGTACATGATAAAAATGTAGTTGACAGATGACCACTCTACAAAGTGATCGCTATCCCAGATTTCACTCTAATCAATTTATAATTTTTTAAGGATGACTTCACGGAATGCTTTGAAAAACGGGAAAAGCAGTATGATAGCACAAAATTCCAAAATTTTTGTCTTAATATGGGGAGACTCCTCACATCAGCAGGGATTGAGCTTAACTTTTCGATGAGCCATACAATGAACTGTCAAGAGTGATGGTTGATCTGAATATATCAGGCATATACATTTGGATTATTCTATCCCTTGCTTTACTTTTCGATATTCAACATCTGCAATTACAGTGACGAATGGTTTTGCAGATAATGTTGATCTATAGGTACTGCCAATGTCAATGACTGTATAATTTTGGCAGATTTTGATTTATTAGCAGGAACTTGTTTTGCATTACTAAAGGCTTGGGCCTGTTTGTGAGATTCAGAAATGTCATGTTTATTTACACTGTCAAGTTTATAACTAGTGCAACCCTCGGTAAATACACATTTTTTTCCTGTCGAACTCTACACAATCGGCACACTTCATTCCGTCCTGCGTATCATACAACCAAGGCCTGCCATCTTCCCATGGCTTTTTTATATGCTCCGATGCGTTTGGACTTATCATACTCTTGATAGTACTTTCGTTTTTCCGCAGGTCCTTGTTTAGCCTTTGGAGTCGATGCTCCTAAAAATTTCCACATGGCAGAAAGCCGGAAGTATCATTTTATATATAAATATCAGAAAAGGAAACGAAATGGCACCGTATTTGAATTCCGGTCGGAACACCGGTCCATTTACACTTGTTAACTATATGATACCCATTTTTCAATTTTACTATTATTGTCGCCAGTCAGAAATATAAACAGGAAATCGGTAAACGGATCGGAATGTCAAATACACCGAACTGAAAATTCTAATCGCCACCTGGCAGCCCTGGGCGACCTGTGTATGATACATTTATCGCCCAGAGCGAAAAACTGGGCGCCCGTTAATCTCAATCCCTGATCGGGAGGGTTGGCAGGTATGATAAAGCGGAGAATATAGTTGGGGCGGAAAATATTAATATTGGGGCGAAACGTCCATAACCTGCATTCAAAATTTGAGTTATCTACCTTTATTTCAACTTTGAACCTACATACGAGAGAGAGTTGATTATCTGTAACGGAAGAATATTCGGGTTGAGAAATCTGCATGTAACAGCTAAATTCGAGAATGATCAAGATCATTCGCGAATAAAAACCCAGTGGATAATAAATGAAATTTGACTTTTTGTAAATTCTAAGCAGAAATGTCAACGATTAATATACAGTCCGGCCTGTCCTAAAGGTCACCTCTATATAAGGGTCACCTGTACATGTTTATAAAGACCAGTAGAATTATATGCCAATTGTTCTTTATTCATATTAATTTAACCTGTATATAAAGGCCACTTTTACTGGTTCCTTTGCGTGGCCTTTATAGACAACTTTGACTGTAGTAAATATAAGATTTGTTGAGGTTTATGGGGTATGAACCTTGGAGGTGGCAATTCTCATTACAATGGTGTGATTGATTTCTAACCAAACATCTTCAAGTTGGAGTAATCTAAACGGTAACGGACAACAATGGTAGATCCTAGTGGATACAATATAATACTAATAGTTCGATTACCGAAAGTTGGAAATTTTGTCAAGATATTCTGTTTTTCAGTTCTGTCCAAGAGCTGACCCTTGCGATAAAGTTTAAAAATGCCACAAACACACCTAGTCAAATTGGTAGTCACAGTACAAAAACATAAATTTTAAGAAAAGAACTGGCCTGAAACAATTGTCGAAACAACACCATTGACGCGATTGTTGATCACTGAAGTCCTTATGCAGTCACAGTAAAGAGCGCTTCTGTTAACATTTAAAAATTGACTGAACAAAAATAGGAAAATCCGCCCAACTACGTTGGAGCCCAAATGAACACAAAATGACAACACATATATACTAGACAATGGAAGAAAAAACGCACCATATAAAGTCATGATCAATATGGACTTAAAAGTGTGTCTAGAATGGTAAGCAATGGTAAGAAATGACATAAATCGGACCTACCGTCAAATGGGGGTTTGGTCTTGTACTCCTCGTTGACAAGTTGTAGATATAGGTCTATAAAATCTCGACAGTGATTTGGGTCGTAGGTTGTCTTGTGTTCTTTCATCTGATGACCTATATATTTTTGTATACTCTCTGATGCCTTCATCTGATTCTCTATATTCTCTTTTGATTGTCTCTATAATGTATAATAAAAATGATTAATTGCGGTTTTACATCCAAGCCAAGAATATTTCACTTATATCGAGATATCACCAATCTCTATAATAGAGAACAAAACTGATTGATTGGGGCTTTATAATGTCCCAGTCAAGAATATTTTACTTGTATCGAGACGTCACCAGTCTCTATATAATAGTGAACAAAACTGATTGATAGATTGCGGTTTTAGGTCCCAGTCAAGAATATTTACTTTTAACCGAGAAGTCACCCATCTCTATAATGGAGAATAAAACTAATTGATTAATTGGGGTTTTACGTCCCAGTCGAGAATATTTCACTTGTATCGAGAGGTCACCAATATCTTAATGAAGAACAAAACTGATTGATAGATTGCGGTTTTGCATCCCAGTTAAGAATATTTCACTTGTATCGAGACGTCACCAGTCTCTATATAATGGAAAACAAATGGGATTGATTAATGGACCCGGACATGTCCTTTTGCGACCTTAACTGTTAAAGTTTGTTCTATTCTTGGTCATTATATATAATTATTCTGGAGTCTTTGATTCAATGTCATGCCATATCCTTTGACCTTGAAGATCACATGTGAGAAATTTCATGAAATATTTCCAAAGCTACAATGGTCTATTTGAAACGGACACAATATTCAAGCATACAAACTCTAAGGGCCTTAAAATTTAAGGATATATGACCTTGGTTCAAGGACGTGACATGAGCATGGCATGGAAACTGTTTGTGTGAAATTTCACGAAATTCCTCCAACGTAGTAATGAAAGTTCTAGGCATGATTTTACACAACGATTCGCAAACAGAAACCACCGAAAACCGGAAAGACGGACAGAGGGACATATGGACAGGTAGACGGACTCAAGGACAGACAGACAATTGGACAAGATGTTTTCTATATAGCTTATCAAACTCATACTGTGGGATGGGTTATAATTCAGGTTTTTTATGTAGAATTTAATACCTTGATGTATTTCAGCCAAGGAAATATCTTCCCCATGGATGCCGTCCCTTCTCCAGAAAACATTTTATCAAATGTATCCAGTAACTCCTGAAATTTCTTATCACTGTGGTCATACCTATAGTATATGATCAGAAAAAATGGCTGTAAACATATAAACAGGATTAGTTGGTTGGTTGAATGTTGCCTAACGTCATATCAGACATTTTAAGCTATTCGCGACAAGAACTATTTTATTTATCTCTATGGATTAATCTCTGAACAATTATGTGAACATGCATGTGAAGTACGAGTGTGTCGTATGGTCTGCCTTAAACCAGCGCGCAGCTTAGGGCGACTTTAACGTGCTAGCTCACAGAGTCAGTGCATCGCAGACAAGCGTACCACTCCCGTGTCCATTATACTGATACCAGGTGAACCAGTAAATGCCAACGGCGAGGAAAATTTACTTTTCCACATGTGGTCTGAGCGGGACTCGAACTCATAGCGGTGAGAGGTCCTGGATTTGAAGACTTACGTTTCATCCATTAAGCCACCGCGGTCTCATATAAACAGGGGATTGTGTAGCTTTTTTTATTTTATGTAATAACTTGATCCATCCGGACTTGAAATCTGTTTTTGAGTTTTTAATTTAAAGAATTCCGACAGAAACAGACCGATCGATCACATCTCTCTGTTTGTCATTGGACAATTTTCTTAAAAACATAATTTTCCAACATCGGAAAACTGAAAATGGAATTTGAAATTCCGTCATATAAAGCCCAATAATAGATACAGTTTCAAACCTTTTGATTGGTTAGATATTTTCTGCTATTTTTGCATGAAAGGATATTGGATCTCAGTGACGCCATGTTATCATGGACAATACATCGAGATTTTGAATTCCTACGCCATAGTGATGTTAAATTTTTACTTGTTATGCGACTGTAAGTTTAAACTGTTGATTTGAATTGACAAATTAACTATAATGAAAAAAGAGTCAATAATAGAAATACTGTTCAGCAATATTAAAGCTGTTGCGTCGGGCAATAATCAGGAAATCAGGGTACTAGAACAAACGAAAGTGTCCTTATCACCAGACACTTAGTTTACAATAGTACTCGTAGATTTGTCAAGGGATTGGGCAGATTTCTTCGCTATCGCTTAACCATTTTAAAATTCATTAGTCATTCGCGTTATAGACAAGTAAAACTTAATAAACACGGAATTTGGAGAGAGAGAGAGAGAGAGAGAGAGAGAGAGAGAGAGAGGAGAGAGAGAGAGAGAGAGAGAGAGAGAGAGAGAGAGAGAGAGAGAGACCTAAATCCGAACACGACAGAATGTATGACATTTGTTGTAATTTTTCGCCACAGTTCTTCATGATCGAATGGCTTCCCATCTGTAGTTCCAATATACTTCATCACACCTTCTACTTCTTCATTAATTGTCCCTCCGAGGGACTTCTTCCCGACCCCAAAATCCCGCATGGCCTGTAAACTTATCCTTCGTAAACTTTTCCATACTTGGCCATTTTCGTTAACAATACCTACAAGTAGATGATAAAATTGTTCTAAAATTAAAATTAAAACTCACAAAAGGTCATACATTTACGATTATGTCTCGTGTGAAATCCATACATCATAATCGAAATTGCACCATGTAAGTGTTCTTGTTAAGTTTGTGAGAGTTTTACGATATTTAAAATGAAACATTTGGTAAAAGCCATGCAATTGTCGATTTGTTTTATTATACATTTTGCATACGTTGAAACTGTTAGAATACATGTAGTTTCATGTGCTGTTTTCGGAATAACACAATTGGTTTAATAATAATAATAATAATAAAGGTTTATTATACCCCCGCAAACTAGTTTGAGGCGGTATATAGGAACCACAATGTCTGTATTCCGTGTGTCTGTGTGTTTGTCCGTCAGTCCGTATAAAATTGTGTCCGGGCCATATCTCATCAATGCTTTGGCAGACTCTCATGAAACTTCACATGAATAATCTTCATGGTCCAAGGGTGTGCCATGACCTTGAACAAGGTCACATTATAAAGGTCAAGGTCGCAGGAAAACTTTAAATGTTGGAGCGGGGTATTTGGCTCTCAAGAGGCAGTTCTAGTTAATAATAATAATGAAATTCTACATAAAACCCTACATTCATGACGATAACCCCGAAGCCATCCTGCTTCCTCACCAGGAGCTCGGTATCAAGAGGACAGAGTATCAACTGGTACACTGTGTGTTAGGATAATACCTGTGGTAGTGTGGCATATAAACTTCTGAACTAGCACTTTGAAGTCGCCAGAGAGAGAGAGAGAGAGAGAGAGAGAGAGAGAGAGAGAGAGAGAGATATTACCTTTTCCTTTGGCTAGTTTGGACATGATATCTGGTCGGTCCGTAGTCAAGTCGGCCTGTTTTACAAATACTGAATTAACTGCATCATGTCCGTTTATAAATACCATCAACATATTTCCATAATAAAGTCTGTATACAGATCCATATTTCGCAGCCATTTTTTGATTAAATAAATGTCTTTCGCTCTCCTTAACTTTTAACAATAAAGGTAAATTTCCAATCAGTGGAAAAGCCAACGGACCTGGCAAATTGGATTTCGGTGTCCATATGTATAGAGAAGCCAGTAGAAATGTTATAACAAAAATGCACAAAGTAACAACGGTTCCTGTCTCAAATATAAATATCTCCATTTTGTTCACTCTGAACTGAAATGAAAAAAGTTACACATAAAACATACAGTACAGACCTGTCGAAAGTTTAACACTATTCTAAACAATTGGTACCGAATCGACAGGTCACCTCGGTCCCTCGTTATCACATAATTTCTCGGTAGCTGTTACATATTTTGGCCACTAGCTATTCATATATCGCCAAAGTCTGACTTATTGTCGAAGCTCTTTTAGCAGTTACGAACACTTAATGCCTATATAACACAAAGGCGTTAAGTGTTCGTAACTGCTAAGATAGATTCGAGTTACTCAGCCCTGTACTGTATGACAACCACTAGCGCTCAATTGGTAGAGTGTTCAGTCCTTATATGGGATGTCGTGGGTTCGAACCCCGGCCGGACCAGAACGGGACTATGCAACTGTTGTCTCGGTGAGATAGCACATGAAATTCGCCCCTATTGCGGACTCGTTCAAAGCAGACACATAATACACACTACTTATCACAATGATCGGGGTAGTCTAGTGTGATCTGACTAACTCTAGTTACCACTATACTGGAAAAGATTCAGATAGGCCAAAGTAGAATCCTAAGGCTTACTAAATATGTCTAATACATAGTGCGTAGTTAGTTAACCGTATTCATTATTTATTCATTATTACTGTGACCCCGTTAGATTAAACATAGCCAGATTTTACAAAAAAATACATTTTTCTCTAATGCCATCAGTTTATTAGGAAGTGATTTCACTTATGTTGTAATGTCATTCTCTGCTCAGACTTAGTTTTATTTGTAAAAACTGACATTGTACATTAGGTCACTTTCTAACAAAATAATGCGACTAGAAAAACAAATGGTTGTAAAATAGGGTCACAATCTCTACAAAACTGTGTTTTAGTAAAAATGAATATGGTTTATTTAAGTACACGATTAAATGTAAGTACACTAACTTGTAATTATTTAAGTTGACAAATTTTTGTTTATTGTTATTTGGGTAGCATAATTACAAAAGAAATAAATAGATGCAGTCCCAGTCATGAATATTTCACTTACACTTACATCGAGACGTCACCAGCCATAGATGAAGTGGCAGAAATTTTGACTTTTGCAGTGCGTTCAAGGTAATGTGCAGGAGCGTTTTTTAATGTGCCATGCCTGTCGGGACAGAGTGCATCGGTTTTTAAGTTCTTTTCCGAAGGACCAAGTCAGTGACTTTCCGATTAGCCAGTCGCGGCTTTGAGACAGAACACGGAACGAGTACTCTAACAACATGAACAACTGAGCTACAGTAGTGGTTTTGAAGAAAAAGTATCGGAGCAAAATAAATACATTTAGAAGAATTGGAAAGATAAGTTATAAATACAAAATTAACATGTTCGGAAACATGCACACCACAGCACAAACACCACACACATGCACACATACATACACATACACACACACACACACACACAGAGAGAGAGGAGAGAGAGAGAGAGAGAGAGAGAGAGAGAGAGAGAGGTCGTTATTCTGTAGCTCTATCACAGCGTAAGTATGGACACCACCAAATATCGTCCCCAGAACCTTATTTGAAAACGCTATAAAATGATTACAGAGTATGGTAAGATTATGTGATCAGTGGCTTTAAATTTAATCCCAATACAATGTAATTTATAAAGAATATAAATTCGAGACATCTCAATCGGGGTCTGTTACGAGATTAAATCGAGAGATTGCAGACACGACGGCCTTAAGAATGCATTTATAAATACCATGTACATTGTGTGACAACCTACTATTAATTTTGTTAGTAGTGGGGCTTGAAACAAAATTAGTTATATATTTTAATTACGTCTTGTACCAGTAAAACTAAATCTACATGTTCATAAACACTTACCCGACCTGATAAAACCTTTGATACACAAAAAATTGTTTATAAATTCAAAATAACATGGTTGACTGGCTAATCAGACGTGTAAAGTTCGAGGTCGGGTTATATTGTACACCGAAGAGCTAAAATCCTAGTTTTTGACCTCCTCGATATTTATAGCTGTATTGATCGCAGCTGGCAGATTTTTTTTTAAATCTGAAAATAAAACATTGCACCACGTGCCATCAAAAAATAATACATGCAACAATTTTAGATGCATATAAATTAAAAAAAATCATATTAAAAGCGTTTTCTGTCGGCTGCTTCATATGAATCGCCATGCATGCAATCAGCGGAATGCCGTTTATGCAAAACACGTTAAGAAAATGCATAAATGCATTTTAAGTTTTGTTGTATCTTTTTTTATTTATTTCTATGTTTTTGTTTGATTTATTTTTGTTTTCTTTCCTTTTTAACAAAATCAGAATTACAATTTTCTTATACAACAATTTTGACTGACTTTTTATTACATTTCTAACAATTATATCTGTCATATACAATTTTTTTAAAATTTAATCATAAAAAACATTCAAAAATTGTCATGTACCATTTTTTTGAATGTATTTTATGATTAAATTCAAAAAATGGTATATGACATATCTATTTAGGGCTCCAGTTACTTATTTATTATCCCGTTTCTAATATTATTAGAAGAAGTAAGTAAAAACAAGCAAATAAATAAAATAAAATAAAAAAAAAAAAAAAATAAAATAAAATAAAATAAAATAAAATAAAATAAAATAAAAAATAAAATAAAATAAATAAAATAAAATAAAATAAATAAAATAAAATAAAATAAATAAATAAATTTTATGAAAAAAAAACCCGGCAAATTTAAACGTAAACTTCTTACAGCTATATGAGGCCAAAACTTTCAAACATTTCACTACTACACACTTCACATTATCTTTCTCCATAATTTTGTCTAAAGCAATGTCATCAACCGATTGGACGATCTATGGCGAGTGTGCATTTTAAAATAATTGTTGACCTTAGTTAGACCTTTAAAATATGGTGCATATGGTGTCAACAAGGGGACACACTATCATGAGCCGATATTTGGATAATATTTAAATTTTATCTACGTAGGGAAATAACGGAAAAAGTGAAAACATGATTAAAAATATTTTTGATGTGTTTTTTTATATTCAAATAATTAATAATAATAATAGTAATTGTTTATTGCGTAAAGTACATACATACTTGTAGCAAATAGTAATTAAAAGATAGAATAGAATGAAATAAAATATGAATTCCATTTGGGTTTTCAAAATTTTAAAGGTATAAAAGTTATTTTTGATAAATGCTGTTTGTTTTAATTATAAATAGTAACTACGCAATTTTTATGATGTACATGTAGTTGATAAGTCAAAATAATATCTGAAATTATAAAATACAATATATTATTATAAATAATTAACTCTGTGTGTGTGTGTGTGTGTGTGTGTGTGTGTGTGTGTGTGTGTGTGTGAATGAAAAGTAGTATTGTCGAATAAATGGCGCTTGCAAGCTTGCGTTAGAAAAGCGCCTAAATGTCTCAGTTGTCTCGGAGTAACCAGATATCTTAAGAATGAATAGATTGGAGTGTATAACGGTCATTTAATTTTTAATATTTTTTTTCCTTCAATTCTCCTATGAGTTTCGTGTCAAATATAAATAAATAAATAAATAAATAAATAAATAAATAAATAATGGTGCATTATAAACCAATTTAGGATGGTAGAAACTTGATAGGTATTGATGTCTGATTGATTAATGTAAAATTTGAACACAGACGGACAGACGGGTATTTTTAAAAGTACATGTATATGTTTGAATTTAATTACAACATTTACTTTTACTAAATTTCTAGTTTACGTTTGTTTCTTGGTCACATATTCAATCTAATATAAGATGCATTTATACATTTTCTTTATGACCAGGAAACATTGGCCTTTGCAATACGGTATGGGAAACTGGACTCTTGTCGGACTAAAATGGTCAAAAACACATTTATTTATTTATTAACATTAGATACTGAACATTTGTCAATAGGTTAACTTAGTAAAATCTTCAATTGCGTGAACAACTGCCTATGTTGTATTTGACTAAGGCGGTGCCACGTTTGATGCTGGGTTGAAAATTATGCAGGATGTGCTGTTTGTAGCAGGTTCAGTATGACCCAGGGGGTTTTATATGTCTCTGGTATGATTTAAGATTAAAATTTATTTTAAAATTTAAACAACAATTAATTTTCGTATATTTGATAAATAATACTCCTCGCATATATTTGGTTATGTCTAGGCTAACATCCAGACATTCTCCACTCGGTAAAATACATTGTATTCGTCTGTTTCTGGATCGAATAAATACAGCTAAATGCCAATTTCATCAATTTTAATATTGTCTATTCTTGCAAAAATAATAGTGAATTATATGAACGCCAGAGTCGTTAATTTTTTGTCCATTCATATTATACGTCGCTACATCAGCATTAGTAGTACTGTCTGCCATGCTAGTTACTACAACTGTTACTTAGACATCACAAACAGCTAATCAGCCTCGATATGATTCGTTTCACTTACAGGTACCCAGAGAGGGCCAAATTTAAGGTCTTCAAACCGCTATAACTGTCTTATAAGTTATATCGTGATATTTAAAATTATGGTATTTACCAAATATATGAAATAAAAAAAATCGTTACAGGCACAGGGGCCAGTTTCATAATAAGATTTAAAAAATACCCCTAAGTATTTTTATATACATAGGGGTATTTTAAAAATTTTATTATGAAACTGGCCCCTGTGGTTACAGGTACTCTAAAAATAACCTCCCTTTGATTGTCCCGATTGGGCGATACCCTATAATTTTTGGGCGGATCCTAGACCTGATAAAAAGAAACACATATGCATCTTCTTTCAATACAAATTAAAAAAATCTTTTAATATTTTGCTTTGCAGTGTGGAGAAATAACCGCGGGCCACCCAAGGGGAATACAGGTTGGCTTGTTACAGTTTAATGGACTGAGTGGTCTATTTTTTATCTGTGACATTGTGGACAAGTGTACTTGCACTCAAGAAATTAACATTGGTACACACTAGTACAAAACAGATAATAAATGCTTGCACAAAACACACACCAAACTTCTGTTTAAGTTAACTGTTAATGTATATACTACCGGTATTTCCCCATTCAAATCCTTCAAACCACTGAATGTAGTTAGTAGAGTGCTCGCTCCATAAGTGGGAGGTCGTGGGTTCACACCCCAACCAGGTCTGACCTAAGACTTGAAAGTGGGTAGTGACTTTTCTTTCGCCAAGCACCCGGCATTTCGAAATGAAAGTCATGGTTCTTTCGGATGAAAACGTAAAATAAACAAAGTCCTGTGTCATGTCCAGCCGACACAATAAAAAATTCTGCTGCATCATGAATACCATCAGCAAAACACACAGGCAAAATTTCTGCGCTTCACCTATAGCTGGTGGCGACTCAATATAAGTGAAATATTCTTGACTGGGAGGTTAAACACCATTACTCAACTCACATCTGTCAAGAAAATAAATCAAGACTTGAGCATTATTTTCAGATATTTTATTTTATTTTTATATCAGGTAATTTTATTCATTATCAACATCTTACTCTGAAACTTTGGAAAATATATTCCCAAATCATAACATAAAAATAACAAACAAAGGGCATAAACACTAGAAGGGGGTTTTACCGGAATAATTGCGAAATTCCGGAATAGTAAGACACTTTCCGTAATCTTTGCGAAAATCCGAAATGTTTAGATCAATTCCGGAATTTTTAGACTAAATCCGAAATAATCGGACAAAATCAGGAATAATTGGTCAAAATCCGGAATAATAAGAATATTTTTACGGTAAATTTTACGGATTCTAAAAATTCCGGCAAGTGTCTGATTATTACGGTAACTTGTCTGATTATTCCGGTAAAAGACTGATTATTACGGTAAAAATCTAATTATTCCGGCAAATGTCCAATTATTACGGTAAAAATCTTTTAAAAAATTATTATTTTTTAGAAAATTTCCCGTAATAATTGGACATTTGCCGGAATAATTAAACTTTTTCCGTAATAATCGGTCATTTTCCGGAATAATCAGACACTTACCGTAATTTTTAGATTACGGAAAACTTACCGTAACAAAATAGTCCAATTATTCCGGATTTTGCCTGATTATTCCGGATTTTGCCTGATTATTCCGGATTTTACCGGTTTATTCCGGACTTTACCTGATTATTCCGGATCAATTTGGTTTATTCCGGATTTGGTCTGATTATTCCGGATTTTCGCAATTATTCCGGTAAAACCCCCTTCTAGTGAAAGTTGACTATTAAAGATCATATCAAAACAGCTTATATAAAACTTATAAAAAAACAAATCTAGTTAAAAACAGTTAACTACACGGGGAAACAAATCTGGTTAAAACAGTCAACTACAAGGGGGAAACTAATCTGTTAAAAACAGTCAACTACATGGGGAAACCAATTTGGTTAAAACAGTCAACTATATAGGGGAAACTAATCTGGTTAAAAAAACAGTTAACTACATTGGAAAATATGAGATATTCAGTTCTGACTGTATTTAAATTTTTTTACATAATGAAAGGTGTCTTTTTTAAAAAGGCCACATTTTGAATACAGAACAGGTTGAGAAATGAAACAAAAAGACCACTTCAAGTTACAAGTAATAACGAGTAGCAGCTTGTAGGTAACAAATAAACAGCAAGTTACAGATCATAACATATTCTTAATAATAACAAGTTACATGTAACAACAAGTACAGGTTATGATAACTTGTAAGTGATGGCAAGTTACAGGTATCAAAAGTTACAATCAAGTAACAAGTCACAGGTATTATCTATTTATCAGAAATAAAGAGTTACAGGTAAAAAAGTTACAAGTAATACAAATTATCGGGTAAGTAAAAACATACATGTAATAGCAAGTCACCAGTAATAAAAAGTTACAAGTAACAAGTCACAGATAATGACAAGTTACAAGTAATAACAAGTTACATGTTAACAACAAGTTACAAGTAACAAGTCACAGCTAATGACAAGTTACAAGTAATAACAAGTTACATGTTAACAACAAGTTACAAGTAACAAGTCACAGCTAATGACAAGTTACAAGTAATGTCAAGTTACATGTTAACAACAAGTTACAAGTAACAAGTCACAGCTAATGACAAGTTACAAGTAATAACAAGTTACAAGTTAACAACAAGTTACAATTAATAACAAGTTACAAGTAACAAGTCACAGCTAATGACAAGTTACAAGTAAAAGCTGGTTACCAGCAACAACAAGTTACAATTAATAACAAGTAACAAGCCACCGCTAATGCCAAGTTACAAGTAATAACAAGTTTTCAGCAATAACAAATTACAAGTAAAATGTAGCAAGTTACAACTACCATACAAATAAGTCACTGCTAGCCACAAGTTACAAGCTACAAAATTATAAGAAATCTATTTACACAACAGCACACTATCTACTACCAAACATATACATGTTTGTTAAAAACGCTGTGAAGCTTATAAATGGTTTTTATATAAATACCACCTAACAAAAATGATTATAATGAACTACTCTTTAAAATGGCAAGCTTATGTTTGCTAACAAAAAATTTGAACAACTTGGTCGTTGTCATCGAAGTATAATGGTGTTTGCTGCTTTACCACATTATCAAAACCCCGTTACGTTAGTGAGGGACGTTTTTGAAAACATTTACATCACAAGGTCCCAGAAAAATGTCGTTTTTATGGGAAAATGTAAACTGATATGATTCCATATCCAATGGAAATAATTGTTTCACACAACATTAGGGGTATCACTTGGTACAGCGGCAATCCCCATTCCAGTAATATAGGGTATTGAACTGATATTGTGATATCAAGTGCAAATTTCGAGTCAACAAGGGACAATATTTCACATTATTATATAGCAATATATGCTTCGTATAGAAATTAAACTATAAATCCCGAGGTGTTAGCGTGCAATAAATATCTATATTTGCACGCAAACTTTGTTCAAGTCTGAGGTTTCCCTAATCATATTTTCATATTGCACTCTATGTGACAAGACGCTGACGTTATACGATTGTTGTCGATGTCATCGCTGTGTTGTTGTCATACTGCACTAGTTCTTATATCCATTTACAAGAACTAGTGTAATATTTATGAATGGTACAACAAAATATATTTTAAATGAAATACTTGACGGAAGTAAACTAAATTTATTTTGCTATATAATAAAAGGGTTATTGAACTGATAATGTGAAATATTGTCCCTCGTTGACTAGAAATTTGCACTCGCAAGCTTGTGCAAATGTCGAGTCAACTTGGGACAATATTTCATAATATCAGTTCAATAACCCTATAATATCAGTAATTTAACCCTTTTATTATATAGCAAAATAGATTTCTTATACGTGTTGTACTTCATTCAGTCAAGCATTTCATCTTAAATACCATTTTTTGTACAATACATAAATATTACACTAGTTCTTGTAAATGGATATAAGAACTAGTGCAATATGACAACAACAAAGCGATGACGTCAACAACAATTGTATGACATCATAAACAACAGTAACATTGCGTGCAGTTTGAAACAAAATTGATTCGGGAAAACTCAGACTTGCATAAAGTTAGTGATATTTATTGCAGGCTAGTGAACACCTCAGGATTTATCGTTTAATTTCTATGCCAAGCCTATATTGCTATAGAATAAAACCAGTTACTGGAACAAACACAAACCTGATCTATCAAAACAAATTTCACAGCCAAACACAAAAATATCATTTGTAATACTGATTGTCAATTTATATGGTTAACAAGAGGCCCAATGGTTCTGTGTTGCTCACCTGGACAACTAGTATCAACCATAGTCCAAATCTTTATTTATTTTATAAACACAAATATGAATGTAATACAGAATTGTAAATTTAATTAATTTTGCCTTTATTTATTTTCGCAGTATATGATATTTAGACATATCTGCCTAGTTGAATTTTCGCAATTTTGAAATATGCTCTATAACAAAATATGTAAAATATAATCTTCACTTTGTATTAAATTTTTAGCAAAACAAACGACCACAAAATGAGCGAAAATTAGTACACTGAAAATAAATATGTTTATAGTTTTAAGGGTACCATGTAATAATACAATTACAAAAAAACCTTAATTCGTTGCCGCCATTTGTTTGGTCAGATTTTTGCATTATGAAGGAATTTGGCAATAAATTGATGATGGTTTATAAAGAAAAACTCAAAAGAATACAATTTGGGAATTTAAAATTTTGTGGCAATAAGTGAGGCAATGAACCTATACTGGCAGTTGCTTCTATTCACTAAGAATGTAATTTTGCTATATGCGAGGTTTGACTATATAGCGCAAAATTAAATACCAAGTGAATATTTTCATGTAACAATTATTAAACTTGGACTTAAATAACTTGTACAGAAAATTGTTTACACTGGCCACTGCAAGGTGAAATTTTATAGCTGTGAAAAAGTTCCAGTTTCTGAACCAGAAATTTTATCCCCGCAGAATTAAACAACTATACAGTATATCAAAGGACATTATAACAAAGTTTACTGTGTTTCCGCTGGATATAGAATTGCACAAGTTGAGGTTTTCTTGCAAAACAACATTATTTAAAAAATTGGGGATGTGTAGATTTTTCTTAATATTAATCAAAATTATTGTGGGGGTATTGATAACCCTGCTACACCAAGCCATGAAATTTGTGAAGTTATTTTGTCACAAAAATCGAAAATGGGCGTTGATGATATACTGGTATGCATGCATTTACACACAATCGCTATGCTATGCCCAAAGATCACCGGGCTAAAATGACAAAAAACAAAATGTTGGAATTCATGAAAAGAAAAGATAGTAATGAACACTATGGTGCTAAGAGTTGGCTTTCTGTCTATGGAAGCTCCAAAGGTATGTTGTATATCAACTGCAAACAATGCTTAAAATGATTGATGCTTTTAATGTTGGACTTTGCACTACAGCAAAGTAACATATAGCACATCTTGGTTAAGGCACATATTGATAATATTCACATTGGTCTTAATGTAGAGAAGATGCTTAAGATGATTTATGGAGACAGGTAGCCTTTATTTAAAGGGTGGTTTGGTTGAAATATGAAGCAAGGAACGGTAAAAACAATGGTCTTATTGTATTTCAGCTCTGGTGATAAGCTGTCAGCGCAGGTGATTATTTTTCAGCTCTGGTGATGAGGTTTCAGCTCAGGTAATGAGCTTTCAGGTCTGGTGATGAGGTTTCAGCTCAGGTAATGAGCTTTCAGGTCTGGTGATGAGGTTTCAGATAAGGTAATGAGGTTTCAGCTCAGGTGATGAGGTTTCAGCTCAGGTAATGAGCTTTCAGGTCTGGTGATGAGGTTTCAGCTCAGGTGGCCTTAAACATAGAGACAGTGTACCACTAGAATATCAATAATCATGAATCTTCATCATAAAAGTCTGTTGAGTTTTCATCCTCATTAATTGTATCACTCGACCCTGATACAACAGTCTGATTGTTTATTTTAGTTCCTGCTTCTTCTGTTTTGTGCATTTTTAATCCTTCTGTTTTGTGTGCTTCTGGTCTTTCTGTTGATGCTGTATCAGTATTGTGTGGTTCTGGGCCTTCTGTTGATGCTGTATCAGTATTGTGTGCTTCTGGTCTTTCTGTTGATGCTGTATCAGTATGGTGTAGTTCTTGGCCTTCTGTTGATACTGTCTCCATATTGTGTGTTTCTGTTCCTTCTGTTACCTTTTCACCTTTTGTTTTCTCTTTATCCGATGAAGAGACACCAGAAAAAGTTAAGCTATCACTATCAAACTTAAGTTGAACCAATCCACGGTCACCACTGTATCGATTTTTCACAACCTAAAATTTCAAGATATTGTAAAACGACCATTATTTACAATCATTTTGTCTTTATTTATGGCAGGTCCCACACAAAATTTTGAAAAACCATTATCCATGTGCAACTGCATTATTAGCAAATAAAATGAAAATGGGGTCCTTTTAATTAAATAAGACAGGTCCATTATATTTTTTCAGATTAAATATCGCAGGTCCCAATGTAAAATAAAAAAGTCTTTTACCTTGGACTTGGGGAATTTTGAATCCCAGATTGCTAGTTCTATATGTTGTACCATACCAATATGTCGTGGAATTCTTTTTTGGCTTACTTTCATATATGGAAGGCTTTTCTTTTTCTTTTTGTTTTAAATCTAGCCAGGTCTGTCCAAGACTTGAAATGAAGTAGTGACTAGGCCCAATTAGGACCATTATTTACAATCATTTTGTCTTTATTTTTGGCAGGTCCCACACAAAATTTTGAAAAACCATTATCCAAGTGCAGTTGCATTATTAGCAAATAAAATGAAAACGGGGTCCTTTTAATTAAAAATGACAGGTCCATTCGATTTTTTCAGATTAAATATCGCAGATCCCAATGTAAAATAAAAAAGTCTTTGACCTTGGACTTGGGGAATTTTGAAACCCTGATTGCTAGTTCTATGTTATAACATGTCAATATGTCTTTGAATTCTTTTTTGGCTTACTTTCATATATGGAAGGCTTTTCTTTTTTTTTTAAATCTAGCAAGGTCTGTCCAAGACTTGAAATTAGGTAGTGACTAGGTTTTTTCCCCCAAGTTCTTGGAAATGCATGAAAGTCATGACTTGATAGTCCCTTAAAAGAGACCTTAAAAAGTGATGTTCATTGTCTTGGTAGGCATGGCAAGCTCAATTCTACCTACACAATGCCTAAGCACATTTTTTCCACTTCACCTTAATATAGCTGGTGATGTACCGATATAAGTAAAACACTCCTGTTTATTATACCTGTATAAATTTTCTTCCCCTAGCTGTTGTCAGAGTCTTATCCTGTAATATTATTATATTATCAGCTTCCTGGGAAACTTTAGCAGAACCAAATATAGAGGCAATGGTCAAATCTTCATCATTCTTTTCCTGAAACAAACAAATATTTTAAACTTCATCATGCTTTGCTCATTTAATTTGTTGCTATAGCTTTGTCAACTTTCATATATTGCTAGAATGTTACTTACCTAGGTCATTGCCCACCTCATATATTACTTAGATCATTGCCAACCTCACATACAGCATTTTTTTTTTTTTTGAAAATTAATCTCTCTTGATTTGCTGTTGAACTCACTTCATTAAAAGGCTAAACTATTGCTGAGCAAATAACAACAGAGCTTATAGTACACTGGTTCGTAATGTCACAGTGATAAACATCAATCTTCAATGTACTATACAGTGGAGTACAGTAACTGGAACAACTTCTGGCAAGCGAAATTACAAAGTGTCACCCACTAGGGTCTGCCCTGAATGGTATTTGAACATCTGTAAAACTTCTGGCAAGTAGACTGACAAACTGTCTCGTTTTACAATCTGCCTCAAGAGTAAATTCAAGCATAGGTACAACCTCAAACAAGTGAACTGACAAACTGTTCCACTCAAGAAACTGCTTTTAGCATAGGTACAACCTCAAACAAGTGAACTGACAAACAGTCCCACTCAAGAAACTGCTTTTAGAGACATTTGAATACAAGCAGTGAAAAGCAACTGCTTGCCAGCCAATGGTCCCCTATACTGTACAGAGCAAATAAGTCGTTATCTACCAAAGGGATTAACACAATCACAGGAGGCAAATAAAGGCATAACATACCTTTCTGGGATGAATTATCAAGGTTACATGACAATTCTTCTGAGTAGCAAATCGACGGAAAGCAGCAACAATGCGGTCCTGTCTCACAAATCTATCATTGGCATTAAAGTCCATACCCATCATAAACTGCAAATTGTCCACAATAACATGACCTATATCATGGACATAAACAGCATGGGACATAGTCTGAAAATAAAAACCATTTATCAATAACAATAACATGTCCTATATCAAGGACATAGTCTGAAAAGCTTCATCATGCACAATAAGAGAATATGCAGAACCAATGGATGCTTCTTAAGGTTTTAAGTTATGCTGGACACATACACTCAAGGATGCAAGTGGCGGTATGGCTGGCATTGATAGATTAATATATTGATATATCATTAATAAAACCCATTAATACGATATATTGATATATTTTTTGAGTATCAATATCAACAAAAATGGCCGCCAGTTCGTGACTAAGGTTTGAGTAATCAATGACATATTCTCAAGTGCTCTAAATTTGTGGTAGCGTTAAGTTCGTGGCATTTTGTTTATACCGGATATCAATCATAGGAAGCACATCACTGCATGTGTTTAAATTCAAAAAGGCGCCATAAGTGTTCAACTTTCTGTTTTTGTTAGAAAAATTTTAAAATATGTTTGAAAATTACGAAAATATGTAAAAATATCGAAAATTTCAATTTTTAGACAAATTTTACTATTAGCAAATTATTCTTAAACTATCTCATTATTTTTTCGTCACATGTAAAATACATCAAGATGTAAACTATGTTGTCTGCAAGTAGAGTCTCTGACTTATTTATCTGATCCTGGTTTGAAACATTTAGTACCAGGTAAATGTATTTTTTAATGAAATCAAAAACGTGTGACACTTACGCCATTTTCAGTAAACAGATAAAATATATGCATTTTTCACTATATAATATGATGTTAAAACGGGTGTAAAAACCAGGTCAATTGCTCATGTCATACCGGAAGTGTATCCTGATCGTTCTTTCTTGTTATAAATTTGATTTTTTAACTAATTCTGTTGTTAATCTAAACTAGACTAATTAAAATATTTTTTTTGGGGGGAAATTAGTTTTTTAGAATTAATCACATAAAATCACGTGATCCGGGAGACCTCCCACGAAATTTCCACACATTCTTCAAAATAGCATCTTACTCAAGGGTATTGTTTACAAACGATGTTTACCGGTATTTAACGAAAAATAACCAAGGTTATTTACGGTTTTGAAACTGATTTGACAAGAAATTTGAAGTAAGACTCAAATGTTTATTGTTTGTTGACGATTGCCAATTAATTTTTTGACACAAACTGTTAGTACCACGAACTTAGGACACACAAGGATATAGATTAAATTAGTTGTAGATGTACTATAATTACAACCAATCATTTTATTGTATCTCAAAACCAACTGACATATAAAACAGAATGCATATATTAATATTAGAAACATTTAGGATGTCGCCAGACATGTCAAATATTGGTGAAAAATAATCTGTCTATGATAGGTTCAACAAAAAATAATCTACTGTATTTAAAACATTTTACCAGTATTGCAATATATCTTTTTATTGATATATTTTTCAGTTGATATATCAATATTCAAACTCTGATTAATGACATCTCTAGCGGACGGACAAAATGGTAATAATTTGCTCTCCCGTTTGGTAGCCTAATATCATGTCGTATATCATAGACATATACAGCATGGGACATACTGAGGTGGTCAACTCAGGGATGGTGGAGATACCCCAAGTACTTGTAGAAAGAACTGTCTATCTTCAGCAAGTCAACTGACAAGCTTTCTCAAAAAAGAATCTGTCCCAAGTTGGATATAAGCCTAGGCTGTGAGAGGCACTGTGATATCTGTGTGCTTTAAACCACTTGACTAATGAGACCCTGCCTAAAACATACAAGCCCAATACTTATAATTATTGTACTTACATCAATAACCTTGGTTATATCTTCTTGTCCAAAAAATGTCATAAAATGCATGGGTAGTTGTTCAAATTTCTCACTCCAATAATCATATTCGTGGAGATAATTATGCAAGTTTTTACTACAAAAAATAAAAATAAAAATCACCTTAATAATTACAATTTCTATTATAATAGGAACCTAAAATTACCGCAAGTATCTTAAATGACCATAAAATATTTCTCTTTCAATTTGTTACAAGGATTCTGATTGGTCAGACCTTTTCTGTTATTTCTGTATAAAAGAATTGGAATTTTGATTGATCAGACCTTTTTTCATTTTTGTATAATAGAATTGAGATTTTGATTGGTCAAACCCTATAAACTGTATCGTAAGAAATGAAAATATTTTTCATTGTGTTATGAAAAACTGAATGAATTGAACATTTTGACATGTAATATAATTTGTTTAGTCTCAATGTATATAGAGAAATTGATGAATTACATTTCATGTTTAGGATACCTTAGAGATTGATTTAGTTACAGTTAAAGAGATACTTTCTGTCTTTAAGATTCTGAAACATTTAAAACTGCATAACAAAGCTTGGATAGCATAACCAATTGGTAAGCTAAAATTTGTATTAAGTATTTAAGCCAATATTTCTGAAATATCTGTTCAAAATTAAATATCAACTGATATTATCAAATAGAAGCAGTTAAAGTCAATACTGTATTTATACATGTCATATATCACATATGGTAATTCTAATTATGATGAATTTTTGCATTTTCACTAAGAAATGTGATTTTTTATATTTACAATTCTTTCTTTTAATAAATATTTTGTACCCATATTTGTTTCAACCCTTGGCACTATTTCTTCCATACCTGTGCATGTAAGATAGGTTTTTTTTGCCATGCGAGATTGGTTTATCTCACATGACCATAACACCCTGTGGGGGTCATGACATCATATTGCTGGAAAACTGACAAGCATCAAGGGCCATGACACCAATGGTCTTTCAAGCCAATTGCAATACAATTGCTTCTGTATGTTTCATCGAAGAAAGATACAGTCATATTGTAAATATTAACTATTTCAGGGCTCAAAGTGACTTTTCAATCTAGAAGCCAGTGTGGCTCTTTATCAAAATTTCCCAGGTGCCAATAAAATATTAAAGGTACCAAAAATGAAAATATCAAAAAAATTAATTATGAAAAATCACAAACAAAAACTAATGCACTATGTAACATTAACTGTAAGATGTTTAAAACATGTGACAAATGATTTGAAAACTTATGTCATCATTAAAACGCTTTATAGTAGTAGTGCACTAAAATCTTTCTATGGAAACAATCAAAGTTGGATTATGATGACAGAAATTTTGGTAGCCAAAAATCGTTGCAATATTAGAATTTTAGTTGCAATAACACCTTTTTCAGAGGCATCTTTGAGTCCTCCATTTGGCTAAGCTAATGGTGGTATAAACTAGAACTGTGTCACAAGAGTCAAATATCCCCTCCCAATATCTACAATTTCTTGCGACATTGACCGTTCTGACACATCTTTGCACCATGAAGGTTATTCATGTGAAGTATTATGACAGTCATTCCAAGCAATTTTGAGATAAGGCGGGGACACAATTTTATATGGACGGACCGACAGACAGACAAACATAGTGATTCTATATACCCTCCTCAATTTAGTTTTTGGGGGTATAACATCTTGGCCCTAATGTATAACAGTTTACTTACAGTGAATACTGCATCAACATCACTCTTGCTAGTCTGACATTCTGTATCTCAAAACTTCCCCACAATGTACTAACCTACAAAATAAAAGTAAACATATAACATACCCGCCAACTCTCCCGATTTAAGAAGATCACTGCAGTAGCTCAGTTGGAAGAGTGCTCACTTCGTTTTTGGTAGGTAATAGCTTTGAACCCAGACACGGTCTGACAAGACTTGAAAGTGGGTAGTGACTGTTCTTTCGCCAAGCACTCAGCATTACAAAATGAAAGTCGCGGTTCTTTCAAATGGGAACTTAAAATAAAAGAGGCGACACCTTAGGCATGGCATGATAAAGAACCCTGCTGTATAATACAATAAGCACAACACACAGGCAAAATTTCTGCGCCTTCAAATATAATTGAAATATTCTTGACTGGAACATTAAACACCATTACTCAACTCCCGATTTAAGCAGATTTCTGTCATCCAAGTTTGTAAGGTAGAAAAAACTTTACTGGTAAGTTGCATGTTGTTTAATGCAATATCAGCAGTTTTTCAACTATACATGACAAAACATTTACATTTGGTTAAATAAAGAGTAACTCAATCTGAATTTCTGAATTACCCGGAAATTTGAGATATCCGCGTTTGACATAACAAGATTCACCTGTATTTCATAATTTAATACTTACACCTTGCATACAGAGATCCAGTGAATATTCACTCATGAATGTCGTTTTTCCTGAGCCTGTTGGTCCTGTGAATATAGTCAATTCACCCCTTCTATGACCTTTCAATAACTTGTTGAGTGATAAATATCTATGCCACTGAAATACAAAATTCAATATAGACTCCAAAATAGTGTGGCATTAAGCAAATTTGAAAAATTATGGAGGGACATAAAAACCAGATTTTACTGTTCTCTTGTTTCGAATGTTATGCAAAATTTTCCTGTGCCATATTTCTTGAGCAATGGTAACTGTATTGGAAAATTCTAAATTCTGCTCTTCCATACCAATAAGAAAAATAATTCCTTGTGAATAGTAAAAGTGAAGTAATAGGAGCTCTGTGCTCGGTGAGGATACTTTCTTTTGTATTGAGGTAGACAGTTCAGAGATGTTTGGGGAAACTGTATTGGCCAGAGAAAAACACCTAACATAAGAAAATAAACTGACATGCTTGCTTAATAATGTAGATTTCTTTGAATTCACCAATATCACATTTCCTGCCAACCCCTATATGTCATTTCGCGAATATGTAAATTCACGACTACAACCATATCATTATCAAAATTCATGATTGATAGAGAATTATCTCCCTTTCTTAGATAATTTTGTCTATGTTACTTCCAAGATCATAGTCAATTGCCGGCATGTTCATCAACTTTGCTTTTAAATTTCCGCGATTCTTGGAAAATTTGCGATATATGAATTTGAGACCAGGCGTCCTCATGAAATTAAGCACTAATAAATTTTTTACAATAAAAAAGTAAGCTACAGTATGATCTGTCCGGAGTGGGATTCTAAACTTAAGAAGTTAGAGGCGCTGTGATGGGTAAAACAACATATCAGACCACTTAAACATAGACACCCTGGGAACATTTCAGGGTATCAAAACATTCTCTCAGTATGTTAAATCAAATTTAAGATTAATAAAATAATGTGGATACAATACCTTTACACCTGTCACCTGTTCCATCATGGCTAACTCGGAATATACTTCATCCTTTAAATTTGAGAAGGAGACTATCGATTGGTGGACATATGGTTTGGCTGTTTCTAAAATGTTCTTCAGGTTTAATCCAGTCTGTAATGCTTCTAATGGTGTACAGTCCTCTACACTTGGTCTATATAATTAAAAAAAGAATCTATGGTGTTTAAAACTTCTATCTGTTACCAAAAAATCTTACACAGCTTAATTCTGTTCACATGAATTACACATGAAACTTTTCACCTGGGTTTTATGATCTATGTACATGTGTACATGTATAATTTCATGTAAGATTTGTATTAATTTCATGTAATTTCAGTAAAAACTAGAACAAAGGTGTACATTTATAAATTAGTACAATAATATTTAGACAAACCAGCAGACGACCAGCTTGATGTCTGCCAGTGATTTGCTATTGAATAGAACTGAGAGTGGAGTGGAGTAGCAGTATTTAATGCCTTTGCCATATCATGGTGGTCAAATCATGGATGGTGTAGCAGGGTTCGTACAGACATTGAAACTCCAAATTCAAGGACTTTTTAGGGTTTTTTCAGGGTCTTATTTGTAAATTCAAGGCCTAATTATAGAGACAAATTCATCAAATAAATATTGGTGCAAAGGCAATTAAATTAATAAAACAATTACTTATGTGCCCATAGTATGGACACTTAAAATGGATAAGGCTGAAGTTGGGCATTCGAAAGGGCCAGGTACCTTTGATTTGCTTATTTCAATGTAACTTATTAATTTATTTATTTACATCTGTCAATTTGAGTCGATTTGCAACCACTTAATATCGAAATACAGACAACCAACTGACCAAATTTAAGGGCGTTTTAGGGCCTTCAGGATAAATTCAAGGGCTTTTTTAGGGTCAGACTTGTTTTTAGGGTCTTTTTAGGGCAAACCTCAAAATTTTAGGACTTTTCAAGGCCTGTACGAACCCTGTGGAGGAAACTGGAGTGTCTAAAGAAAACCAATGTTATCAAAAAGTGAACTGACAAACTTTCCCACACTAGGATCTGCCACTATGATTTGAAAATGATGTGTAAGCCTGCATATAAGACTACACAGTCATAGTAATGCCCCTGACAGGGGAAAGGAAAAAGTGTTAAAAAAATAAATATACCTGATAACATGGCTTCTTTTCTCATTCACTTTTAGTGCAAACATTTTAGTGGCATCCCAAGACTTGGCATCATTTCCAAGCCAAAATGTTACTACGTCAAACCTTTCTAAAAATGGTAATATCTAAAAATAGAAAACATATGCATGTATTGGTAACTAGCCTCTCATGCCAAAATGTTACTATGTTAGCCTGGTATATTGGCTTGACAACAGTAGTTCTTGTATCTTACATGGGATTATAGTGGGAATCCTCTCTTGGGGAAAATTAGTACTACAAATGGCTCTAACTACATCTACTATAGGAACCACTGTGAGTGTGACAGCTAAATACTCTTTATATCCATAGAAAATCAAATAAATTTGAATAATGTTTGATATTTTTCACTTACTTGTACCTAGTTGTAATAGGAAATCTGTATGCGCATCCACAATTGTCAAAAAGTATGTCTGTAGAAAGGAAAATGTTCGCGGTATGGGGATTTTATACATGCGAAAATGACGATGTTTACACCAGAAGTGATGTCCTTGGTGAAGTTTTACGTCATATGCACAACAGAATCCGCCGTTTGCCTGGTTTTTCAACATGTTACATCCCTATAGCACCAATGTTTTACCTTATGCAGATATATTTTGGGTTAATTGTGGATGCGCATAAAGATTTCCTGTTACGACTAGGTACAAGTGAAAAATTTGATCATTATTCAAATTTATTTGATTTTCTATGGATTTAAAGAGCATTTCACTGTCACAGTCACAGTGATTCTTACAGTAGATTTCGTTAGGCAGCAACATGGTTTATCCTTCAGAAAAATGATAAGCTGACAATACTGGTAACCTTGTATTGCCATAGCATCCAGTTCTGTATTTTACATAGGATTAAAATGGAAAGCCTCTCAAGAAGAGTTAACTACTGTACTACCTCTTGTGGCATCAGCATGGTGTATCCTTTAGGCAATGACAAGCTGACAATACCCTTAGTCTGGTATATAACCATGGCATTTAGTTCATGTACATGTATTTTACATGGGAATATAATGAGAATTTTCTCAAGAATAGTTAACTCCCTTGAGAAAAGCCTATGCAAAAAACAAGGGCTCTAACTACTGTACTACCTCTTGTGGCATCAGCATGGTGTACTCTTTAGGCAATGACAAGCTGACAACACCAGTAGCCCTGGTAGTAGAATCATCTCAAGAAGAGTTAACTCTCTTGAGAAAAACCCTACGAAAAAACAAGGGATCTAATTACTGTACTACCTCTTGTAGCATCATGGAGTATCCTTTAGGCAATGGCAAGCTGACAACATCAGTAACCCTGGTATAAGAATCATCTCAAGAAGAGTTAACTCCATTGAGAAAAGCCTATGAAAAAACAAGGGCTCAAACTACTGTACTACCTCTTGTGGCATCATGGAGTATCCTTTAGGCAATGACAAGCTGACAACACCGGTAGCCTGGTTTACTGCCATGGCATCTAGTTCATTTCCTGTTATTACTACTGATCCTTTAGCATCTTTGGCTTTTTTCCATCCAAATAACTGCCATGTTCCATTTCTGCAAAAATAAAAGAACAAGATGGGACAAAACTTCAAATCAGGAAAAATGAACACACATTTATTTTAACACAAATGAGATTAGAGTAACATGAGTAAATAGACAAAAAAAAAAAAAAAAAAAAAAAAAAACTTTTGCTAACATTTTATTTTTGAGTTGAGTTGAGTCAAGTTGAGTTGAGTAATGGTGTTTTACATCCCAGTCAAGAATATTTCACTTATATCAAGACATTGCCAACTATAGGCAAAGGTGCAGAAACTATGCTTGTGTGCTGCGATGATGTCATTATACAGCAGGGTTCTTTATCATGCCAAGTCCACTGTGACACGGGACCTCGTTTTTTTTTAAGTTCCCATCCAAAAGAACCGTGACTTTTATTTTGTTCTTAACGCAGAGTGCTTGGCGAAAAAAAGTTACTACCAACATTTAAGTCTTGGATCAGACCAAGTTGGGACTTGAACTAATGACCTCCCACTTACCGAGGTAGCACTCTACCAATTGAGGTACTGCAGTGGTCACAATTTATTTTGAGATTACTTGCATGCATTTCCATTGACCATCATCCAACAAAGTGGGAATGATAATAAGTGAATATCATGAAATAATGATACTAGTAAAAATTAACCAATGCAATAATTATTATACTAATTTACAGTACCAGGTCATTTTTCTCTTTTGGTAACGGTTTTAATCTCTGAACTGGATTCTATTGATTGATTGATTCATTCATTCATTCATTCATTCATTGATGATTGACTGATTGACTGACTGAATAATTGAAAGGGGTTTTTAGTCCCATCCAAAAATATCTCACTTATATCATGGCATCACCAGCTATAAGTGAAGAATTTCAACTTTTGCAGAGTGCTCGGGGCAATGTGCAATCAACATACCTTGGAAAAAATTTCTGTTTTATTTTAATATTTTCATCTTCGTCTTCTGTTGCAGACATTTGTTTAACTGCAACAAGACTCTGATCAGGATTAAAGAATGGAAATAAAAGTGATTCTGTCCCTGAATCCTTGGTATACCTCACTCCATACGACAACATTACAGACTTCAGTAGCCCCTGTAAAATATAAACATAGCCGGGTGTATTAGAACTACCGTAATCCTTCTATGTATTCGGACGAATTATAATAATTTCATTTTCAAGTGTCCGGGAATTTAGAGGAAATATGAAAATTATACACTTGGAAAAATGCGGATGTCCGAATATTTAGAGTTGTCCGATATTTAGGAGCCGATAAATTATATGACTCGCTGCCCTCCCGGTAATGCAAGACACTATCAACGACGATACGCACATGGTAAACTAATTAGACTAAGTATGACTTTTAATGCTCATTCATACAGATGAAGGATGTCACCAAGCCATCTTGGGAGGGAGCACTATGTGAAAACAGGGTTCATACAATCGACAACAATTAAAATTTAATAATTTTTCAATAAATTGCCAAAATTCACATGCTAATTATTCAACCAAGACATGGAATGAAAAAAAATACTTAAATTAGGATTAAGAGTTTTCCTGGATGCAAGTTTTCTGTTTATATGACTCAAGTTTTTCTTTATGGAGCCCAAGAAATATTTCTGTGCGTCCCATGGGACCCAAAAATTAAATCCATGCTTGGCTATGAATATTTTTCAACCTATATCAACAGTAAAATGTTTGAATGCTATTTATAGTTGACAGACGCTAGTTTGACTTGGAAAGTCCTACTTTCGTTTTAGTAAAAGGCAAGTATGAAGCATTTTATATGACCCTGCATTGTTGTTTGTAACCACATGGCAATGCAATGGAAAATTTCTTCCTTCTTCGACAATTCTGTACTTATTTATCCCGGCGATCATGATTGTAATCCGACATAAAATAACAAGCATTGTATGATATACATTATTTACAATGTTAATGGTTACATATTTCCTGCTATAGTGTAGGGAACATACAAAACTGTATTGTCGGAAAATGACGGATATTTTTGGGACTCCCAAATCTTGGCCAAGGACCCCTGCAAAATTGCCTTGGAAGTCCTAAGGACTCCAAAAGAAAGGATGAAAGGGAAAGCCCTGGGATGATCTAACATTATTCTACTTTAATCTACAGACAATGGGCAGCTGAACTCTGCAACAGATACACATTCGGGTTAACCAGAGGGTTTTTCTAATCATCCAAGTTCGGGGATAGAAAATTTTTTCCTGACAGGAAGTATGAAAATGGACAGAATACCTTGTATGATATTAAGGATTTTATTTCTGAGATGTCAAGTAAAACGGTAACAAAGGTAAAGTAATGTAACTAGAGCAGTCTCTTGAAAGACTACTGTATAATGCTTATATTTTGCTGTGGTTTTATTTTCGCTATATTCGCGGTCAAGTGTATTTCCGCGAAAATAAAACCGCTGCGAATATACACTGGAATTACCAGGCCCATTAATCTTCCTAGAGTCTTTTTCCTTTAATCAGATAAGACCGCGAAAATTTGACACCGCGAATACACTAGTCATCGTCAAACCGCGAAAATTTGACACCGTGAAAATAAAGCAATATACAGTAATAGAATCTAACACCTGTAACAGTGTAAGACAGAGATATCTCAAACGAGATATTTTCCTGTCCTGAACGAGCTTTGGCTAATTCTGGACATTGAAAATTTTCACCTGAGTTTGAGATATCTCTTTCTTACACTGTAACAGGTGTTAGATTCTATTAGTCTTTCAAGAGACTGCTCTAGTTAGGATTCTTTTTCTCACACATTTGCAGCATAAAAAAATAATTTGTTAACAAAAATTTAATCAAACTTTAAACTGGTGCCTTCTGATTTCCTCAGGTAAAATGATTATGAAGTCATCAATTAAGGGTGTGCAATTGTAACGTTGAGAAAAGTGATCTCATCCCTAAGAAAAATCTCACATGGGTAAAAAAGCAAGATTTCTATGTCTCATGTATGAGAAAAATACCACCTGACCAAAACAACAAGACTGAATTTGTTACATTTTTTAAAAACTACCTTCTGCCTTTTAAATTAAGAAAATTTGAAGTTCTGAAATACAGTGAACTTTAATATCATATGCTTCGTTAGCTTAGGATCCTCAATACAAATATGTTTTAGAAATTGTTATAGCATCTAACATTTTGTGGGTAAGGACAAACAGATTAAATTTGCTAGTATATCATTGTTGTTTGGGAATTTCATTGATCAAATTGGAAAATATTAGTAATTTTTCCCCAAGGGGAAACTACCTTTATTCGGTAGCAATTTTAGGCAAACAAAATCACTGCCAGATAAACACTAAATTTGGTATGCAACATATCTTCTCATATATCGACAAACATCCATGTAAAGAATAATAAAAAATCCATCCATAGATATGGAAGATATAATATATTGAGTGGACACAATATTGGAATGGGACAGGCAGACAGGGTGATTTCTAAATACCCCTAAACTTTTTTTCAGCTGTGTTGGGGTGGTTGGTGGGAGGATTGGTTGAAGTTGCTTAATGTCGCATCAGCAATATTTTCAGCTATATGTGACAAGAATTATTTTATTAACTCTATAGATTTATCTATAAACAATTTGGTGTATGCATGCTAAGTGGGAGTGTGTTGTATGGTCTGCCTTGTACCAGTGCACACTCAGGGCAAGTTTAAGGTACTAGCTCACCAAGTCAGTACGCCACAGACAAATGTATCACTCCCCCAGTCACAATATACTGACACTGAGTGAACAGGTAAAGGCCAACCACAAAAGAAAATTCACTTTCCCACATGTGGTCTGAGTGAGACTCGAACTCAAAGCAGTGACAGGGTTCGTACAGACATTTGGTATCCAATTTTAAGGACTTTTTAGGGTCTTTTCAGGGTCTTATTTGCAAATTGAAGGCCTAATCAGAGGGATAATTTTAGGAAAAATAATAGTAACGACACTTGAAATTGGAGGTTGAAATTGGGCGTTCGGGAGGGCCTGGTACCTTTAAACAGCTTATTTTAAACCTTAGAATTATTTAGTTATTTCTTTATTTCTTATCAGCAGTCTATTTGCATCCAAATACAGATGCCCAACTGGCCAAATTCAAGGGCTTTTTAGAGCCTTCAGGATAAATTTAATGGCTTTAGGGTCAGATCTGTTTTTAGGGTCTTTTTAGGGCAAACCACGAAATTTAAGGACTTTTCCAGGCCTGTGCGAACCCTGCCCTAGGTTTGTAGACTGATGTCTTATCCATTAGGCCACCGTGCAGGGCTCGACATTAACGTTTGTCCGATTGTCCGGTACCAGTCAAAAGTGCCGTTGGACAAGTTCAACAGCTATGTTACTTGCCCGACGGGACAAGTGAAAATTTAAAGTAAATAAATTTTAATTTGAAAAGAATCGATGGAAAAGATGCCAGTCCTCCTTTCGGCAATTCCAACTTTCGTAATCTGCTTCACAGTCAATATCGACTGTGCGCTTGTAAAACATAGAGTTTCTTAATATTCAAAATCAATGAAACGCTTGTAATTAACGACAATACGATACACTTGTGTAAAACGTTTTAAAGACAAATTACGTTAACAACATGATGCAATGCGATCTGGTTCATCATGGATCTGACCAAGTTTGGGTTTACCGGCCCCACCTCAAGCAAAAAACAGAAATCAGAGGCGGAAAAAAAAGAAAATAAAAAAATACGAAAGTAAACGTTCAAGAAAATTTCAACAATTATGGTTGAGCGAATTTCCGAGTTTGGGGCAAAGTGAAACTGAAAACGTTATGTTTTGCACAACATGCCGGGAAAATGATAAATAACACACAGAAAAGTAAGCAATATAAACACTAAGATATCAAAATAAAATAAATTTTATTTCTGATTGTCGGACAAGTGAATATTCTGTTCGGACAAGTGCATTTTATATTCACTTGTCCGACAGGACAAGTGGCAAAAAAAGTTAATGTAGAGCCCTGGCCGTGGCCTCCCTAGGTGGGTGGGAGGGAATGGGGAATGAAAATGTAAAATTGTGAAAACTAAGAAAAACAGTATTGTAACTTACTACACAACCAAAATGACTGGTGAGAGCTCATACTGCTCCTTATTTAGGGAGTTAAGGGACTGAGCATTCTCATACATCTCCTTAACTTTAGGTGGAAATTCTCCAATATTTTTTGACATCAGGGTTGTTGGCATGGCAATCATATACTCTACCAAATTAAAAAAAAGATTGTTCTCAAATATGAATCAATGGCCTTCATCTAGATATATTATTTCAACAAACAACTGTAATGCTTTATTTGTAAAAAAACTATATATATATAATATATAACAATTGTTGTATCTAGTTTTTGAATGATCGGAAAATTTTCTAAAACAATCATTGGAAAATATTGGCAAAATTAAAATGAATGATTGTCAATGAATTGGATCTTTAGATTTAGCATATTTCTTTGCAATCATTGATTGCATTTACATATGTTATTATAACTGAAATCTGTTATAACTTAACTGTCTCATGTCCCCCACCCCCCCCCCCCCCACCCAACATTTAATGTTTTCCTGCGACCTTGACCTCTCTGATAATGACCTTCGTTGAAGGTCATGACACACCTTTGGACCATGAAAACTATTCATGTGAAGTTTTATGACAGTCCTCCACAGTAGCTATGAGATATGGTGTGGACATGCTTTTACACGGACAGACAGACAGACAGACAGACAGACAGACATGGTGATTCCTATAAAACCCCCCTTCAAACTAGTTTGCTGTGGTGGTATAATAATTTTGCAGTACTAAACAGCCATTTATATGACATATTTACTGCTATGTTGTGTTATTCTTAAGTTGTTTTGGATATCACTTCCATTTTGTGTGAATGCTTTCTGTAGTTTTTTTTTTTTTGGGGGGGGGGGGAGAGAGAGAGTGATTCACCGCCATTTTTTTGTGTTCTGTTCAGTTCATTGATCACATCCAGAATTTTGGTTCCGTTTTGGTCTGATTTGTCTTTTAGTCTCAACTTTTGAAGAAATCAACCCGCCATTCAAGCTAAAATATGCTCCAGCAATGCACTGTTCTTCAAATGGAGATGATCAAAATAAATTGGTGTGTGAAATTTGCTTTACAGAAATGTTCTTAATATGTCATTTCTACTGCAACACAAATGATTGTTTGCAAATTTTGTGAATCTTTACGAGAATAAATATGATGGGCCATAAAAAATGGCCCACTCAGGCCTTTACAATGGGGTAATCTAGCCAATTAAGAGATAAATGCCCCCACGGGGCTTCTAGAATACACTGCTTTAGGTTATTTTGGAAGTTTAAGTTAACTTGACCCTTAATTTTAGTCAAAAACCTCTACCATTGAATGAACTGCTAAATCAATAAATAAGGCCAAACTAAAAAAATATGTTTTCAGGTTTCACTCTTAAAAAAACTAGGGTCAATAAGTATTTTACTTTTTTTTTTTAGTTTTTTTTTGAAATTTTTTTGTCATTAGCAACACAAATGTTTTGCAAACGGATAGCAAATATTGAAAAAGTACACTTATACAAGACCTGTCTTTTTAAATGGAAAAATCTGAAGTTTCAAATACAGCAATTTGCATTACATGCTTGCAATAACTTAGGACCCTCATTGACATTATAGTACATTTTGTGGTTAAGGACAACTAGAAATTAATTTGCCAGTATATCACTGTTATTTTGGAATTTAAGTGATTAAATTGGGAAAATTTAGTGATTTTTTCACACGGGAAACTACATTTATTTGGCAGTGTTTTTTGGCATACAAAATCAATGCATGTACATGTTAAAACCTTAACATACTTATTATCTTTATCATTATTGTGTTGTTGCATGCTTTTTGTCATACTTTCTTTTTGTTTATTACAAGTTACATATGAAATTGCTCAGATGGGTGAAAAAAACCCTAGGGTTGACTTTTATAAACTATGGTCGGTCAGGAAGCCAGAAACACACAATTTTGTTTGTGTGCCCTAAATAAATAACTTAAAATTTAGGGTCGACTTTACTAAACTAGGGTCGGTTGGGAAACCGGAAACACACAATTGTTTTTTGTTTGGTTGAAGTAAATATGTTTAACTTACTTTTTGATATTTCTAGTGGTACTTAAAGCTTTAGCATTATCCTCAAATGCAGTCCAATTTCCGTATTTCTTACAATGATTGCATAAAAAGTGTCCTGTAAAGATATTTCAATAAAACAATTTACAGTACGTAATGTGCTGCAGTTGCACTGCATATTATTCAATATGGGACCCGACACTGTTAATCCATAAAGATCTCATCTGCCAGCTCACTTATTGCATTTATTAATTGAATGGGTTTTTTTTTACATCCAAGTCAAAGATATGTCACCACCTATAGGTAAAGTTGCAGTGCTCTATGGGCAACGGGGTGAGAGGGTAATCTTTAGCATGTTGTACAAACTGTTTAACAGGGTATGGGTTGTTAAGGTATCTTCTAAAGGGCCCAATGACTTTCATTTCTAAATGCATCTAGTATTTGGCAAAAATAACAGTCAGTGCATATTTTAAAGTATTGATCAAGCCAAGCTCGAGACTGAAACCCAGACCTCTTACATATGGAACAAGTACTATAGCAACTGACCTACCATTTTAAATCTTGGTCAGACGACTCAGACCTGGTCTGAGTTCGAACCCCAACTTCCCACAAATGAAGCAAGCATTATACCAACTGAACTACCATTTTCAAGTCTTGGACAGATCCAGTCCAAACAGAAAAAATTGGCAAAAATAACAGTCAATGTCTATTTTTTCAAGTATTGATAAGACCAAGACCGAGTTTAAACCCAAACCTCCGACATATGGAACAAGCACTATAGCAACTGAGCTTTGATTTCTAATCTTGGTCAGACCTGGCCCAAACTGGAACCTTGACCTATAACATATGGAGAATACCAACTGAGCTACCATTTCAAATCTTGGTCAGACCTGGTCCAAACTTACCTCAACCTGCCACATATGGAACAAGAACTATACCAACTGAACTACCCGTCATTTAAGGTCTTGGTCACATCAGGTCCAAACCCGAACCTCAACCTCCCACATAAAAAGCAAGCACTATACCACCTGAGCTACCAGTCATTTCAGTTCTTGGTCACTCGGTCCAAACTTGAACCTCAACCTCCCCCATATGGAGCAAGCACTATACCAACTGAGCTACCGGTCATTTCAGGTCTTGGTCACACCTGGTCCAAACTCAACCTCAACCTCTCACATATGGAGCAAGAACTATACCAACTGAGCTACCGTACTCAGGTACTATTCCAAGTCTTGGTCAGACCTGGTCCAAACTTGAACTATAACCTCCCACATATGGCACAAATCACTATACCAACTGAGCTTACGGTCATTTCACTTCTTGGTCACACCCGGTCTAAACTTGAACCCCAACCTCTCACATATGGAGCAAGCATTATACCAACTGAGCTACCATACTTTTCCAAATCTTGGTCAGACCTGGTCCAAACTTGAACCTCAACTTTCAACATATGGAGCAAGAACCATACTAACTGATATAACATTTCAAATTTTGGTCAAGCCGACTCAAACCCGGCCCGAGTTTGTACCCTAACCTTCCACATATGGAGCAAGAACTATACCAACTGAGCTACCATAGCAATGAATCAATCATGCATAATAAGTTGATAATATACCTGTTGTTGAATTAATATACATTTTGCTTCCTTCCTCCACCATGGACATATGCTTCTTTCCCAACTTAGTACACATGGTAATGTAACATGTATATCCTTTGTCGTATTTTTTATCCAGGTACTTCTGTAACACTGCCTCGATATCATCTGTCTTTACTGTAGAATTGCCATTAGCTATATCACTAATATCCGAGAAGTGGCGACATCTAGTGGCCAGCACATTATTTAAAGTCTGACTAAACAAAATTGGATCCCTATTATATACATGACTTATATTTGAGAAGTTCTGACACCTGGTGGCCGACACATTATTTAAAGTCCGACTCAACAAAACTGAGTTCCTATAACAAAATTCACTAATGTTTGAGAAGTGACGACACCTAGTTGCCAGCACATTACCCGTATTGAAAGCCTGACTTGACAAAATTGGATTTCTATTACCTAACTCACTAATATTTGAGAAGTGGCGACATCTAGTGCTCAGCACATTAATTAAAGTCCGGTTCAACAAAATTTGATCGCTTTTATCTAACTCACTAACATTTGAAAAGTGGCGACATCCAACGTTCAGGGAATTATTTAAAGTTCGACTCAACAAAACCGAGTCCTTGTTACCTAACTCACATATATTTGAGAAGTGGCGACATTTCTTGGTCAGCGGATTGTCTAAAGTCCATTTTAAGAAAACTGGAAGCTTCATTTGTCCAAAGTTTGAACAACAAAACATGGAATTTTGGTTGAACAAATATTGGCGATCACTGTATAAGTGGACATGCTTTCCATTTAATTCACATTTTTCAGTCTCCGTTAAAATTGTCTTTTGGAATATCAGTAAGTCATTCTTTACCTTTTGAAAGTCATCATAATTTTGATCTAACTTTAATCTATGGCAGAAATGTTTGGTTTCAAAATGACAGCGGTTTATTGTACTATTTCCATTAGATAATCCTGGAATGATATAAAGTAGTTGTCTACCAATATGTAGGCTTTTAACACATAATTTAGAAGGGTAATATATGATGATCATATTAGCGAAATTCTTCTTATTTATGGAACCATCTTGAAATTGTTTTATCTAGTCCGTTACAATCCATATCCTATTACCTGTAAAAAATTAAAAACATTGTGAGATCATGTATATATTTACAAATGAAATTCTGTTGCTAAGTGGTTGTAACATAGCTGACTCATGACTGAAAGTATGTGGGTTTAAAGGTCACCGGTCACCAAAAACCGAAATTTTTTTAGTACTATTTTCTGAGAGATTACATAATAAAAAGTCGATTTAGCCACAAATAACTTTTTTAATCATTTCTGTCTTTGGTTACAGCGTAAAATAAAGTCCTAAAACTGTTGAAAAACGGTGTTATCTCCCTTTGGTAGTGAAAGGGTCCAAAACCTGAAGTGACGCAGAAGGTGTTATCCAAGTTATCTAGTAACTAAAGCTTGTAGAGTGATCTGTATTTATTACCCAGATTTATTAGTAGTAACTTCTCATGTATTATTTATTTATTTATTTTTAGTATTGGATATTTCAATTTCCTTCAGCATAAAAAAATGCATAAAATAAACATAATAAATGAATAAATAAATAAGAACTATATTTTTGTTTGCTCCAAGTATGATATACTATTACTTTAAGCTTATGCTATTACAAAACATAATTTTACATTATTTATTTATAATAATTATTTTATTTATTTATCTTTTTATTTATTTATTTATTTTTTATTTATTTCTGTGAATTAATATTAAATATCTATTAAAAACATACATAATTTTCGAGCACTTTTGACCCAATTCTGTAGTCTGTTGCTTTTTTTCTTCTCTCTGGTACAGCTATATTATCAATTGACCTCATTTTGATTTTTATTCATATTTGTTTCAGAAATTGTCCCATTTTATTTTATTTTTAGGTTAAAATCAATATATTATTATAATTATTATTTATCTATGTAATTAATCAAAAGAACATGTTTTCGAGTAGAATTTTTGTACAACGAAAATATCAAAATACAGGTGTAAAAATAACTTCTTATTGTCTCTGAAATCAAATATTTTACCCCAGTATTACTTGAATATGAAAATGTTTGTAAACAATTTCCGAATTCTAATTAAAATCAATAGCTTTCCTATTCGCAGTAAGTTGAATTTAATAATAATAATGGAAATTGGGAGTTTATGTCAGTGCGTAATATTTTTTTTTTATCAAATATTGTTTAAATTTTTTTTCGATAGAGTACTGATCAGATTTCCAATCCCCATTTTGTTAAATCTTCATGTTGGATTTAATTTCAGTGATTCCATGATGAAATTCAAAAAACGATATTTAAAATTTTCATTTACTAATAATAATAATTTTATTACACCTAATTTTAATGAGATGAAAAGAACTCATATTAAAATGTGATACCAGTGGGATTATACCCGACTAACTAACGGCTTAATTAAAACTCGAGTGAAACTTTCTTTAATTTTTTTCACAATAAATTAATATCGATTAAAGTGTGATTTACATCTCCTTACATACCAGTAATTAAGACATTATCAATATGCTACATTAGAGTTGAGTAATGGTGTTTAACGTCCCAGTCAAGAATATTTCACTTATATCGAGACATCACCAGCTATAGGCGAAGGTGCAGAAATTTTGTCTGCGCATTGCGCTGATGGCATTATACAGCAGGGTTCTTTAATGTGCCAAGCCCACCGTGACACGGAACCTCATTTATTTTAAGTCCCCATCCAAAAGAACCGTGACTTTCATTTCATAATGCCGAGTGCTTGGCGAAAGAACAGTCACTACCCACTTTCAAGTCTTGGGTCAGACCCGGCCGGGGATCGAACCCACGACCTCCCACATAAGGAGCGAGCACTCTACCAACTGAGCTACCGCAGTGATTAATATGCTACATTGGGAAACATCATGTTAGAAGTAGACATCTATCACCTGTAATTAACAGGGTTTACCTTACGATTTGCAACATTAATTGACACGTGTTTATAAATCTTTATGATATACCCAGTTAATGTTATGGATTCTGAAAAGATGTGTTTGAATAAATAAATGTTAAATTAGATTAGTTGATTTGAATGAGACATACAAGTCTCGATTTGTGTGAAGGTATGAACGACTACGGAATGAAATTAATTTTGAATATTAAAATTGATTAAAATCTATGAATTTTTTTATTTGACTGAATCCATTCATAATAATTTAAATTGTCTTAAATGATTATACCACTCTTATTTCCCTGACTTTTCTCGTATATATATATATATATATATATATATATATATATATATGTACATATGAAAAATAGCCCCAATACATTCAAAGAAATTACTGTATTTCCATAAACATTGATAAATTAAATTGAGTACACATGGTTTTTATTATTTATTTCTTCAATTGAAAATGTTTCCATTAAACTATCAATAAATTGCATTTCAAATGCACTGACTGTTAACCAAATTATATTTTTAAATGACAAAAAAGTTATTCAGTTCATCTGTACATAGAGAAATTTTGGGAAAATTTGACGAAGTTTATACACCAATTGGGCCTCATTCAAAGTTATATCAGGGTATTTAGGGTCAGGTACGTCATTGTTGTTTGTTTTTTTTCCAGGTGTTATCATCACGAATATTCCAACTATGACATAATTATAATATTTATAGTTGTTCCGAGTAAGAAGGTACAGAAGGGATAATTTTGACATGGTTATATTAGTTGTTTTGTTAAAAACTTCAAAAATTGCTCTATGTACAGAATTAAATTCACTTATGAATGAATGAAAAATATTTTTTCCTATGAGGTCAATATGTTTTGTATCAAGTCTTGACAATTTTTTATGAGTATGTTGGAAAATACGACTTTATTCTTGCATTTTCCATGTGCACTCAATTTGTGGAAATACAGTAGAAAGCTGCATAAGGGACTTGTGTCAATCTGACTTTAATTTGTTCTTAAATTTGTGGAAATTTTTTTTTATCGTTCATTGTGGTATTATTATATCAAAATTTCATAAAATATACCATTTTGACTTAAAATCAAACTTTAAAGCCCTTCAAAATGGCACACAAACCCACATGTTACATAGGGATACATATATAGGTAATGTGTCTTTCCTCAGCAGCTTAACACCATGTACGTCATCAATTAGGTCGCCAGAAAGTTACGAGCGCTGTCGGAAATTACAGAGTTTTAGAACTTTGTTCAGGTAAGGTTTTAGTATATTACAGGTAACTGTAATGTGTGAAAACCCGCCAGACACATCAATATTGACAACTCTACCCATAGGAATGCAAATTACTAAATTCATAAATTTGGTGACAGGTGACCTTTAAGCCCTAGCATGTCTTCAGGGCATATCTTTGTGCAGGAACTCTCCTGTACATCTAAATGAATTACCGTAAACATATTTATTTTTGTGTGTATTTATTTTCGAGCTTTATGAACTTTAAACATTTCCTTGTAGTTAAATTTTCGCATTTTTTAAAATATGCAATATAAAAGATTACCAGTTAAGCATAATCTAATTTTCGCTTGGTATTAATTTTCATGCAAAACAAATGACTGTTAAAGAAGCAAAAATACAGCACACTGCGAAAATTATCTGGCATGAAATTAATTAGTTAGGGAGTACTCAATGAACTGGTTTAAATTATTGTGAGGATAAACTGTTAGAAATCAAGTTGTAAATAGATTAAGCAAGATCCAGCTTGATTATTCCAAATAATACCCATTGGACCCAAGTTTGGAAAAAACTCAAAAATTTGGCTATGTTACCAATTTTATCTGTAATGCATGATTGCAAGTTTACTACAAGCATTTTTAATATGATAACAGCGTTTTATATGTCTCTGTCATAACACAGTAAAAAAAAATTAAATAAATAAATAAAAAAAATTTCTTTCAAACTCATTGAAATGTTACGAAATGTCATGGGATGAAAAGTCCTATGGTACGAAACGAAACGTCTTATAATTATGGGACAAAAAGTCCTGAATATGGTACGAAATGTCTCGAAAATGGTACGAAATGGCATGGGACGAAAAGTCCTATGGGACAAAACGTCTGTAACTCTTTTTAATATGATAACATGCCTGAGGGTTTGACACTCTGAAGTTGATTACCCCCCCCCCCCCCCCCATTAAAAAACGAAACATCTTTTAAAATGGAGCAAAATCCTGCAATCTGGAGAAGTTTAGATTATAAAATTGATTAGATCATAAAATATCTTTATTAAGTATAAGTATGATAAACTACTAGCCCATTGGTTTACTGATAATACAAGATTCCCTAGCCCTGACCAATTTTTACTAGCCTTGGACTAGCGAACTAGTGTTAGTGTTGACCCCTGAACAATATACAGTGATGCATGACCATAAATATATTTATTATACAACAATATATGCATCACATAGAAATTAAAGGCTAAATCCCGAGGCGTTAACATGCAATATATATCGATATTTGCACGCAAACTTTTTGCAGTCCGAGGTTTCCCAAATCAATTTTTTCAAATTGCATGCTTTGTCACATGACGCTGTCATTTATGACGTCATACGAACTAGTGCAATATTTATGTATTGTAAGAAAAAATGGTATTTCGAGATGAAATACTAGTGGGAAGTGAACGAAATTTATTTGCTATATAATAAAAGGGTTATTGAACTGATATTGTGAAATATTGTCCCTCGTTGACTGAAAATTTGCACTCGCAAGCTTGTGCAAATGTCGAGTCAACTCGGGACAATATTTCACAATTTCAGTTCAATAACTCTATATTATTATATGGTGTGTCAAGAGGTTTTCACTATCGAGGCCATCAGGTCAGGAAGAAGAAACTGGAGTGGTCAGAGAAAACCACCAACCTCTGGTAAGCTAACAGACAAACTTTCTCACACCAGGTTTTGTCCTGAGTGGGATTCCAAATTAGGTAGTAAGAGTTGTGGAGCTGTAACTACACACATTAGACCACTAGGCCACTGGAGACCAAGTTATAGATGTTGATGTTCCACTTGGCAAATAAATGATCATCATTTTTAAACTGTAAAATAATTTTTGCTATACACAATTATAGCTTAGCTTATTCATATTTTCAACATTAAATTTACTAGTTTTTCGGCAAGAAGTACATGTAATACAATGTTCATTTAATGTATGCTTCTCTTCTAGGAAGGTGTCATGAAGGGGGAGTAGGTGAATTGTTCTTATGTAGGAGGGTATGGGTAGGTAATGGATTGTTGAGAATTCCTATGGGAGGGGTGGTCAAATGTTTGGATGAAATTTTCACAACGACGAGGGGGTAAAACGGCATCAATATTGTTCGTGTAGGGGAGCTTTAAATGTAGAAATTCCCTAAAATATACAGTCTCTATGGGGTATATTCTGAAAGGGTTTATGCAAGCGAGGGGGGGGGGGGCTGAAAGTCAGTTGTGCAATAGGTAGAGGGGACAAAAAGCATTATGAAGCAGGGAGTTGAATGAATAAAAATCTCATCTTGGAATTAAAAATTGAAAAGCTTTATGAATACCAGTTGTTTACCAAGTCGATTACATAAAATGCTACACGTGCTTCACGGTTGACTTGTCCGCTAGTGCAACTACCCGAAGCTTTGGCCATTTGATCACTTACATAAATTGTGCATACTAAATGGGGTCCTTGGTACCAATCTAATGCTCTCAACATTGATATCCTGAAACGTGGTTATGAAACGATAACGATTCATTTATCACACTATTTAGCGCCAATTTTTATCAACACGTGAAATTTGTTTACAGTCGAGCTGGATGAAAAACTTATCTTCAAAATAAAAGAGTTATCTTCTCCAGTATTTCCCTACTTTTTATTTTAGGAGAACCCGAAGTTGAAAGGGAGGTAATCATGTAATATTATATACTGATGTGGTCCGACTAATCAGCCCACTAAACCCCCATTTTAATTTTTTGACTTTTGGTGGTTAAAATTGAGGTTTAGTGGGCTGATTAGTCGGACAAATACTGATGCAGTTTTGAAAAATGTAAGAACTTGTGAAAATTTTAATATACGGTTCACCGAAAATAATATAGATACCAATAGAACATAGAATTCTGATTTATACTGGCAAATTACACGGCATCTTCTATCTAGCCTGCGACATGCAACAAATGTTGCACAGTGCATCCGTACTGGTAAATTCCGTTAAATGTGCGTTGTTATTATCAAATGGCCAAAAATTATATTCTGTTAAATGCCACAAACTGAGAACCAATTTGTTATTTCTGTTATAAAATAAAATACCATCATGCACGCTTTTGTAGTCACGGTTACTTGAAATAAAATTCACATACAACATAATTATTCATTCGATATTGTCATTTTGATAACATTCAACTGCAAATTGCTGCATATGATTTTCAGTTTGAAGTGGAAAAGTAAAAGGATAATTTTATAAATAGCCATTGTGTCATACATGTGTAACATTTTCATATTTTTATAGACAAAGCTTTAAATAAACATGGATAAACTTAATATTATGTGTAAGCTTTGCCATTCTCAGTTTGTCATTGTCATGTTAATTTTGTGTATACAGTATAACCTGTCTATAAAGGCCACCCAATGGAACCAGTAAAAGTGGCCTTTATGGGCAGGTGACCTTTATATGCAGGTTCAAATAATATGAATAAAGAACAATGGGGATACAATTCAGCTGGCCTTTATAAGCAAGTGATCATGACCCTTATATACAGGTGGCCTTTAAGGTAGGATGGACTGTATTTCATTATCACCTGATGTACCACAATTGTGGGTCACAAGATAAAGAAACGAATTGAGCTAACGAATTAGTGTCGATTCTTCAGCTCATTTCCAAATCTCGTTAGCCTTTGTAGTGAGATACCCAGTGGCATGTGCTTATTTTATTTTTTTATGAAATAATACATTCAAAAGTAACACCCCAATACATCATGGAGTGACTCAAAACAATTAATTCAATAAACGGCAGCGTGAAATTATGGAAGCAGGGTCTGGACACGTAATTTTGTAATTGCCCTTTTGAATTTCTATGACGATTATCTGAATGAAACAAACTTGCCCTACATTTTTTAGCCATTATTAATTAAACCACGTTTTAAAAGCTCTTTGTTTATATCAAAAACAAATATATCCATCCATGTCCAAACCACAATCTTGTCCGTAGCATTGCCGGACAAATCCTTCTCTATCCATGTATATCGGAGGCCGCGGTGACCTAATGAATAAGACGTTGAGTCTACAAACTAGGGTCTCTCACCACGGTGAGTTCGAGTCCCGCTCAGCAGTCCACGTGTGGGAAAGTGAATTTTCCTCGCCGTTGGCTTGGTACCAGTATAATGGACGGGGGGAGTGGTACGCTTGTCTAAGGCACACTAATTATAACTCGGTGATCTAACACCTTAAAGTTGCCCTGAGTGCGCGCTAGTACAAGACAGACCATAAAACACACTCGCACTTCAGACTGAGATGCATACACGAACGCGTTCCTAGATTAATCCATAGAGATAATAATAAAGTAGTTCTCGTCGCGAATAGCTGAAAAATTGCTGATGCGACCTTAAGCAACATTCAACCGACCAACCAACCGATCTCTCGATATATCGTTTATTTTCGATAGCATTCGTGTTACAATCCAGACTCAACAATGCACTAAACTCGTTAACAGTGTGTTATGTGCTACTTTGGAGTTTTTATGAAATTAAACATTCAAAATTGGCACATGGCAATATATTTAATTGTCTTTTTGAGACAAAAACGAACCTTCTGCTCATCTAGCTGGTCACTATGAAACATTGCAATTGTTTAGCCGAAATGGCTTTAATTTTGCCCGACAAGCAATTGACACATACATTCAACCAAAATACGAAAATTGCATGTCAGGCAAAAGCCATTTCGGCTAAACAATTGCAATGTTCACAATCAACGTTATTCATGATTAGGAGAGAAGATTAAAAAAGAGAACGGTTGATACCCCTTCCGTCTTTGGTACATCGGATCGTTCATTATTCAATATTGTGAATCTTTTTGAATAAAACTAAACTCAGCGGTATAGAATTTGCAACTTTCATGTTAACTGAATACCACAAGGCGATAAAGAAATCATCATCTTGTCACCTACTTTTTAAAACAATTATCATTAAATGCATATAAAATGTTATTGATGAAATAAGGAAGACATATATATGACATGTTTAGAGAAAATGGTACCCTATAAATGTGGCGTTTAATGTATTGCCCAAATCAGGATGTTTCAGATTTAAGTTTACTATTTGTTAAAAAGCACCCATATTAAGTACGCGTATATATTTGACCTTCAGCCGGATGTTCGCTTATAATTTGAGACCACAACAAGGAGATAATAAATTCATCATTTTTTATACTAATTTTCGAAAACAATTAACATAAGCATTACATTTAAAATGTTATTGATGAAATTAAAAAAGGAGAAGTTTGGAGAAATTGTTTCCATAGATGTGTATTTTAAGTATTGCTCAAATCAGGATGTTTCAGATTTAAGTTTACTATTAATTAAAAAGCATCCATAATATAAGTACGTATATATATTTGACCTTCAGCGATGTTTGTCTATAATTTGAGACTTTCATTATCACTGAATTATAACAAGGAGATAATAAATTCATCATTTTGTATACTACTTTTCGAAAACAATTAACATTAGCATTACATTTAAAATGTTATTGATGAAATTAAAAAAGGTATATGACAAGTTTGGAGAAATTGTTTCCATAGATGTGTCTTTTTATGTAGTGCTAAGATAAGAATATTTCAGATTTATGTTTGCTATTGGTTAAAAAACATTCATAATATAAGTACGTATATATATTTGACTTTAAGCGATGTTTGCCTATAATTTGAGACTTTCATTTTAACTGAATACAACAAGTTAAAGTCTGTCCCGAGCCATTAGGCCCATCAGGCCGGAGCTTATCCCGGTTTCGGTGGCGTTAAGCGACTGAGAGTACAAGACTCTCCCCTGAATGGGACGCCGGTCCATCGCAGGGTTAACCCCTAGTATTTTGCTGGTACTCATTTATTTTTCAGCTGAGTGAACTGGTACAACGTGAAATTAAGTGTCTTGCTCAAGGACACAACACATCGCCCGGTCCAGGGATCGAACCCACGACCTTTTAATCATGAGTCCAACGCCTTAACCACTAGGCCACGCGCTTTCCTGAATACAACAAAGATAACTTAAAAAGAACATCAGTGTGCCATAATTTTTTTTATCATTGTATACATTAAAATTGATATTTTGAAATAAACAGGGTATATGAGAAGTTTGGAAAAATTGTTACCCCCTATATATGGCTATTTATGTAGTGCTAACTTCTAAGATAAGGACATTTCATATTCATGTTTGCTTTTGATTAAAAATTTAAAGCATTCCCAAACACCACCTTCATGATCAGTGACGCGATAATAATGATAAAAACACGCTATTTTGAAATATTTTTGTGTTGAAATTCATCCATTCATTCTTTAGTTCCTCTTTAAAAGAGATAATGAAAACAATATATTTTACATGATTAACATATGTACAACATAGTTATTTAAGTTAATACAATTTTAAGTGCAGTATAAACAATTATATTATGATAATGTGTATGTATGGTCTGACAGAGCGCTTAAACATGTCTTATGCACCTATTATAGACCGCAGAAGCAATTCTTAAGAAATTATAGGCGATTTTTGTAAAGTCATGTTGCATTTCGCCGTTTTGGGTTGCAGCCAATGGTACGCCTAGCAGGTAACAAAAGAATTCTTCGTCATTGGCATTAAGAAGTATACTCCATATCTGTCTAATATTGCGTCGAAAAACAACTGACGAATGTCATTTATACACGGACAATGGCATATTCTGTGAAAACATTATTACAAACTGTACAAAACTGTTCAACTTTATAATTTGGCAAAACCCATAATTTAGCTGTGTGTCGCGATAATGCTAATCCTGCACTGTAAGTAGGAATATTCCAAACTGAAGCTGTAGCAATGTCTGAGTGTAATTTATTAAATCTTGTAAAATCATTATCTTGAGATACCCTCGACGTCCATTCCAGTTTCTCGCGATCTCTTATTGCACTATTAACAATTATCTTCCATATCATGTTCGCCTGTCGGGAAATGTATGGTGATTGATAAAGTCAACTATATAGTCCATGAGAGAATACTTATGTAGAATTTCAAAAATATCTCGTATATATACCCTTTTTTGGTCCCTTTGTGGTTTTCACAGAAAGAGTATAAGCGGCGGATGAAGACTTGATTTGTTAAGGTTCTGAAAATTAACGTACATAGCTTTTGAAGAAAGTATAGTTTACGTTTTTCTACATTAGAAATTAGTCTTGAAAGTCCATGCATGCTCTCGCACATGTCTGATCGTGTGCGGTGTGGGAAATCTTGGATATTTTTGACGATGAAATGTTGAAAAGTATGTAAAGTCTTTATATCACAGGTTTTTAAAGAGTTCCAAAGTTCAGCTCCGTATAGCCCCGTGGGTGTAACAACTTTTATATAAAAAAGGAGAGAGAGAGAGAGAGAGAGAGAGAGAGAGAGAGAGAGAGAGAGAGAGAGAGAGTTGAGCAATGATGTTTAATGCCCCAGTCAAGAATATTTCACTTATGTCAAGACGTTTCCAACTATACCGAAGGTGCAGAAATTTTACTTCTGCTGATGGCATTATACAACAGGATTCTTTACCGTGCAAAGCCCACTGTGACACGGGATTCCCATCCGAACGAACCGTGACTTTCATTTAGTAATGCTGAGTGCTTGGCGAAAGTACAGACAGTTACTACCCACTTACAAGTCTTGTGTCAGACCCGGCGGGGGATCGAATCTACAGAGCGAACAGTCTACCAACTGAGCTGCTGCAGTGGTTGAAGGAGTAAGAGAACTAACAACAGTACCAAATTTAAGCAAAGATATTCATAGGTCGTGCATTATGCTATCTAACCTTGGGAAATATTTTTGCATATAACATGACAGAATATATATATATCAATATCTTGCATTAAATGCATTAAAATTGTGTTAAAAACGTAAAGACAATTTTAAAATTTGGAGAGATTTTTACCCTATACGTGTTCTTAGAAGGACAGAACAAGTTAGACCGGCTATGAATTGTCCGGACCACCGAACCAGGATATTTCAGATTTATGCGCTCCCTACTTATATGTGTTTGCTATTGATTAAACATTTAAAGCATTCATATTATCATAACACCTTTTATATATAAACACATTGTATGTACATATTCCGACCTTCATATAATTCACTTTCATTTTATGCACTGGTGTTAACCCCAATTGTTTATAAATATATTAAATATTTCAACACGGCGACATTTTTTTTAATTAAACGTGAAATTTAAATTAGTGATTCACAATGAACAACAAATATAGTTAACGTTCATCCAGTGATGTTAAAGTAGTATTACTAGCAAGGAGGATTTTAATTTCTGATTAAGAAGTCAGTGCTTGGACATTGCCCTGGACAATACCTGTATGATGGGACAATTATATAGACCGTTTTGTAGCTGATTTTAGCATTTCTATGGTGTCCAGAGGTAAGGTTTTTTTCATACTTTTAAAAATCTTTGCCTTGGCTTTTTTAATCAAATTTCTGAAAGTATGAATATAGATACATGTATGTACTTAAGTGTTCTATTCTTTTTAGAAAAATGTTTGCACGTACTGTTTACTTATGCATTCAGTTCATGTTGTAAATTTCTTCTTAATACACGACTTCTTAACAAACAATGCGGCTTATAATTAATTTTGTCATGATTTTGAAGCTTCATTATGCAATTTATAATTAATATTAGTATCACTAATTTATTTGCTAGTTACAAAGCGATAAAAAAATTAAAAATTAGATACGGTTTATTCATTTGCTTTTTACAAAACAGATCAAGAACATTAAAACGCAATACAGTTTTTACTTTTAGAGGTTCATGTATATGTTTTGTTCCGATTTACACACATACTTTAAAGTGCAATCCCATCAATTTTCTTATTTCCCCTAAAACACAATAATATTGAATGTTTTGTTTAAACATAAAATTATAAAAATGTGAGAGTAAAATATAAGTGTTGTACAAGGTTTGATGTCATTTAGTGGTGTATTACTTCTTAAGAATATGATAGGAACGACAATGAAGAAAAAGATTATGAAAGAGAGTTTGTGAAAAAAAATGCAAGTGATCATTCTTTAAATTTGGCCTCAGATTGTCGATAAATTACTTTTGAATTTAATTAACTGAATTACTGGAAAACGAATCCACTGCTTTTCATGATGCAAGTGTCATATACCATTTTTTAAAATTTAATCATAAAATACATTAAAAATGGTATATTGTCTATTGTCATATACATTTTTTGAATGTATTTTATGATTAAATTTAAAATTTAAACTTCGATGTAGTTTGGACAAATGAAAAATTGAAGGTTAAATGTCTATTTTTATCTAAAATTCCAAATATGCATGCATAAGAGAAATTTGACAATGAAGGGACGCGTAAGAGCTACCAAAATCACACTTTACAGATACCCAAGAAATTAATTGTAATTTTGATTTGTTTTAGCACATTTAATTTATAAGTGTTATCAAAATTATCCAAACAAATAATATCAGAAATGGCTGGTTTTCTTAATAAAAGTGAGAAATTTCAATATCTGTCGATTTTACAAACCACGTTGTATCTAATCATTTAAGATAAATGTGATTTCGGTATTAAGCACTGACCTGTCGAAAGTTTAACATGAAACTAACAAAATTGAACCAAACTCGGCTACTTAATGGTCGAGATATGGCGGATACCGTGTGGCCAAAAGCTGCCGGGTGGCAGATAGCAGCTGCCGAAAAGATATAGCGTACAAGGAGCCGAGATAAGCTTCCGATTCGAGACTTATTTGTTATGTTAGTGTTAAACTTTCGACAGGTCTGTACTGTAAATATTAAATCTTGTATTGTACATGTATATATTTCACATTATCAAGGTAAGTGGAAATTGAACATATGTTGCCTTGCGTCTTAAAATACAGATACCATGTCCAAAACTATGTTTGAAGAGGGATTACAACCTAAAGATTATGTTATACACAAACGACACGATGGACGTGACTTATAGCCTGTACAACTCAAGTTTTAAAGATATTATTTTTATAGATATTTTATAAAATATATACTCTGAAAAATACACAAACATATATATATATATATATATATATATATATATATATATATATATATATATATATAGATTTTCATAAAAATATATAAATGTAGTCGGAATAATGGACACAACACATTTTAATCCCATTATGGATGTCGGGGAAACCTGAGCAAACCATTATGATCTGTATCGTGTTTTATATAAATAGATATTGGGTTTTCAAAGTATTTGTAGTGTTTCGTCAGAATACAATTTTAATAAAATATATAAATACACGCAGTCACAAAAATAGACAAAGCCAAAATGAACTTCTGTTTATCGAGTTGTTTTTCCTTTTCATATTTATTATGGATGGACCAACGGTCGATAAAAGCATCAAACACACAAAGGAGAGTGTCGTTTTTCATTTCTGATTGGGCATTGACCTTCAAAAGGTATTGGCACAGCTTTGTTAAAATAATTGATTTTTAACATATATAAATAGTCCGAAAAATTACAGATAGCCAATATTGAACTTCTGTATTATTGGAGTTGTTTTCCTTTTTAATTAATGGTTTGTTGTGCTGGGTGCAAAAATCTGCAAAAGCATCAAACTCATGACCTGTACCGTATTTTTCAACATTGAACATCAAGGGTATTGGTATTTCGTCAAAATAATTATTTTTATCCTAAAAATAGTCAAAGCAAATATTAATTTCTGTCGTATCGATGTTGTTTTCTTATTAAATAGTCGAGTAGGCATTTTACGAACCTAGAAATGTTCATTCCTATGAAGTTTTTTTGCTGTTTTGTTTTCCTCATGAGTCCTTGAACAAAACTAACTTAGTTGCCCTTCGGGCAAATTTGGGCAACTTGCACAATATACATAAATCCAAAATGGCCACCAAACGTGAAATTGAAGTACATACTGCGACATTAAATATCTTCCAATAGCTTGTAATATATCTTTTTAGATGTTTTCAGGTATGAGAAACCCATTTCTTGTGTTAATTTTTACATACGGAACACTTAACTCGCACAATAAGCTATAAATCCAAAATGCCCGACGGACGCCATATTGAAATATCGATTTTATACAAAAAAATTATAATAGATTGTAATATATCTTTGCAGGGGAATTTAGGCATGGGCAACTCAATTCTGGCATTAGTTTTACTTTAAATACCATCATATGTATAATGACTGACCATAATTTACCCTAAGATAGCCATGGGTAATCTCATTTTGTGTAAAAAATTAAACACTCTCTTTCTCCAGAACAGTTAAAAATTATGTACAGGATTTATTTTTTTAAAGGCAAGCATGTCCTTGTGTGTTGCACTTTTGATTTTGTGCGTTACATTGACATAACATGACAAAAAAGTTCTTGTGGCACCAGGTATCCTTTCACTATAACTTGTAATGAGAATCGATCTTTGAATTCCAATTCGAAATCTGTTATCATCTCATACTCTTTAGGAGGATCTTGACCGCGGTACCCTTTCACAACATTAACTAAAGGTGAGACAGCAGTAAATGGTGTTTGAAACAGAGTCAGAACTATTAGGCTTTGATGTTCTTTATGAAGAGCCAGGGTAAACGTCACAGTTTTTCCTGCTGACTGGCCATACAGAAAAACAAAGAATGGTCAGATCCCACCAAGTTATTTGTGATCTTTGTTAACCAGAACATCAGCTAAATGAGAAAAAACGAGTTTGTAATTAGGATGTTGTATCACAACCACTAAGAACATACATGCCTGGCAGTTCAAGATATCTCGAACAAGGATCATGCCCCTAAGAGCATGCACGCTTTGTCGTTCAAGACATTTCGAACCAAGACCATGTCACTGATAGAATGCATGCCTGGCAGTTAAAGACATCTCGAACCAAGACCATGACATGAGAGCATGCATGCCTGGCAGTTTAAGACATCTCGAACCAAGACCATGACACTGAGAGCATGCATGCCTGTCAGTTCAAGACATGGGTTGTTGCATTGATGTTCAAAACTTCTATCCTATCACTCCTCTGCACAGCACATTGTTTTAATGCTTATACACTCAATACACTAGGAAAACAAAAACATCTGTGTCGTCAATCGGCACACAAATGCTATCAAGACCTGTTTTTGCAGCTGGGAGACCATACGATACCATAGTTATGCCGGATTCATAATGGCCACAATCGTATGCATATTGCTGTGTTGTTTCCTCTGTCCTGGTCCTTGAAAGATATGAGAGGGTATTTGTCGAAAAAGTGTATGGGTAACAATATGACCTTTTTTGGATTGATGCAATGAAATCTGATGGGTTATAGCCATATGATCAAGGGATGTGGTAGAAAAACTGTAAATCATGGTGATTGTTTGTGAGTTTTGGGTGAGCTTACCCGAAAAAAGAATTGACTAGAGCTGACTTCATGCCTTTCTAATGACAGCCATTTTCAACTACTGTCAAAATGAACAGAACCGATTTCAAATGCAAGCAGAAGCTAAGCTCAAACTGTCCAAACAACGGTAACCAAAGAAACATGTTTTCAAGATTAACAACTGGCTTTGTTTTTGCATCTTGACAGCCTCGCTTTGAAACGTATTGCCTTTATAGAACTAATGATGGCATTATAAAACTCATCAGGTAGACTGGATTGTACTCGTATTCCATCTACTCATACATTACAACTAAATCCACCACATTGTCACATTTGAAGCAATTTTGCGAGCAGTTGTCTTATGACCTGTTTCATTTAGAGGGAGTTTGAATAAGCAATAAATTTTGGTCATATATATCCAAGGAACACCGAGGTTTAATCCTCTTTGAGTTATGGTCCGTATCACACTTAGAATATATTAATTCCAATCGATCAGAGAAGCCCTAATCTACCCATTAAAAGGACCAGGCTAAAGAGTCATGCCTTTAAAGGCTAATTTTTCAAATTTGATAGCAGTTTGTTCTCCAAACTGGTTAGCCAAGACAACATCCTAATAATCACCATGGTGTCGACATGCAAGATCTTCGACAGGACACGCATGTGTTTATAGCAGACACTGAGAAAGTTTACCAGCATATTGTACATGTCCAGCATCCAATAAAATAATTTGTTTGGTGTGTTAATCAGGATACAAATAGTTTTGATGGTAGACAGTGCAGGGGTATTATTTTTCTGCCGTCAAGTATAATTTAAAAGTGAAACAGCATTGTCAGATCTAGATGTTAGATGTTGCTTTATGGTAACTTGGGTAAGTTGAGACACCAGAAGTAAGCCAAATCTAGACTGTGAACTACCTTTTCACTTATACTACATCGATGAACATGGAAGTCTGTAGTTAAAGCAAGTGTCTCATAGCGGCCATTTGGAGTAGAAATAGTAGAGCAGAGTATTAAAACTATCATAAAACCAAAAAGGTGAGTTCTACTGTTCAACTGCAGCCAACCAATTTGTGGAAGGTTGCGCATTATCAGTTGCTGCAGATTACCAAAACCATAATACTTCATTATATGACGTATTGTATCAATGTTCATGTAAAAATCGAATCAATCACTGCTGCCAAACTTATTATTTAGTTTGATAAAAAGTCCGAGTATTGTTTGGTTTTCATTCGTGGTAATATATGTATGTGGCTGGATTAACTATGATAGCAATAATGCGGCTTTGAAAACTTCTTCGTTGGATACACGCTTTAAAGAAACCTTAGCAAGTGGAACTAGCCTTTACGCTAGATTTAGTAAAGCTGAAATCACTTAGATCATGTTTTTAATTTCTCATTAAAAGGAATTGTTTATGACCTCTAAATCAAATTTTAACAAGATGTATGGTTAAGTTACGCAGCATTGAATGTGATATGATGAGTTATATCTAATAATAAAAAACCTGTCACTCCTACCCTTGTCTGGTCAAAATTGTTAATATATACATTTAAATTGCCCCAAATATTAAAAACAACAACGGAAATGAGTTCCTTATCCCTGAAAACATACAAAACGGTATATTACAAGCTATTGTGGGACAATTCTTACGAAAGATAGATTTTCAATATGGCGTCAGGCAGCCATCTTGGATATATGCAAATTATGCAATTTGCCCAATGTTGCCCGTAGGGCAACTAACCTAATTTTACTCTAGGGACCCTATAGAATACAAAACAGCAAAAAACTTCATAGGAAAAAACATTTCTAGGTTCAAGTATTGAGTATATGGGAGTGTCAACTCGACTAAAATGCAATGGATGTACTATTGCGGAAAGACCAAGGGTTAGCAAAACATTAGAATATGTTTTAACTGGAGTTTGGTTTCTTTATCAAGAAACGAACGGATTGTTGTTGTAAGACCAAGCATCAGACTCACACGGCTTGTGTCATTGTACATTAACTTTTAAAGGTATTGGTGCTGTTTCGTTAGAGTACATGTCCTTTTCACCAATTATTTTATTTCACTGTTACTAATAGTGTCTTTAATGTTTGTGCTTGTTGTATTAGGTGACCGTCTCGACATAAGTGAAAAATCTTGTCTGGGGCGTAAAACATCACTCAACTCCACCCTAATCGACACTGACCACTCACCCCATATGCTCACAAAACAAATACGCTCATGCGCGGGTATAATTTATGGAAGCGTGTTCACTCGATTTGAACTTTTTAAATTTGGGTGTTGTCAAAATAACGTTTTATGGACAAAGTTCAAAATGATTTGCTCATTTAATTAAAATACAGTATAAAGTGTACTTGTTAAATGTCAAATGTATGGTGTCATGTTTATTATAATATCACATGCATTCCAAACCTTTTATATAATCGAACTTTTGAATGAGTGCATAGCTTTAAAAAACAAATTTCATATTGCGGTGCTAATACTAGAAAAAACAAACATACTAATCCATGTCCAAATCACAATCTCAAAGAAAGGTAGAAAAAATGAAGCTGAAAAATTTAGGTGAATACGTTTACAAACTTCCACCAGGGAAATGAGGCTGGGTGATCCGGAAGAGTAAGCACTTATTTAGTAGCATGGAAAACGCCAACCCGGCCTACGCAAGTTTTGCGCACGGAGAGAAAGTGTAGGACGAGTGACAAAAAGTAATCTCGTTTTTTCTACCGCAGAAGGTTTCAAAAACAAAATCGAAACATAATTTGGTTTTGGCGTTTCCTTGTATGATATCATTTCGTTATTATTCTTTTCATCTGTACAAAACTGGAAGGTTTATAATCATTGGTCACAACATGTTTTTATTCTTATATTTTATGCCAGCGTCATACTGTCCTGATATTGACAACAGATGACCACACGAAAATGAAATTCGGATCTGATCGTAAAACTATCGGACTATTCTTGAGAACATCTTTAATCATTCTATGGCCGCCTCTTCAGCTTTTCATTTCTTTTGTATTATGAAGTCTACATTAACATTCCACAAACCCTAGCTTAAGCTTGTTGTTACATTTCATCGTTTCCTATGCCAGCAGACATTATTTTTCTTGCGATTCGTTATGAAGCGTTTCCATATACAGAGAAGTACTCAGCCACTTTCTAAAATCCTTCTTTTTTCCATATCAAACCATATATTTTTTACATCTCTGTATAGTCAATTTTACCAAATGTTAAAAACCCTTCAAATCGTTTATTAATTATTCATAGAGTGCGTACCACTCCGGAGCATCCGATCTTACTTCTCTGATAGAAAGGAGTTTGATTAGCCAGTTTTCGAAGTTTTTATTTTGCTTCTTGGGGTTGTGATTTAAACATGAATCGATATGTTAAATTTGTGTTTGATTGCATGTTTTATGTCTTTATTTTACAAGGGAAAAGAAGTCGAGCTATATACTTGTGGTATAAAAAAAGGAATAGAAAAAAGATAGATATAACATAGACTTGAACAGTGTACATGTATTTCATATGGGTTTGGCAACTCCTAATGAAGTCCAACGTCCAATGAAATCCAGACTTCATTAGGCGCCGAAATCACAACGCCTAATGAAGTCCCGAGTTCATAAGGCGTTGGTAATTTCGACGCTTATGAAGTCGAAAATTGAGGCTCCAGTCGAGAAGTCTTTTCGTATTACCAAATAAAAATTATTCTCAAAATTGAAAGACTTTATTTGACTTCTCGTCTGTGGTATCAATCTTTTGACTTCATTAGGAGTCGAACTTGTCAACGCCAGGAAGTCAGAACTTGATTAGCGTTATGATTTCGGCGCCTAATATAATGAAGTCTTGCATTTCATTAAGCGTTAAACTTCGTTATGAATTTTTACATATGGGCTTTGTGCATCATATGTTTTTCAGAATCGTTCAATCTCTCTACATTCAGATCATTCAGCTATTAATACAGTGTCAAACGTTTTATGTGTATTAACTGCGAATCCTGATGCTACCCATGTATTGGGTAGACCCTCCTATATGAATATTTCTAATAAAAGGTCAAACTGACAGGTCAATGTTGTTTGACTGTAGCTAAACTTTTGTCCTTTTCGTTAGACTATTGTTAAATTTTCGCCAGGTCTGTACTTTATATTATGTTATATTCGTTTTGAATCGTGTGTAGTATAGGCAAACGACAATGACCTGTACGCTTGATCTTTCATTAGGAATATTCAAAACACGATGATTAACCCAATACATGGGTAGAATCAGAATTCGTAATAATACATAAACAATGTATGGTTCACCTGTTGAGACCAAAAAGACACCTGTGTCCAGAAACATCACTGAACTCCTCCATAATAAATAGTTATATTAAAGGTCAAGCGGACAGGTCAGTGTTGTTTGCCTATACACTTTATGGGGTGCAAATTCTTTGTAGTTCAGATAACATTTAAAACAGTGA